>JAMPIV010013762.1:0-448649 GCA_024509875.1 Oreohelix idahoensis | reverse complement strand
ACTAGGAAGAATACAGAAGGCTATTTCCAAGCTTAAGTTTCAAAAGTCACCCGGCCCAGACAAAATCAGCAACGAAATGCTAGTAAATCTGAGCTCAGCAGCAAAGATAAAACTGCTTGAGATATTCAACCACAGCTGGTTGAAAGGAACGGTACCCCAAGTATGGAGAGAAGCCATCACAATACCCATACTAAAGAAAGGGAAATGTAAGACCGAGGCTGCAAGTTACCGGCCAATCAGTCTCACATAGGGAAGACTATGGAGCGAATAGTCAACCACAGATTGAAATGGTATTTAGAGTCTGAGCAGATCCTGGTGCCGGAACAAGCTGGATTTAGAGAATGCTACAGTATAGAAGACCAAGTTACTTACTTGTCTCAAGCAATAGAAGATGCCTTCCAGGAGAAGAAAAAGGTCCTAACGATCTGGGTTGACTTCAAGCAGGCCTTTGACAAGGTGTGGAAAGATGGCCTCACTGCAAAACTTAGGAGAAGTGGAATCCAAGGCAACATGATGAAATGGATCCAGTCATACTTGCATAACAGGAGAACTAGAGTCACTCTTGACGGTCTGCAGAGCAGAAAAGTGTTGCTCCATCAGGGGGTACCTCAAGGGGGAGTAATTTCCCCAACACTCTTCCTTGTTTACATCAATGACCCGGTGAAAGATCTCCCTGCAGGAGTTTATTATTATTATTATTTATTATTATTCCTTTGACCGTCGACCGACTAAGCAGTCTTCGGCCATAACACCTTGCGGCGTCATAGGGCAACAAGAAATTGTCCGTTGTTCCGTCACACCTAAAGGCGTATATTGGTACAACAGACTTTTAATTGTTGTTTCTGTGATCAATGTGACAAGCAAGCGGTAGATCAATCCGCTGTGCCTCGAACTTGCCCTCATGTGTACTCTACTCCTGTCGCTATAAAACCATCTCGCCATGCCTCCCAGACTTCCGTCCAGCCAAAATCCATTCGGGACCGAAGGTCCTCGAAAAAAAGGGCAATCTGGCACAGGCACAGTTCTTTTTCGCTGCCTCCACTGCGCTGGGAGGACCCGGCAACCGGGACCACACACAGCTTTGGGAGGACAAAGATCGCCGGAAACGTGCAGGAGTTAAAGCTGCCTTATATGCAGATGACCTAGTACTCTGGTGCGCTGATGAAAATGTCACCACAGCAAATTATAGAATGCAGCGGGCAGCAGACATGCTAGTGTCATGGGCAGAGAAATGGCTTATCACAATAAACACAGACAAAACCTCCACAACACTGTTCTCCCTCGCCCCCAAGGACAAATCAGCTAACATACACCTAGGGACAACCGTGATCAAGGAAGAAAGCTACCCCACCTATCTTGGGGTGACATTTGACCAAAGGCTTACATGGAATAAGCATATTGAAAATGCAGAAGGAAAGGCCCGAAGACGACTAGGCATACTCAGAAAATTAGCAGGTACCAACTGGGGAGCAAATGAACGAAATCTAAAGATTTATAATGGAGTAATAAGACCACACTTAGAGTTTAGCTCAGCAGCATGGTCATCAGCTGCTAACTCACATCTGCAGTCTTTGGACAAGGAGCAAAATCAAGCTCTCAGGCTCATTACAGGAGCCATGAAAACTACACCAATAACAGAGATGCAGAAGGTTGCTGGATTACAGACATTGTCCCATAGAAGAGACACAAAAACCATGATCCAGATGGAAAAGTACAACAGTATGCCAATGCACCCAATGAAGGCAAGACTAGATGATCTGGCATTGGGACGTCTAAAGCGTAGCAGCTTTGTGCATCGGGGAAAAAGACTTATAAGACAGCATCAAGAAGACCTATCCATGAAGACAACACCACTGAAGCCCACCCTATACCCTGTACCATGGGAGCAGGCCAGCAGTGCCCTCCAAATTAATACATCAGTCAGTGGTCTCACAAGTGGATATGAGTATAATGATCTGCAAAAACGAACTGCTACATTGAGTATGATCCAAGAAAGCTATCCCGATCAATCATGGATACATGCCTATACAGATGGATCAGCAACTAATGCTGTTAGGAATGGAGGTGCCGGTATCTTTATCTCATATCCTGACAATCACTATGAGACTAGGCACATTCCCACTGGTAAATTCTGTTCCAACTATACAGCTGAGGTTCAAGCTCTAGAGCAAGCTGCAAATATGATTTATAACACCAACTCTGACTGCCACCAGGTAGTCATCCTCACAGATGCACTGTCTGTCCTGCAAGCTCTCAAGGGTGGTAAACTCCCGCATCTGAGAAATGAACTAAACAAGGTAGCTGCCAAAAAGAGAACCATACTTCAGTGGGTACCATCTCATTGTGGTGTACCCGGAAATGAAAAGGCAGATAAACTTGCAAAAAAGGGAGGAGAATGTGAACAAGAAGATAATGAAGTCACATACTTTGAGAAAAAGAGAGCTATCCAGACTATCAGAAGAGAACAGAACCAACCCAAAGACGACTATCACACTCTCGACCGGCAGGGACAGATAACTATTTTTCGACTCAGGACAGGGCATAACAAACTGAATAAACACATGTACAAGCTACGATTGTCTGCTTCACCACTGTGCACATGTGGATTAAACGAACAAACTGCTGAGCATGTTCTACAGGACTGTCCTCTGTATGACCAGTTAAGAAAGATATACTGGCCCAATGACTCAACACTAAACTCAAAGCTATATGGAGTTAAAGAGGAACTTCAAACAACAGTCGAATTCATCATGAGAACTCGTCTGACGGTGTAATCATCAAAGATGCGATCGCAAGAAGAAGAAGAACAGAATTTACCTAAAAAGGAGCCTAAGAAAAATCAAATGTAGATGACAGATGACATCTTGAATAACATGGCAGAAAGAAAGAAAGCAAAAAACACTCCAGTAAATAAAACAATAGACAATGACACGCGTACTTTGTGTAGACAAGCAAAAGAACGGCGGATAGGAACAAAATGCAAGGAAATAGAAGACTTGGAAGCAAAGCACATGACAAGAGATGTGAATAAAGAAATAAAGAAATTATCAAATAGGTCGCGGTTTGCCCAAGGAGGAGGCTGTATCAAGAACAAAAATGGTGTAATCTTACTTGATGAGAAAGATATATCAAACAGATGGGCAGAGTACGTAAAAGAAATTTTCGAGGACAACAGAGGAAAAAAATCATCACCAGATTCTAATGAAGGCTCAAAAATTCTCAGATCAGAAGCAGAGAATGCAATACATATGATACATACAGGAAAATCAGCAGGCATGGACAACATAAAAATTGAAATGATAGAATCCCTGGAGAGCTTTGGTATAGATACAATCACAGATCTATGCAACGATATATACCATACAGGATATATACCACACGACACGAAGACACCAGTCTTTATAACATTGCCCCAAAAACCTAACGCAACAGAATGTTCAGACTTCAGAACAATCAGCCTGATGAGTCATGTAATTAAGATACTGCTCAAAATCATACAGGAAAGAATAAAAAGTAAGGTAGACAGCGAAATCCACGAAGAACAGTTTGGTTTTAGACGGAACATCGCAACAAGAGAGGCAATATTTTGCCTAAGAATATTAGCAGACAAATATACAGAGGTCCAAAAAAGTATGTACATGTGCTTCATTGACTATAAGAAGGATTTTGACAGAGTCCATCATGAGAAAATAATTGAATGCCTCGAAGACATAGGTATTGATGGAAAAGATTTAAGAATACTCAGTAACCTTTATTGGGAGCAAACTGCTACAGTAAGATCTGGAAGGAATTATTCACCATACATAGACATAAAAAGAGGTGTCAGACAAGGTTGTGTGCTGTCTCCCGGAATTTTTAATAAATTAACCGAAAAAATTTTCAAACAGATACAGGAAATACCAGGACTGAACATCTGTGGAAGGTCAATAAACAACCTTAGATATGCAGATGATACCATGTTGTTAGCTGAAAGCGAATAGGATGTGCAAGAACTAGTGAAGCAAGTGAACAGTGTAAGTCATGAATATGGATTGGACATTAATAGTGAGAAAACAAAATCATGATAATTAGCAAAACAGACGATAAACCAACATTAAAGATAAGCATAAATGGGAAAATCCTGGAACAAGAGCTACTCATATCTTGGTCATATAATAACAGAAGATGGCAGATGTGAAACAGAAATCAAGAAGAGAATAGGAATGGCCAAAGCTACATTCAACAACATGAAACATATACTGACATCTAAACAGTTATCTCACAAATTAAAACTGAGAATCATAAAGTGTTATATATATTCTGCATTACTGTATGGTGTAGAAACATGGACGATGAATAAGCAATTGGAAGAAAGAATTGAGGCTCTTGAAATGTGGATATAAAGAAGAATGGGGCGCATCTCATGGAAAGAGAAATAACAAATAAGGAGGTCCTAGAACATCTAGGTATGAAAAGAGAACTAATGAGGGAGTTCAAAGTTCGGCAGCTAAAATACTTTGGCCTCATAAAAAGGCATAACACCTTGCAGAAAACCATATTAGAAGGGAGAGCTGAAGGCAAACGTGCAAGGGGAAGACAGCGCTATAAGTGGGAAGATAACATCAAGAGATGGACAGGAAAGGGTCTATCAGAGTGCACCACCAAGACATGAGACAGAAGACGTTCGTTGTGTAGATGGCAGCTGATGATGATGATGATGATAACTTAAAAGAAAACCCGCATTTTAAAATACAAAGACTGGATACTTAAGGAATCAGAACCAAGTCATAAGAGGAATAATAAAATTTCCCAGACAAGTGTTCGAAGCATCCAATCAAAGTGCTGTGTCTATACATCTGTGCGAGGAGATTGTAGATCCCATTTGGGGTAAATTTTACAAATATGAATTTGACATGTTTTTCTTTCTAAGTGGTTATATATGAGGCTGGCAACCTCAACATATGAAAATAGTATATTCATAAACCACTACAGCAAGTGCTGGTGATTGCTTCGTGCTAGTTCATACGGAAAGGCAAAAGTAGCAGTAACCCCAGACTCCGAATGGAGCAGTGATGAGTGACGAATGCATTCCATGTGCATCAAGTGTATAGTATCATTTTGTGAGATATATGTACCTTGTTAATTGTAAGGGTAAAGGATCCCGTTACACGCCCATTGAGGCATATTTGGAATATGGTGTTAGGCCCATATTTTCTTGACCATCGGCACACTAGGGGTGATGTGGTCAGCATCACGCCGGCCGCCTTAACCTTCCCAGAGTTGCTCTGGTACCCAATTCATGAGACTCTTGTTAATTGTAATTCAGGCAAATCATTGCATTCGCGTTGTCCAAGCACATATTTTCCCCGTTTAATACCCAGAAGAATATTGATGATTTCTAATCATTGTCATAAGAGGTTTTGATGTTAATAAAAGTATAGACTATCCTGGACAAATAGTTGTATCAGAGGATACGAGGATAGTGCCAGATAAGAGACTGGTCTTATAAGTAATACCCCCGTCTCTGAAAAGAGCAAGGGTGTATAGACATCAAAGTGGGGTCAAGCTATGTAAGTTCTCAGAGTAGATGATGATGATTCTCTGAGTCCCTAACGGCTACCTCTCCTGATCCCAAATTGATTTAGCTACGGGTCTAGTGGAATGTATTTAATATATTTAATGATTAATTTCAAACAGAACTTCAACTTTAATAAAATTATTTAAGCAAGGCTGTATGCAATTTTATGTACAATTTAATTGTCCTGACCCTCAATCTTTTAGGTCAGGAATTCTCAAAATCAAGAAAATGTTATTTACATAATCAAATAAATATTTTGGAAAATCTGTTCCATTTCTGTAAAGGGGTCACTGGAATGACTACACACACAGTTCCTGTTCCTAATATTGATAATGCTACTAGTCCTACACTGTAAGGTCTGATACTCGCATCACATAACGGTGTTTAAGTTTTCTTGGGTGAATGAGTTTGGATGAACTGACATTGCCTTCTTAAAGGACTTAACTTTAGACGGTTGCTGCTGCTGTTCTTTCAATAGTAGTCAGGATCACCAACTTTGTGACTCCTGGCTGAGAAGATGGGGTCTATCTCCAGGCTTTATATGGAGCTCTCAACTCCCACACGCTCCTTTTCTCACTTTAATGCAGCCACGAGGTAAATTCGTGATATAACCTGGAATAGAAGGACAACCCATTCCATGTAGAAGTCTGCCTCAATCAATTCACCCCTAAACAATATTAAACTTACCATCGTCAGTTATTTGTGCTAACAAGTTGCACAAGACCTTGAATTCCGTTGTCTACAATCAGTTTCATGTAATCATTCTTTCTCTGTGTTGATTCAATGTTTGGGTCCCTCGTCCATGTTTGGCTTCGATACAATAATCATGGCAAGTACAATACAGCATGTGACCTATTGATTACTTCATTCTAACCTTCCCTATATGTTTAACACATGATCTTTGAACAGTGTGTCACTCCAGAAGAAAATACTAAATTAAACCACTACTAACTCTTACTGACACAAATTTTGTTGCCAATTTGCAAACACTATACACCAATTTTTCATTTCGAACAAGCCTGCTTACTAAACACATTCCTACTTAGGTCAGCGTGACACAACACATCCCGCCGGCAGTATTCGAATCAATATGGAACACATAGCCTGTTTACTTACAGGTCAATTATTTAACAAAGTAAGCAAATAAAATTATCTTTCTTACCCTCCGGTAAATACGTTCACACACACACAAGCTGACTGGCCGTAAAAGGGTTCTTAGCACTGCTCTCTCAGTTCAAACGGCAATGGCTTGGTCATACTTTCTTTTAGGATACGTCAGCTCGGCGTGGTTTTTATGATTCGATGGCAGAAAACCACAAGAGATTGTTACTATTTATAGAACTACACCCGACCAATCAGAGGAAAAGTCAAAAAGTTAATTTTTGAGACTAGTAAATTATACGGTTCTAAGCGTGTCTGTATAATCTGACCCAATTTGAATATTATATATTGAAGGACCGAGGACTAGAATGGAACCAGGCCAGGAAGAAGACAGCTGATAGAATGGTCTGGCGCTCTCTCTTCCAAACCTCTACACCTCACGGTAGAAGGGGAACGACTAAGTAAGTAAGTTATTAGTGGACCGATTTTAATTATAAAAAGTGATAATTAAACGGCCAATTTCTCTCTATCGTTCTATATAGTTTTCACTTAGTTATTCCTTTGCATTTCAATCTGGGTAATTTTTAAGTAATTAAATTGGGCATTACCCTGATGTGAAAATATCACTAAATTAAATTTTTCTAAGTTAATATAATTTTATTATGAGGGAATCTTTATGTTTAGGTGTTAAGCAATCATCATCATCTCAGCCCGTAACCCGTCATGGGTCGTAGGGGTGCCATGGTGGAAGCATCAGCAGACAGGGTCCTCCACTGCTCTCTATCCTCAGCAATGGGTACAAGTGTGGAAAAACCGTGTCCTGCCCATTCTTTGATGTTATCAGCCCAGGATTTTCTCTGCCTTCCTCTTCTCCGTTTACCTTCGACTGTTCCCTGAAGGATCGTTTTCGAAAGGGAGTCATGACGAGTTACATGCCCAAACCAGGCAAGCTTTCGACGTTTCACTACTGACAAAAGTGGTTCTTGGTGGCCTGCATAGATGTTTATCTTCTCTCTAACATAGACATTTGTTTTGTGCTCTTTATAGCAAATGCGCAAAATTCTTCTATAACATTTATGCTCGAAAGCCTGAATCCTTCGCTCCGTATCTGCAGTGAGTGTCCAGCCCTCACACCCATACAAGAGAATAGATAATACAAGTGATTTGTATAATTTGATCTTCACAGGAAAACTGATGTTACTTTTCCAGATCACATTCAACCTTGTCATGGCAGCTGAGGCCATCTCAAGTCTTGTCTTGATTTCTTTAATTGATCTTCCATCACTACATATAGTGGACCCGAGATATTTAAAGGTGTTAACTTCTTCTAACGTTTGCCCATTTAACGTAATGTTGGTCGGAACATGTTTCTTATGGCTATTCACCAATATCTTGCTTTTTTCTATATTAATTTCCATCCCATACGTTCTTGTTACTTTTTCCAGTCTAGAGGTAAGGTCTTGAAGTTCTGATTCTGATCCAGCTATCAGATCAATATCATCAGCAAAATGTAGGTTGCACAGAGGTCGGCCTCCAATCGATATGGTTGATTTATAATCGTAGAGAGCCTCCTGCATAATATGTTCTAGATATATATTAAAGAGCACTGGTGACAGGATACATCCTTGGCGAACTCCTACAGTTGTTTTGAAAAATTCTCCAATGTCGTTGCTTACAAAAACAGCACTGCTTGCGTCCTTGTATAGTGCTTCAATGATATCTATGATGTTGGTATCAAAATTGAATTTTCTCATTATTTGCCATAAACCTTCATGCCAGACTCGATCGAAGGCTTTTGTGAAATCGATGAAGTTATGGTATAAATCGTGTTGATGTTGGAGATGTTTTTCGATAAGTAATCTAATATTGAAGATTTGTTCTGAGGTACTTCTTTTTGGTCTAAAGCCAGCCTGTTCCTCTGACAAGATTTCTTCTGATTTCTGTTTTATTCTGTTCAAAAGTATCCTTAACATCACCTTACTTGGATGACTAATAAGGCTAATGGTTCTGTAGTTCTTGCACATTTTTAGATTTCCTTTCTTTGGAAGCGGTATTACTAATGACTGCGTCCATTCTTTTGGCCATTTTTTTGTACTCCATATCTTCTGGCAAATTGTTGTCATGATTTTTACTATATCTGGTCCTCCATATTTCAAGAGCTCTGCTGGTATATTATCCACACCCGGTGACTTCCCTCCTTTCATCGAACATATAGCCTCTTCCACTTCTTCCCGTAATATTGCTGCATTTCCGAGTTCCCTGTTTTCGCACTTAATGTTGTTTAATATGCCTAAGTCAGTGTCAAGTTTACAGTTATATAATTCTTTACAATATTCTGTCCACCTTCTCGTTACAGCTGTTTTTTCATTGAGCAGAGCCCCATTGCTATCTTCTATGACAGTTACCCTGGGCTGTTGAGGTTTTGATAGTTTTCTTAATGTGTCAAAAGCTGCCTTGCTGTTACCTTTTATTAGCCCCGTATTAATGGACTCACATTGATCAGCTACCCATTTTTCTTTGGCCTGTTTCATTTTCTTCCTAATATTTTTGTTCACCATACTGTATTGCCATGCTGCTTCAGGAACCTCTTTCTTAACCTTTTTCATTTCCCGCCGTGTATCACATAACTTTAGAATGTCATCTGTAACCCATGGTTTGTTTATTTTCTTTCTTTTACCAAGTATTTCTGTTGCTGATTCAATGAGCACGTCTTTCATGTTCTCTGTGATTGAGTTGATATCATCCTCCAAAAAGTTGAGAGCTGCGAATTTTCCTCCAACAGTTGCCTCAAAGATTCCCGCGATTTCTGGATCTTTCAGTTTGTCTAAATTGAATCTTAACTGAGAACATCTGTTTTGATTATAGTTCTTTTTAAGTTTAAGCTTGAGCGTCATCAATACCATGTCGTGATCACTACCAATGTCGGCGCCAGGAAAAGTCCTAGTCTTGGCTTTATTAATACTGGACTTGAATCTTTTGGATACAAGAATAAAATCAATTTGGCCATGTATCTCAGTTTTTGGGGCATGCCACGTTGTTCTTCTTGATAACTTATGAGGAAATAGTGTATTTGCAAGGGTTAGTTTATAGTTGCTGGCAAATTCTAGTAGCCTTAGTCCTCGATCGTTGGTTTCTCCTGTCCCAAATTTCCCTACTGTACCAGCCCAGTGACCGTATGCATCTGGCCCTATTTTAGCATTCCAATCACCTAACACGATGAGAAGATCTTTCTTTGGAATTTTCTTAATTGCTTCATCCAGATTGTCATAAAATGTATCAATTGCCTCATCCTCATAGTCAGTAGTGGGGGTATATACCTGTTAAGCAATATCAGCGCTATAATTCGAGATATCCCTTTCCTTTTAATTATCTTTAGTTATTAAGAAATGAATTATCTACGTTCGGTCAAAAACACAAAATAGGCATTACTTCCACGTCAACTAAAATTTTCTTGTCACTACAAGAAAAGGAAACGATTTGATTGGTTGTTAAATTGGTACTATGCTCTTAGATAAATTTTGGGTGGGCGGTAACTTTTGACTTGTTTCCTAGACAAATTCAAATATACTAGAGAAATTGTTGGCAGTAAATTTGACTGGGCCCTCAGACAAATTTCAAATACTGTAGTTATTTATAGATTTTAAAAACACATTCACTAGTTTTTGAGCGGGGAATTTTTGAGCGTGTTGTCATACAGATTCACTTCACTACAATCATCCTCCCTAGTTACGCCGTGTATACTCATAAGGTCTAATTATTCAGAGAGGTTAACATTGGTGGGTGGATAGCGAGATAATACGCCTGTTAATTTGCAGCCCACAAATGTACTTAGCAGAGGCATTGCTCTTTTATTTTTCCTAAAGTTCGTGGTACGAAGCTATCAGACTTTCCGTGGTACGAAGCTGTCAGATTGTATGTATTACGAAGCTGCAAGACTAAAGTTTCTACGCCACTAGTTGTGAGTCAAGAGCAGGGATTCAACACTAACCACCTATATTGGACGATTTATGTGAAGAAGTGCCCTCATCACAAAAGAATTGACGAAACCACGGCTGCAGGACTCACTTAGACCAGCTAAGTTCTTATTCAAGGAAACAGCAAAAGGACAAATGTTTTTTTTATAATAAATCCTCACCCTATCTCAGTGAAGAAATTTTTACATACATCTAAAATTCACCATCATTCCACCGTTATTTTAACCTGTTAAAACGAATTGATTATTAAATTTGTTACATGTTATTTTAAAACAAAACAATCATTGTTGATTCAGTTATTATAGGTATGACAGCAAACGCATGAGCAAGACTCTTTAATATATATACATCTAGACATGACATATATTTACATCTATAGAGCAAATACTTATAAAAGAATTTCGCTGGGGGCTTGAACGGGCTAAAACCATTGCTTAATTCTTCACGAAAGGCGACTGATAGATGTAAGTTAATAGTGCTCTGCCCTACGCAGCATTGTTCTTGACTTCTGAAAACATCTTGTGAATATTCCCTTGAGATAGAAGCATCATTATTCTTCTATCTACAACTCTGCAAAGAGTAATCTCGTGCGAATGTAGACAACTTTGAAGACCCACATTAGATACTCTTGAGTGTTGGCCACTAGTGGACCACTACTGCAGAGCTAAGGTGAGGCAATCCGTGACACTCCCCCCTCCACTCAGTTCAAATATAGTGTATCAAAACTTTAAAATTGTGTGAAAGAATATGTGTGTGTGCAACCCCCCCCCCCCCCAAAAAAAAAAAAAAAAAAAACAATTACAATAAAAAACAAATGCAAACAACAACAACAAAATAAAAAAGACTGTCTCTCATAACTGCCCTGTTGTTAACAAGGTGAAAAGGGGTGAGAAAGCCCAGTGGTGTCCGGGATGACACTGATGCGTGATGCCATATGATGATGGATGGCATCCGCATGTCTGGTTTTGTGTAGTGTGTAGATGTGTTCAGTCAAAACAATGTTCATGCAACAATAACAGGGCAATCCACATAGGACGTCAGTAAACTCACGACGTATAAAGTCAATGAGTCTTGAAACAGCCGTTGACGTTTTTCTTCATTATTTATTGTGGACGCCACAGTGACAAAATGGTTACGCAAATGTGTAGGCACATCAAATAGTCATTATCACAGCAACATTCAATACAGCAATAAACGGTAGACAGCATTACAATGATGAGTCAGATGCATGTTATATTTCATAGTGCTGTAAATGTAGTCAGGTGGAAAACTCCATCCTTTTCTATAACAGCCAGGAGATAACCAGATGTATGAGATCAGTTCACTCTCCTTAGTTTGACTTCAGCAAGACAGACACGTCTGCCGAAGTATAAATAATGTCCTCAAAAATATCCTCTAGATAATAAAGGTTTTCCAAACCTAGTTCATTTAACAGAGTAGCAAGTAATGGTCCTTGGTACCTGCATCAACCGATGCAGTACAATGCAGCGACATGTGAGCTGGGAAAAAAATCTCGTGACGACGACTTTCGCAGACAGGCTATGAATCGAAATCGCTCACGACCCAAAATCAATAGAGTTAATGAAAGAGTCAATTTACCTTGCTTTCATGAAATACACAGAAATATCACGCCTCCCGACATGTGGGAAACACTAGAGGTATTATCTCGAATAAACGAAATATCCATTAAGAGGACTACACATCCCTGACAGAACAAAAATAGCGGAGATCCCCTCTTCAACGAGGCATCTCTTTCGCCATTCCAAATCGCTCACTCCCACTAGTGGTGGGCGGAAACCGATCGACAAAGAAGCAAGACAAGTCATGCGCAGTCCAGCGCAAAACGACCACAGCTCAAACTTAACTGCATTCGATACCAACGCGAGAAGACAAATGCTTACCGAGAAAAGTGACTATAAATTCCAAGCAGTTGTTGCCCTTGCGTTATAAAACAGATATTGAAATAAAACGATGTTGCGAGAATTTATCACGCAACATATCACCACCTCCTCCCGATAAAAAAAAAATGTGGAACATATTTTTTTTTTCAATATCAAAGAGCAAGCGATAAGCGGCTCAAAACGCACGAATTATGCGCTGATAATTAACTAAATTGCCAAACAATAGGCTAATTATAGAGTGTCTGGTGAGGATATACCTCAACAGAAAAATAAATATGTCTCAAAAAATATTCACATCGGGGAGGTGTCACCAACACACATCACGTTAGCATGTAAACACAATATACGTATGCAAGTTACTATAATCATCATTAAACAGCATACTCTAATATTGTCTTTAAAAATGGATGTACAAATCTGATAGGAAAATTTAGATAGTACATTCTTTGACATGTAATGACATAAGTACATAGTAAAGTTAAACTACATGACGATCCAGGACATATGCTCTGGTATTCCGAGGGTAAGTACACAATCTAGAACTCGTAAGGTAAGTCCTCAGCTCAACAATGACATTCTGAGAAAGTACAAGCAATATAATGCTAATTAATAACTAATATGCTTCATAAGGTACAATACATTATTAATAATTGTGGCTGTTTAGTAAACTAACGGCCCTTATATTAACTACTCAGTCCTCCTCTATCATCTTAAAAAACGAACAGAAGAAGATGACAACAAAGCACGATAGTGTGTACATATAAAGTAAGTACAGATGTGCTAATCTGTTGTAGAAATATAGGTGTGTTATGACTCTGTAATATATGGAAATATAGGACAGAAGTATTAGTTGGAGTCATGTGGGCATCTAGACAAAATGTCAGCCATCACATTATCCGCACCACGGATAGCTCGTACCGTGAAGTGAAAAGGTTGAAGAGCTATAGCATATCGAGTGGATCTCGAACTCTTCAAATTCTTAGTCTGAATAGCTGTAAGAGCTTTCTGATCAGTCTCTAGAATGAAATGTGCGCCCAGGAGGAATCTTTGTAGCTTTAGAATTGACCAAACCATCGCTAACAACTCACGGTCTAAAACCGAGTAGTTCCTCTCTGCCGCATTTAGTTTTCTAGAAATGTACATAACAGGATGCAGAGTATTTGCATATTCTTGCATCAGTGCTGCTCCAATCCCAGTGGATGAAGCATCACTCCGAAGAACAAAAGTCCTATCAAGAGTAGGTAATCTTAAGATGGGAGGAGAAGAAAATATATTCTTGATTTGGTCTAGTGAAGATTGGCATTCTTCAGACCAACGGACCAGATTAGGCGAACCTTTCTTCAACAATGTTGATAGAGGTGCCATGATCGAAGATAAATTTGGAATAAATCTCCCATAAAATTGAATTAAACCTAAGAGACTCCTAACTTGTTTCTTCGTTTTAGGAACAGAGATGTTCAGTATTTTGGAAGTATTGTGGTCTTCTGTCTTCAAGAGACCATGACCAACACGATGACCCAGGAAAGAGATTTCACCAAAACCAACAAAAGCTTTAGAAGGTTTTGCTGTCAAATTATTCTCACGTAGAGTGGACAGTAAGTCATATAACCCTAAATAGTGATCTTCCCAGGTATCACTGAAGAGACAGATGTCATCTAAGTATGCGATGACATCCGAACGATGTGACAGAATTCGACGCATCATGCGAACGAAAGTGGCAGGGGCGTTCATGAGACCAAAAGGCATAACATTCCATTGAAATAGACCCCTAGGTGTAGAAAAAGCAGTAAGAGGTTTGGCATGCTCTGCTAAAGGCACTTGCCAATAACCTTTAGACAAGTCAAGTTTAGTGAAGAATCTAGAATTAGAAAGTCTAATCAGTAGATCTTCTAACAAAGGCATCGGTTCAGCGTCGAACTTTGTGACCTGATTCAATTTGCGATAATCAACGCAAATTCGTATGTTCTTATCCTTCTTCCGGACAATAACCATGGAAGAAGAATATGGTGAAGTCGATGGTTCAATTATATTTAATTGAATCATTTCATCAATTCCTTTTCCACTTGCGACTGAAAGTGTATAGGAATAGGATACGGCCTAACCCTAATTGGATTATTGTCGGTAAGAATTATGTCATGTTCTATGACATCTGTGTGTCCAGGAATGTCAGTGAGAACACCCTGAAATGTTTGTAACATCGACGAGACTTGTCGATGTTCGTCACCAGAAAGATTAGGAGAAACAGAAACGTTTTTCCAAGATTCCGTGGAATGTAATGGAACCACTGGAAGGGGAAGGTTGACATCAGAGAAGGTAGCTTCCTCATCCTGAATGACAGACAGGGATGAATAATGACCGTGAGGTGCAGGAGCATCATCCGTTGCCTGGAAAATAGGCAGCAAATAGTCCGGACGTTCGTGAAATTCCGAAAGCATGTTTATGTGGAAAGTTTTATGCTTTCCATCAATATCGACCACATAGTCAACATCGGAAATCCGAGAGACTATTGCATACGGACCTTTCCATGCAATAAGAAGTCTATTTTCCCTACTGGGGAGTAGGACGAATGCTTTGTCACCTGGACAAAGTTGTCGTAGACATCTATTCTTGTTAGCAAACTGCCTTGCCTTCTCTTTAGCAATTTCTGATGAAGCAGTTGCTAGCTTACATGCCTCAATGATCTTTTGTCTAAGAGCAATGACATCCTCATATGAGGATTGAGTTTCATCGCTAATATCATCGGCAGTGATGAGATCGTGTAACAAACACATAGGGCCGCGTGGACGCGCGCCAAAGACAAGTTCGAAGGGAGAAAATCCTGTGTGTTCATTAGGGACTTCTCTATAGGCAAAGAGAGCCGCGCGTAAAACCCTGTCCCAATCTTGAGGATGATCTTCAGTTATCTTACCAAGCAAAGTCTTGAGCGTTCTATTCAGACGCTCAACTAACCCATTAGACATAGGATGGTAGATACTACTGAGAGATCGTTCAATATGTAAGGTAGACATTACCTGTGACATAGTGTCAGATATGAGTTGAGTGCCATGGTCTGACAATATTTCTCTGGGGAACCCCAAGCGAGAAAATATCAACCAAAGAGCATCTGCGATATCTGTAGTAGATATGCTCTTAAGAGGAATAGCCTCTGGCCAACGTGTGCACATATCGACACATGTAAGGATAAACTGATGTCCTCTGGCCGACTTGACCTTAAAAGGGCCAATAATATCTATGGCCATTTTCTGAAACGGCCGAATAGGAATGTCAGCAGCCTGGATAGGCGCAGCATGTCGTGGTCCTCTAGATTTGACCTCCTGACATACCTTGCATGATCGGCAGTAAATACGAATGTCCTTATTGACAAAAGGCCAAAAGAAAGCCGCAAGGACTCTCGACTTCGTACGGGCAAAACCCATATGTCCAGCACATTGCGAGTCATGAGCATGTTGCAATATTTGGACTCTCATGCTCTTGGGAACAAGAATTTGCGAATGTGCCGACGTAGCCGAATCTTGTACCATACGTACAAGTACGCCGTTTCTCATTGCAATCCAAGATTTTCTATTTGTATCCTGATTCGGATCACCTTTCTTCGCAAGAACGAAGAATTTTTTTAAAAAAGAATCTTCTTCTTGCAATTTTATGAAAGAGTCACGAGTGATCACTAAGTGACTATCTTGGCTATCAACTTCATTATCACTATTCAGTGAAGTTTCGGGTGTTTGTAGAGCTTGTGCTCTTGTAACTACTGCATTTGTAGCTTGCATGTTATTATCTTCCCAAGCAGCAATCTGCTGTGGGGTACACTCCCTAACTCCGTGAATACGACCAATAATAAGGTCCGCAATAGGATTAGGTAAGAGACAAGCATGCACATCTCCAGTAAAGAAAGGAGTGGCAATGCGAATTACAGCAGTAGGATATTTTTCTAGAGTGCCGCCAAATGTGACACATTTAATAACCCTTCCTGTAGCACAAGATGGATCTACAAGCGATTGTCTAACACCAATAGTGGTGCATCCGGAATCGAAAAGTAGTGAGACCGGAGTATCATTAACAAGACCCTTATGTAGAATTAAAGAACCCCTCCCGTCATGCGCAACAGCAGCAGGAAGAGCGGGAAGTGGGTGACCACAACTCAAAGTAGTTATGGTACCCGGTTCGAATAAAGTACTGCATTGGGGACATTTGTTTGCTCTCTCAAAGTCAAAAGCAGAACTAGTGACAGCGTCAAAGTTTTTACTATCAACAACATGATTACAGGCTGCCTCAGTTTCCTGTTGTACAGCATTAGCCTGCTGATATCTCTTTTTTTTGTGTTGAGATCTACCCCGACTATTATTACCTCTGAAGTTATCAGAGTTATTATTATCTCTGCAGTTATTATTGTCTCTATTGTAATTGTTATACTGGTTCGAATTCCAGTTTCCACGATTACTATCATGTTCACATTGATGCGAACATCTATTTGTTTGGTTTTGAGGTCTTCGGCAGGAATAACCTCTATTACCATATCCTCTTTTGAAATGCTTATAATTATTAGGGTGATAGTAACGAGTACTATCAGGTTGTCTCCAATTCTTCGAAGAAGAATCACCATGAAATTGATTTCCATGATTTTGACAGAAATTACCGCTACTCTTTCTATCAAAATTTTGTTGGGATCTACGAGCAAAGTTTTGACCATACGGAGCTGCCGAAGCAACTGGTAAACCTTCTTTCACCTTAGAGTTACCCATGGTTATGTGTGGGTGCGCAGTTACGTATTGGCAACAGAAATCTTCCATTTCTTTTATTGTTTTAGGTTTACGTTCATGAAGGAAAGCAAGGAAAGACTCATTGACAGACGACATGACTTTGTCTCTAAGTATTAAGTCCATAAGTCCTTCATAAGTTTTTTCCGTCTTAGATAGTTCAACCCATCGTGAGAAAGTAATGCGTATTCTTGCAATAAACTCGGAGAATTCAACTCCATTTTCAGGTAACATGTTTTTAAATTGTAGACGATAGCCGTCTTCGTTAAGCTGATATTTCTTTAACAAAGCGGCCCTGACAACCTCATAATTGTTCTTGTCAGGTTCATCCACCATATTTAATATACTTAGAGCTTTACCTGTCAGTATCCCTGATAACTGATAAACATATTTTGCTTTGTCTATGTTATGAGCTGTACATGCTTGTTCAAATCTGTCCAGATAGAACATTATGTCATCGCTGGAAGGACTAAATGTTGGTAACTTAATCTTAAAAGTATCATTATTAGCCTTACCAGAAGATGAACCCTTGTTTGAATCATTACCATTACTCATGCTTGTCAATTTCAATTTTTCCAACTCTAAAGCTAAGACCTTTTCTTCATGTTCCATTTTTGCTTTCTCTTTCCTCTCATCAGACTCTCTCTGTAATCTTCTTTCCTCAGCCTGAGCCTCTTTTTGAAGTCTTTCATTTTCAGCTTCTTTTTCAAGTCTTTTATTTTCAGCCTCTTTTTCAAGTCTTTTATTCTCAGCCTCTTTTTCAAGTCTTTTATTCTCAGCCTCTTTTTCAAGTCTTTTATTCTCAGCCTCTTTTTCAAGTCTTTTATTCTCAGCCTCTTTTTGAAGTCTTTCAGCTTCTAGCTGTAGCTGGAGTTTTCTCTCCTCAGCTTCTGATTCCCTTTTTTGTTTTTCCATTTCCATTTGGAATCTTTTTTCATCCACCTGCATCTGCAGTTTCTTTTGTTCAGCTTCCATTGCTTTATCATATCGAGCAGTTGCAAATTCTTCTAACTTATCACCAGTCTTCCCAAGCAATTTACCCTGCTCAATAAAGTGCTCAAATGTAGACATGTTGTCTAACATATGAGTCCAAAACCTGAAATAATTAACTAATTTATTTCAAACCTAAGTGTAACAAGTCTTAATTAAGCACTTGTATATTCACATCACCTTATATTATCCCAGTCTCTGTGGGAAACAAGTCTCCAATCAAAGAACTTGTATATGAAATATCAGCACTCAATTCTTGATCATAAGTGCACTTCTCATTCAATAGTGCACGACACTATTCATCATTCATTTATCATCAGTATAGTAGTAACAGTGCATTAGCATAGCCCATTAACTAATTACTATAACTGTAAACAATGACTATGTAAACACATGCAGAATGTAAACATTGAAAATGTAAACAATACAAACAATGTAAACAATAACAATGTAAACAATAACAAAGATCAGCAACAATACAAAAACTTTCGCAGAAATCAACTAAAAATAAAGCAGAAATTAATGAAATATCACAAAAAATGTGACGATATCTGCGATAGAATTAAACAAAATACATGACACCACAGTGTATAAACAAAAAATGTTGTATGAAACTAAATTATAGACAAGAGTAGGCTAACAAACACAAACAAATCAAAACAAAACTAAAGAATGCGAAATAATAACGAAAACAATATTAAAACATGTCATCACAGCTAACATAAATAGCAACAGAAGTCGCTTAGCAAATTCCAGTATTGGAAATTTGCAAACCTTACAGAAAACGCTCACAATAGACGACCTCTATGACGTGGCATAATCTAACGGAGACACCACCCAACCGAGAACCCGCTGAAATATAAACATATAAATATACAAATAACATATTAAACATAAAACATATAGAATGAGATGATACACAGAAGACTCAGCAGAAGTATAAGGGCACAGTTTACATACAAACAGGCCACTTAACTTATAGGCTTCCAATCGTAGAACAGCAGAAAAACGGATGTCAATCAACGTCCTAAAGAGCGAAGCTCCAACGATGATGGCACATCTGAACTGCTTCCACTGCTAACACGATGGTACAAGAGCTTCTGACATACTGTGTGTTGAGTTGTTTCGGCACTTGACCTTCTAATCCAAAAGTAAGTTGATGGAAATCGGTACTTGGCCTTCTTCAGAAAACAACCCGTTTCAACCGGCACTTGACCTTCTCAAAAAACGACAGCACTGGAACCTTGACAGCAGCAACTTGCTTGACTTGCGTAAAAGATAACAGCAGTCCGAGTTATCCGGCAACATGTAACAACGCCGGGTACTGTCAAATTCTTGTTTCCGTCAAAAAATTGAAATTTGACTTTTACCGGGCAACGCCGAGTACTTTGAAAATTTTGAAGATGTTGACTGTATTGAAGAATGTTAATTTCTTGAAGGATGCTGATGAATTCTTGTTGAAAATGAAGTGGGTAAGGGACCCCGTGTTTGCTGGTACCAGAATCAAACCAGCTTATGGCCACCAAATGATGCGTGATGCCATATGATGATGGATGGCATCCGCATGTCTGGTTTTGTGTAGTGTGTAGATGTGTTCAGTCAAAACAATGTTCATGCAACAATAACAGGGCAATCCACATAGGACGTCAGTAAACTCACGACGTATAAAGTCAATGAGTCTTGAAACAGCCGTTGACGTTTTTCTTCATTATTTATTGTGGACGCCACAGTGACAAAATGGTTACGCAAATGTGTAGGCACATCAAACAGTCATTATCACAGCAACATTCAATACAGCAATAAACGGTAGACAGCATTACAATGATGAGTCAGATGCATGTTATATTTCAAAGTGCTGTAAATGTAGTCAGGTGGAAAACTCCATCCTTTTCTATAACAGCCAGGAGATAACCAGATGTATGAGATCAGTTCACTCTCCTTAGTTTGACTTCAGCAAGACAGACACGTCTGCCGAAGTATAAATAATGTCCTCAAAAATATCCTCTAGATAATAAAGGTTTTCCAAACCTAGTTCATTTAACAAAGTAGCAAGTAATGGTCCTTGGTACCTGCATCAACCGATGCAGTACAATGCAGCGACATGTGAGCTGGGAAAAAATCTCGTGACGACGACTTTCGCAGACAGGCTATGAATCGAAATCGCTCACGACCCAAAATCAATAGAGTTAATGAAAGAGTCAATTTACCTTGCTTTCATGAAATACACAGAAATATCACGCCTCCCGACATGTGGGAAACACTAGAGGTATTATCTCGAATAAACGAAATATCCATTAAGAGGACTACACATCCCTGACAGAACAAAAATAGCGGAGATCCCCTCTTCAACGAGGCATCTCTTTCGCCATTCCAAATCGCTCACTCCCACTAGTGGTGGGCGGAAACCGATCGACAAAGAAGCAAGACAAGTCATGCGCAGTCCAGCGCAAAACGACCACAGCTCAAACTTAACTGCATTCGATACCAACGCGAGAAGACAAATGCTTACCGAGAAAAGTGACTATAAATTCCAAGCAGTTGTTGCCCTCGCGTTATAAAACAGATATTGAAATAAAACGTTTGGGGTTGGACAGTTCTGGAGAATGTGTTCTGGGGTCTGGATTCCTGTTCTGCATGGGCATTCATTTGTGTGGGATATCTTGAGGCGATAGAGATGTCCTAGTAATCTGCAGTGGCCGGTTCTCAGGCGGAACATTGTGGTCTGTTGGTATCTGTTTAGATGGTGTATTGGGTCATCTCTGCTGTACATATCCCCTTCCTCCTTCCACTGATTTTTGTACTTGTTGTGGATTATGGTTTTTGCTTCCCGATACGGCAATGGATGGCTTTTTTGTTCCATTTTACTGCCACTTCTTGATAGCGCATCTGCTTTCTCATTACCAGCAATTCCACAATGGGAGGGTAACCACTGAAGGGCAATGGTTGATGACCTTTGGATGATGTTAAGCTCAGATCTGATCTCATTCATCATGTTATCATTTCTGGTGTTTTGTATTGATTCCAGTAATGATCTGCAGTCGGTGAAGATTACTATCTTAGCTGGTGGTTGTTGTTCGGGTCTGGTGAAGATTTTCAGGGCTTGCAGTAGTGCCATAGCTTCTGCCATGAAATTGGAGATCTTTCCAGTTGGGAAGGCCTTTCAGATGATCTTTCCATTTAGGAATCTTATAAAAATGTCCCCACCACCGTTCTTTACTACCCCCTCAGCGGATCCATCTGTGTATGCGTGTGTCCACTCTTTCGGGTTGTACTTTTCTTCAATCATTTCTTGAGCCAAGGTTTTTAGTTGTTGAGGGGTCTGGTGGCCTTTCTTTCTTTTTTATTTCAGGGACTTCTGTGAAGATAGATATATTTCCACGGCAGTCGTCTGGCTCCTCATAGTCAATTAACATTTCAATCTCAGTAGGTTGTTTTGGGAGGAGGTCTTCATGGCATCGATGCAGATGTTTGGAGATGTTTATGAAGCTGGTTCTTTTCAGCCTGTTCTTTGTCAAGCTATGGAGTTTGGCATGCATTGGATGACTTGGCATTCGTAGAAGCTTCTCACTGTGAGTGAATACCTTTTCCTCACGTCTGTCATTCAGAGAGCGGATGTTGGTGTATCTCTCCATTGTCTGGATTGGAGAAGTCTTCATCCCTCCAGTGATTAATCTAAGGCCTGAATTTTGTACTTTCCCTAGACGTTCTGTGTTTGTTTTAGATGCCGTGGCCCAGGCTGACATGCCATATTCAAGTACAGGCTTGACTGTGCCTGTATAGACTTTTTTTAGTATGTTGGTATTTGCCCCCCCCCCCCCCTTAACTTGTGCCAGCCAGTTTCTTCATAATAGAGAGCTTTCTTATTGCTCTCTGTTCTACTGCATTTATGTGCGGCTTCCAGGTGAGTCTCTTATCCAACTTGACTCCCAGGTATGTTGGATTTTCCTCGATTGGAAGCTCACTTCCATTTAGTTGCAGTTTGATCGTTTCTTGGCGATTTGACAGAGAGAAGCAGGTTGCTACTGTCTTGGAGAGGTTTATCTGTACTCCCCACTCTGATGCCCATTTACCGATGGTATTTAGCGCTGCTTGCATCCTGAACTTTGCAGTAGGCAAATGTTCAGCAGCACACCAGGCAGCAAAATCGTCAGCATGAAGAGCCCTGGAGATATTCCCAGACAGTTTCTCTGCAATATCATTTATATATATGATAAAAAGTGTGGGGGAGATAACTCCTCCTTCTGGCACACCTTGTTGAAGAGTGACGCGATGGCTCAGATTCCCGTCAAGTTTTACTCTTCCTGTGCGGTATCGGAGAAAGTCCCGTATCCAGCTGAACATTCTCCCTTTAATTTTGTTGTTGAGCATCTTAAGGAGGAGTCCTTCTTTCCATACCTTATCAAAGGCTTTTGTCAAGTCTACAAAATCAGCCAGAACTTTCTTTTTCTCCTGAAATGCATTTTCTATTTCCTGTGCTAGATATACCAGCTGGTCTTCGGTGCTGCGGTTTTTCCTGAATGCTGACTGTGTGTTATCAAGCAGATGGTTTTTTCCAGATGTTTCATTAATCTTGAGTTCACCATTCTTTCCATTACTTTACCCAGACAGCTCAGAAGGCTAACTGGTCGGTAGCTGGACTTGCTTGTTTTCTCCTTTTGTTTCTTTCTGATGGGAACAATGATTGCTTCTCGCCATCGATCTGGGAATTTTCCAGTACTCCATGATTGATTGAAGTTTAGGAGGAGCTTGTGCCTGGCTACAGGTCCAAGGTTCTTGATCATATCATTTGTGATACCATCTTTTCCTGGAGCTTTCATGTTCTTTAGTTTTGTTATGGCAGCATTTAGTTCTCTCAAAGTAAGGGATGACTTCATACAGGTATCTGGATTTTGGTGCTTCAGTTTTTCTTTTACTTCCTTACGTACTTCTTGGATACGTGCATGTGGAAGTGAAGTGGTGCTTTCTTCCTTGTAGAAATCTGCCAGGATGTTTGCTGCCATCTTTCCTGTGTGGTATATTTCGTTTTCCTTAATGACAGTCTTGCAGTAGCTGGTTGTTGTTTCTTCATTTAGTACTCTTGTCAGATTCCACAGCATGCTCGAGTCCTTTTCCATGTTGAGACTGCTGGTCTTCTGGTGCCAGCTCCTTTGGATTTCAGCTTTCTTTTGTTCATTAAAAGCTTGTTCTATGCTGTTGTGTCTCTGGGTGTTCTCTAATGTGGGACTTTGCTCCATAGTTTCCCGTGCTTTATTTAAGTCAACATGGAGTTTTCCCAGATTGTCACTCCAGTATGGTTTGTAGTCTCGTCGTTTACCTCGTGGAATTGAATTCTTTGCTGCTTGGATGATTGCCTCACTGATGATGGAAATGTTTTTATTGACATTATTTGAGTGGGTAATGTTCTGACAGAGGTTATCGACATGTTCTTTAAAAAATCCCCAGTTTGCTTTTTTGAAATTCCAGCTAGGAGACATATTAATTTGTCCTGCACTTCTTACCTCAGATATCTGTAATGTGACTGGTACATGGTCACTTCCCCCCAGTTGGTTATTTACTGTTCTAGTGGTGAGTCGATGTATGTCATCTGTAGCCATAGCAAGATCTGGTGTGCTCGTTGTTTTCCATACTCTAGAATAGAAGGTGGGCTTATCCTCTGGTTGGTTTATTAGGATTAGTTTATTCTCTACCATCCAATCTTCCACCTCTTCTCCTCTCAGATCTGTTGCTTCATAGCCCCAGCTGGGTGAATGGCTGTTGAAGTCGCCCATAATGAGGTGTCTTGATGCTGCAAGCTTCACTTTGTGTAGCTCCAGAGTTGTGGTTGGAGGGCTGTAGCAGTTTGTGATCATTAAGTCTCCACTGGGCAGCAGTAGTTGGACTGTTATGTATTCAAGTTCGTCCTCACCAGATCTGTGTATCTCTACTGCTGGGATTGAGGTTTTAATCAGCGTGAGGATTCCTCCCTTAGTTCTTTTTGCCCTGTCTTGGCGGAAGGATTCGTATCCACGTATGAAGAATCGTTGGGTATCTTGTAGGTGAGTTTCTTGGATGCAGATTATATCAATGTTATTTTCCATGAGGAATTCTTGTAACTCCGGTTTCTTGTTCCTCACTCCTTCTGCATTCCATTGAGCCACTGTAAGGCAGTGGGTTGGTTGGTCAGTTGCTCTACTTTGCCTTCCCCCGACCATTTGGTTGGCAAAGGCACCGGTTGCTTGGGTGGGCTCTTTCGAGGCTAGGGGCCCGGCTCCGCTCCTCCCCGGTTGTAGCTGATAGGAGCGACGCCATGACGTAAGTCGAGATTGTCGCATGACTCTATACTGCAAAAGCGTGTGTGTCCTAATTTTTCCCGGTGTCTGCGCCGTAGCTAACACACTCCGTCTTCGGCAGGCCGGGTTGTGTTTGTTGTTCAGGGTTATCTCCCATAGCTTTTCCATCTCCCGGTGGTAGCTGCAAGGCAGCAGGTTGGTTTGTTTACCGAGGTTTACTTTCCCCGTGGCTAGAGCTTATAGCGGCTCTTACTCGCTTGACGCACCCGTCATAGGACATATGGGGGATTTCAGTGGGGGTATCAGTGCCACCTGTTACCCCTCCCCGTCCTGCTGGGAGGACATCGCCGTTTGGTCCGCGACTGCTTATTCGTCCAGCAATACTGACTTAATTCGCAGCTGACACACCATATCTGGAGGTCGTTCCACTATCCGCCACCCGTGGACGCGCCTATTTGGGGTCAGTCGCCCCTTTGCCAGGGGGATGACACCCAATCCATTAATTATCTACCATCATCCACATGAGCACTCCTTTTACTGACTCAATGTCTGCCCTTCAAGCTTTGGAAGGCAGTGGACATTGTAGAACTGAATTAGCCAAATTAATCCTGGATGCTGATCAGCTTTTCACTTTCTATGGCATCAGAATAGTAATGCATTGAATCCCTGGTCACTCAAATACACCAGGTAATGATAGAGCAGACATATTAGCAAAGAAAGGAACAAGACAAGAACAACCGTTCACAACAACTCTCCAAACAGCCAAATCACTCACAAAGAGGGCACTGCACAACAAGTCGATGATGTTAGGAAAATGCTCCTTCCTCCATGGCCAGATAAGTGGAACACCTTGTACGGAGAAACAAAACAACTTGTGAAAACATGCAGATATCATTACATGGCATTGGGCCGAAGGGCGAGAGCCCAAGCACCGCTGGATCAATAACAACACGAGCACTCCATCAAACTACCCCTTATCCTCACACCATCATTGGTCATTATAGATTAATTTTAGTTCTTGTTATATACTCTTTTACTATATTGTGGAATTCCATAGGTATATCTATTCTAAACACCTGTTCCACAGATATGGATGAATTGCGTGCCTGTAATTAATCTAATATTGGTTTTCTGAATTGTTTTACTTCAAACATTTTAGTAGGAAATGCTCGATATTATTTTTTTCTAGACACTCTGCACAGTATGGTTCGTCTATTCTAAAATAGCCCATTCCTAGTTGAAGTCTAAGAAGTTTTTTTATTGCCAGGAATTTGTAGTGTTCTAGATACCAGACACGTGCTTATTGGAGTCTTGAACAATTTATGTGCATGTCGTCTGCTCTTAAGTTTTCCATCCCACTCTACTGTGGTTAGGTTATTATTCTTGTAATTAATATACTGTTCAACATCTGGTGGGTTATAAGTAAGATGCAAATGCAACTATAGACAAAATGAGACACATCTGGAGAAACAAAAGCTTAACTCTTGAAATCACATTGATTTTTGATGCATGTTTCAATAATGCACATCCTTATTTATTTATTTGTTTAAAGACAAAGTATCCCGTTCAACCCGTGATGGGTTGCTTCTTTCCTCTTCTTGAAAAGGACGTTGGTTGCGTTGTGTCCGTTTACAGCGAAGCTGCGATATTTGCGCCTTTCGGCCGACACATCTGACTTCAGCACGGCATTATTTGGGACCGGGTTTGTCTTCCCTCTTCTATCCCTACTCTCTCAGCCAGAATGCAGTGTTGCAGTCTGTTTCCAGGACCAACACTTGGAGGTGCAGTATGGTCTTGGTCAGCTCTGGTTCGCTGACCCTGACACAAGCAGTCAAGCTATGGGTCGCTGACTGCATTCATCACTTTTTCTGATGGGTTACAATTAGGATATATATAATGTAGTAAATTCAAGATACCAACGGGCTGATCACCCGTTTGCCAGTCACTTCGATTACGGAAACAACAGCAAATGGATTGATTTGCCATTGCCCTAAAGACGCCAATAGGCGTGATGGGAAACAATGGCAAAGAAAACCTATCTGCTGTTGCCCTAAGACGCCACTAGGCGTAATGGCCACTGACTGCTTTGACGGTCGGCGGCTAAGGACGGAAGAAGAAGAAGAAGTAAATTCAAGATAATAAAATCTGATTTCCGATATCTAAATATCGTATCTTCTCCCCCCTCCTAATAATAATAATAGCCCCTTCAGTCATAATTGACTCGGAATGCGCCCCTGGTCTGACAGCACTCAGCTGCTTATTTTCCTGGTGTTCCTGTCGACGTTTTCTCCTCTCTGCTGCTTGTTGTGAGAACTTTTCCACCAATCAGGTGGAGCCGTAGATATCATCGCCACTTGGTGCGATTGGCCGTTTCATCTTTTTTTAAAAAAAAATAAAATTTTGCCTCGTATTGGCGAGGCGCGTCCCGTTCAACCTAGCCGGTTATATTAGGGCACATGTCCAAATATAAAAGACCTTTACGTCTCGAGAATTAGTTATTGGCAGCTTCATCCTCCCAGGTTGCTGGATTTATGTCTAGTGCCCTCATGTCTCTCTTGCGCACAACATTGAACCTCAGCTGCGGTCGCCAAACTGTTCTTTTTCCATCTGCTAGTTGTCCGTCTACTCAGTATTTTTTTGTTTAAACAAAGTATCCGTTCAACCCTCGATGGTTTATAATTAGGATATATAGTGTAATAAATTCAAGACAATATAGTAACTTCTTCCCCCCTCTATTCAGTCCAAATAGAGTAAATCAAAACCAAAATTGTGCATGTGTGTGTGACCTCCCCTTTCCAATAAACAAACAAACAATTAAAAACACAGTATCCACTCAGTCTAAATACTACTAGTAAATCAAAACTAAAATTGTGTGAATGTGTGCCTTAAAAAGAGTCACAGAGAAGGAAATGTCAAAATTGTCCTCTTTTCACACAACATGCCTAAGAAAAATTCACCGCATCTTTTGGCCGAATACCATCACCAACCAAGATCTGCTTACTCGTAGCAAGCAAGAGGACATGCACACCATCATAGCTGGCAGACGCTGGAGCTGGGTTGGTCATGTCCTCAGAAGAGACCCCGATGCCATCACAAGAACAGCTATGCTTTGGACCCCTGAAGGAAAGCGAAAGAGAGGCCGACCAAAAACAACTTGGCGGAGGACTGTGGAGGCTGAGATGCAAAGAATGAACCAGAGTTGGGGCACTGTACGAAGGATGGCCACCGACCGTGCAAAGTGGAATCAATTTGTTGTTGCCCTACAAGACGCCACTAGGCGTGATGGACACTGACTGCTTTGACGGTCGGTGGTTAAGGATCGAAGGAAGGTGCCTTAAAAAAAAAATTAAAATTGAAAACAAATGAAAAAAAAAGAGTAAAGTCTCTCATAATTGCCCTGTGCTTATATTATTATATGATTTGCAGAGCTTTACATGAAAACATTCTTACGTGTATGGCGAGGACAAAGAAAGTAAAAATGCGAAATGTATTGAAAACTAAGAATGCACCAACAGCCTTGATGAAAGTAAGAACAACATTTAACTTTTTAAGTGTAACTTCAAATTAACTGAAATGAGAAAATGTAACGATGTAACTTATATAGTAAAAAATAAAGCACACATAATTTTGTACAAAAGTTAGAAAACTAAAAGGGCCGGTCACTTGTAGTTTACGCCAATAGTGTGGGTTGTCAAAACGAGGCTGATGACCCATATCTACCTTCGGTGGCGGTTACATACGTCTCGTATTCTTGAAATAAACGATTTTCTTTGCATGAAATGTTGATGTAGAATATCAGAGAACTTTTGCAAGCTGGCCAGTTTTAATTGGTATGTATAGTCTGATTCTTTGTTAATTTGGTAGGAATGACGCAGTGCACGTCGTCGCACGCTGCAGCGGCACGGTGGAATCAGACAGTGCAAGGGGAGATAACGCCTTGTAGCCGACTTTATTGGCATACAATTATGGAAAAAAGTGTATGGTCTTAGTAAAGAGAAGGATCAGATTGATTAAATTATTATCTTGGTGGTTGAATCAAGTCTTTGCAGGGTAATCGAGAATGAGATGGGACCAAGTAATTTTTGTCGGGCCCCTGAACATGAATAATATAACAATTTTAGTAGGCTATAGGCTAGTTGTTAGCTTGGCCAACCTCCCTGGGCTCCTACATAATCACATGAACATTATTGCTGCCAGTGAAGTTGCCAGTTTTCCTACAGATGGCCCTTCAGAAACCAATTGTATCAAACTTTAAAAAATCATAACTTTATATAAAAGATAACTTAACAGAGGCACACAAGTATGCATGACTTTAGGTGTTTTTATCAAAATCAAATTCTCATCAGTTATGAAAAGTCATTGTCAGATTAAGAACACAGTTAAACTTATAAGGCAGAATCATTGAAAAAAAGTAGCAGCTACCGCCAACCTTAATCCTAACCCTATCTTTAGCACTTTATGACAAACATTGAGGCCTTACATTTAAAAAAAAAAAGACAATACCAACGTACACCCATGAACTCTGCAAATCCATATTAACTTTTATAGGCCAATATTTAGGGCTGATTTTCCCAAGCGCTTTTGGTGGGAAGCCAGTTTTCAGGAAAAGTATCCTTAAATATTCTTTTGTTTTGTGTTCATTCAGTTCCCTTAAGAATGATTTATATAATTACCATATTTTTTTTTTAAACTTGGAAGGAATCGATGCTTAAACTTGCAACCTATGTGAAAACTGAAAGCGACAGAAAACTACTTGTGTCAAGCATGGGAAAATCACTCTGTCCTTGAGGAGTTAAGATATCATTCACCAGACATGTTTCTTTTACGTTTTGGACATTCATCGCAATCCATAATGAAACTCTCACTGAGAATTTAATCACTTCAGACAAAACATAAGCGCTTACAAGACATGGCGAAGTGTGTATTATTCTATACATGGCAACCCCCGGAGATGAAAAACCTGTTTAAAAAAAACCGTACAAAGACAGAAAAAACACAAGAGAACTTTTTGTGCCCATGCTTTTGCATAAGTTCTTGTTTACTGCTTTTTTCTTGTTTGCATTGAGCACATTTGGTAAAATTCTTTATGTTTCAAATGATAGGAAATTTAATACAGAGCATTACAACAGGCAGTAATCTGATATCAAAAGCAGTTTCCCGTTGTCCAAGTGTTTAGACCCTTTAATCTCCTTTACACTCTTGGGGAGGGGAAGGGAGGGTCCACTAGAATCATGACTCCTAAGTGTCAGCCTCCAACAAGAGGCTTTCCATCCTGCGCTGGAAGTTGAACCCACACAACCTTGGTTGCAACTTTCAACTTCACTCCTGGTTTTATCCATGCTGCCACCTGGAGGCAATTGTGAAAGTATCCATTATGTTGTATATAAATTACTGAAGGGCCTACTAATTTTCATAGCCCGTGGCGGTTGCTCTACAGCCAACCTGTTGCCCTTTCCACAGTTTCACTGAGCCTTCTAAGTGCCATTGTTCTTGACTGTCCTTTCACATCAAATAGTTTTAGTAGTTCATATACTGAGGCAGTGATATGTCCTATCCAACATTTTAGAGCTATATTTAGGTATGAGAGGAAGAGTTACGGGACTCGGAATAATGGCCATTGTGAGATGTTAGACATGTTGTATCGCTGTGTGTAATTAATGTTTTGAACGACAAGTGTCTTGTATTATTTCATTTAGAGGACTAAGGTAGAATACCACAAATGGTGACGAGTATGTTACCCATCACGCTTTTTCAGTATGATCACGATGTGAACATAAGAGCCAAATGGGAAAAATGAGTAAGCTGTTTCGAAAACTGTCTGGCGGTATTTGATGTCAAAGATGTCAAACGCAAGCAGTATTTACTGTTGCACTATGCTGGAGATGATGTATATGATATCTACCAGACTATGGCTGAGACAAGTGATAATTACGACAAGGTAAAGCAGAAGCTGAACTCGTATTTCATCCCAAAGAAGAATACAGAGTATGAACAGTTTAAGTTCAGACAGGCCATTCAAAACGGTGAAGAAAAGTTAGACCAGCACGTTACCAGGTTACGCCAACTTGTAAAACATTGCCAGTTTCTGAATCCTGATGATGAAATTAGAAATCATGTAATACAAACATGCACATCATCGAAGTTAAGAAGAAGGATTCTCCAAAGTGAAAATGCCTTACATTGGATGAAGTACTACAGATTGGCAGAACTTTAGAAATGGTAGAAATCCAGGCCACACACATAGAGAAGAAAGAAGAGAAAGAACACTGTCAACAGACTGCATATTTCAGTAAATTTAGCACTGCCGAAGTGGGCATAAAGCTACAGCAACAAATTCCATTGTGGGTCATATCATTGTAAACATTCAGCAAGACGTCAGTGCTTTTTGCTACATCCAGTTTGGAAGTTTTGTCTTTATAATAATTGTCAATGAGAGTATGCTTTCGTTAACGGCCTCTGAATGGTAGCATCAGGAAACACAGTGCAGAATGTTCCAGTTCATGAAAATTGTGCTCACCACAAGCATCTGTCTGTTTAGTATTATTGATCCAAAACAGGGTTATTGAGCAAACCTGTTGATAGCATTATAATGCAGTCCCTTATTCTGGAATTCCTAGAGCAAGAGGGGTAGAATGAGATTGAAAAATACATGGATAAGAGAACAGGAGAAAGAAATGAAGGGAATGAAGAAGACACTGAAAGACCTGGAGCTGATGGCACAAGACAGGAGGACTTGGCATGAGTTTGTTGAAGATCTATATTCCTTGGGGAGCTGAAGGGCATTGATAATCAGTGTTATTAGAAGTTGGCCACAGTAGCATACTCGCTGCAGTTCTAGCATCTTCAGGATTTCTTTCAAAGTAAAGGTAGTCCCATAGCAGATACTTCCGTAGGAGAGTAAAGTGTTAGGTCCAGCATTGAGAGGTGGGGTGACCAGTTCCCTTCATTGCCACCTTTTCCTTCCCTAACTCAAAGAGCAGAGTCAGGTACCCATTTACAGGTGGGTAGACTGGATTCAAACCGGCACCGTTGCCGCGAGAGACCAGCGCTCTAACCACTCTATCAATAGGACGTTCTTTTATAGTAAGGCAGCTAAATCATGGTTACAGACCAACAAGAAACACTAAAAATTAACTATACTGTGTTTAACTGTATGATGTGCTGCAATATTCAGTAATTCATACTAATGTGAACACAAGTAGCCTACATAACAGTTTGATCTAATATTGTTGTGAAGTCGGATTAAGTGACTTGTTTTTTTTTTTAGTTTGTTTATGAAGAAAAATATCATATAAACCTCAGGATATATATTGCCTCTAATTCCAGATAATATGTTTAATTGCCAATGCCTGACCATGTTCAGTTATTGTAAAATAAACTGAATACAAATGTCTGAATTGTGTGTGTGTTTTTTCGTTTGTCCTAAAATGGTAGCCTCTTCACAATTGTCATGGTGTAAAACTAAAAACAAAGAAAAAATCTTGTGAAATCTCCCTTGAGATAGAAGCATCATTATCCTTCTATCTACAACTCTGCCAAGAGTAATCTTGTGCGAAGGTAGACACCTTTGACGACCCATTTTAGATACTCTTGAGTTTTGGCCACTGGTGGACCACTACTGCAGAGTAAAGGGGAGGCAAATCCTGTGACAATTACCAGCGTCTTCATCTCATCTCCTGTTCCACTAGCACTTGTCTGGTTCTTGTCATCAGTTCCAGTTTGGTGATCTTGTATCATTTCAATCCATCTGTTCTGCACCAGCACTCATTTGTGAAGGTCTGTTACTTCTTGGTTATTTTTTTGTTTGTTTTTTCTTCATGTTTCAGTCATTCAACGGGGCTGACTTAACATACCAAAAGTAAAGTCAAAAATAAGACAAATATAATTTTGGGTTAAACCTCTTCTTAATTCTTAAATGGAAGATTCTGATGTTTATGTTGGACTTTATTTTTTGTAATCTCCATACAATTCCCAATGCAATGAAATCTTCTCTTGCCTTGTGTATTTTTATTTTGAAGTCTGCTAGTATTGAGTGTGTTCCCGCAATTGTGTCTATATTGCTGCCAAGAAATGTAGATTCTACATTTTGTAGGGGAGACTTACACTACATATATTCATTCACATCACCTAAATGTCATAGGGAGAAACTATACTTGTTGAAGCCATATTGCATTGGTCAGTATCATACCATATTTCTTCAGAATTTCCTTATCTCTGTCTGTCGATCTTCCTTGTGATGTAGCCATCTATATCTTCCGCAGTTGAAGTCTTAAAGCAGCAGCTGGTTTGGCTGCATTCTGATGTGGTGTCCAGAGTATTTTATTTTCTGCCTCTTTGTAGTGGATACATGGTTTCATTCACACCAATCTCTGATGTTTTCTTCCCTTCATCTGTCTTTTTGCTCTCCTTCATCAAATGCTGTTGTGCTTCATCTCCTTTTACTGTCATCTTTCTTTCTTTCCCAATCTTTTTTTTAATCCTTCTGCCTGTCCATTTTCTTCTCTTCCCCATCCTTTTTCTTCTCCGCCTTGATCTTTTCATTATCTTTCTTCTCCCATTCTTCCCCCTCCTATTTCTTCTCATCTTTTTTTGCTTCTCATTTTCCTTTCCTAACTTTGTTCGAGCTTAAGGCACTGGCAGATTCTACCAGCGTGGACTTATTTTGTGTGATTCAGCCCAGTTTATTCCATATCTTTACTATTTCTGTATGTTACCCTCTGATTTTATACAGCAGCAGTGTTAAAACATCTCAATTATAGTGAGAAATGTTATTGCTATCGGTTACAGTATATGTAAACATATTTCATATGTTGATAATAGACAATAGGAGGCTGAGACACTTGGGAGTCATGACCCAGGTGGGCCTCCCCCCTGAGTGTAAAGGAGAATAAAGGGCCGAAACACTTGTTAGACAGTGGCACTGCTTCTGATGATCAGATTGCCTCCTGTTGTATCGCTCTGTATAGAGTTTCCTATCAGCAGCAGTGTTAAAACATCACCATTATAGTGAGAAATGTTATTGCTATCTGTTACAGTATATGTAAACATATTTCATGTGTTGATAATAATATATGTTTATAATCATCCTGTCCAATTTTCTTCCTGGCACAGATGATGTAAAGATGGACAGCGAGGAAGCCATAATGGAAAATGAAAATAATTCTAATTTAGAATCAGAGTCCGGCATAAGAGACAGAGATCAGATACTGACTGTGGAGAGCCTGTGTGATGTTACTCCTGCTGTGAATGACATATCACCTTCAGCTACCTTTATTGATTTGGGTAGTTCAGACTCTACAACGGAAGGAAAATCCACTTTGAATGAAGCACCAGACTCAACCAGCGTTACCAGAAAAAAATTCACAGATAAAAGTATTAATGAATGGGAAGAAACACATGAACTTGAAAAACCTGTGGAAGCTGAACTGCTAGAAGATACAGCTGAATCAGCCTTAGTTTCTAATAAACGAGAAGGGATTCAAGATTATGAAGATTTCATTGGTACCAGTGATAAAGTAAAGAAGACTGAAAACTACGCAGCATCTTTAAATTCTGAATCACAGGAGGGAGATGACGATGTCATTTCAAGTCACAATGAGAATCGATTGGCAGGCCAAAATGTGCAGCAGATGGATGTGGATGAAACCTGGGAAACTGCTGCCAAATCATCTGATGTAAATAAAGAAGTGAAAGTAAATTCAAAAACCATGGTGAAATCTACGAACTCTGAAAGTAGTTCAGATATTAATGAGGTTAATAAAACAGAGTCTTTGAAGACAACAGTTGCTTCAAAATATTGGGATGATGACATTGATTTGTTAGAAGACTCACAGGATTCCAGTAATCAGAGGGACAACATTGAAGGTTTAAGTGTTTTGACAGATAATAAAGGACGTCCCACCTTAAGTGGTCAGGATATGACTTATAAGCCTGACAAACTTGGAGTTTCCTCAAATCGAATAGAAACAGTAACAGGAAATGATGACAAGCTGACGGTCACATCCATGGAATTTGATGAACAAACAGAAGCAGAAACAAGAAGCACTTTGCCTGAAGCAGGTAGTTTTGATGCCGCTGACTCAGGAGACGTAGATAAAATGTTGGGAGCAGAGGGAAATGGTGCTGAGGAAGTTTCAGGGAATTTACTTGCACGAACACAGTACCCTAGTCAAGATTATGAGAAAGATGTAGAGGATGTTGAAGAGGTTTTGCTTGAGAAGTCTGTCAGTCACGTGGAGAAACAGAATGCTACTGTGACATCCCCATGTAAGATCTTAAGTGAAACAGATGCTAGTCCAAGACTGAGTGTTCCTGATGATCTCTGTAATGAGAGTATCAGTGATACAAATCAGAGTGAGGACACTTCTGTAGAAAATGGAGCTCACATTCTTAATGAAACACTAGGCAGCAAAATTAGCAGTGCAAGCAAGGAACAGTCTTCGCTAGAAACAAATGTAGTGTTAGAGGATGTGGTGACTGAAGTTTTAGAATCTGCTTGGAAGGATTCATCATTTGAGAGTCCTGTCTCAAGGTACACTTCTTCATCTCAGCTATGTAAACAGGCAGATGCTCTAGTAGATACTGTTAATAAGAGTGGTATTCAAAGAAAGGAAATAATGGAAACCACTGCAGAAATTACAGGCACAAAACCACCAAGATTAGCTTTAGAAGATACAGCTTTGGCTGTTGGGCTTGCTAGCACAGACTTTTCGCAGTCCTCTGTAAATAATGTAGGATCACTTGAAGATACACCTTCTTCTGATGCTGTTTTTGAATCAGTGGAAGCTGCAAATGGAAAGAATACAACTTCAGGTGAAATTGACAGTAGAAAACTGGCTGAAGGTCCAGGCCAGCCTGAAAGTAACCTGTCAACGGAAAATGAAGCTGCAGATAAATCTAAACATAGCCAGTCAGCTGAAAAGTCTTCTGAGAGGACAACTGAGTGTAACTTAGAAACAACAGAAACGGCATTTACTGAGAAAGGTAGTGGTAGACAGAAAGGTTCAGTGAATGGAACTGATTCTGTTAGTAATGACACTTCCATGACACAGGATGTTGATATGCATGAAAATAGTCAAGACCTAATGAACATTTCGGAAATCAAGAAAGAGTGTGGTACGTCTGATGTGAATGAATCTGCAGATGACTCGTTAGGCATGTCTAAAAATGAGTCAGCTACAGTGAGAATAAAGCAAGAGCCAAACACAGAAAAGGCAGATGACAGCGAGGAAGATGTAATTGTTATTGATGATGAGGGAGAATTTATCCCATTCAAGAAAGAAATAGTGGAGTCTAGGACAGCTGAGAATAGACAAGACATACACATTTCCACAGTTTCTGGTCAACAGCATCATCTTCATGCCAGTGCAGAACACATTTCTGTAAGTACTCCCCGATTTTGCTCTAATTTTATACATTTTTATTATATATGAATGTTTGTGTATAAAGAAAAAAAAATATATAAGTTTTGCCAGATTATTGCCAGATCTGAGTTCACGCCAAAAAATAGAAATGGCCGTTTTAATTTAGCGTTTTTTTAAGTAATTCCCGGTATAAAATAATACAAAATCCATCATATATAAAAATGATTTATTGCAGCCAAAAGTGAACCACACATTTACATTATTTCTCAACATAGTCACCATTGACTTCAACACATTTTTGGTATCGTGGCACCAGGTTCTTTATTCCAGTGTCAAAGAAGTCTGCCGCCAGTGTCTTGAACCATTCATTAACGCCTGTCTGCAGTTCATCATCAGTTTCAAACCGCTGGGATGCCAGCCACTTCTTTAGGTGCATGAAAAGGTGGTAATCCCTTGGCGCGAGATCGGGGCTGTAGGGCGGGTGGTCAAAAATTTCCCAGTGAAATTTTTGCAACAGTTGAACAGTTCGATCTGCGGTGTGAGGTCGAGCATTATCGTGCAAAAGCACAATCCCAGTGGACAGCAACCCACGTCTTTTGTTTTGGATGGCATGTCAGAGTATCACAATAAGCATTGGCATTAACTGTCTTCCACATTCAAGAATATCAATAAACAAGACCCTTTTTTGTCCCAGAAAACTGGCCATGATCTTTTTGACAGAAGGTGCTTGCTTAAACTTCTTTGCTTTCGGGGACCATGAGTGTCGCCATTGCAACGACTGTTGCTTTGATTCAACGTTTGTGTAGGAAATCCAGGTCTCATCTCCAGAAACAATGTGGCCCAAAAATTCATCTCCTTCATTTCAATAGCGCTGCAAAAACGTTTGAGCCGAAGCCAGGCGTTTCTGCTTGTGATCATCGGTTAACATTTTCGGCACCCATCTGGCACACAGTTTTTTGTAGCCAAGGTTTCTTGTCACAATGTCGTAAATCACTGAACGTAAAACTTCCGGAAATTCGACAGACAATTCAGAAATGGTGAAACGACGATTTTCCTGAATTTTTGTGTTCACTTCTTCGACCAAATCGTCTGTCATAACACGCGGTCGACCGCTACGAGCTTCATCATGGATATTTGGCGGGATTATTTATTTTTGCACTCATTATAAATCACTCACACGCAGCATCAAACAAGAATTCGACAGCGAAAAAATAGCAGACAGCTAGGTAATGAACCACATAAACATACTGCACATGCACATTTCCGCCTTCCATCGGTTTTTGGCGGTAATGTCAAAACGGGAATTACTTAAAAAACGCGCCTCGTATATTCAGCTGAGCGTCTGATTGGCAGAGTGGTTAGAGTGCTGGTCTCTTACAGTAAATGTACTGGGTTGTCGCATGAAAATATAATTAATAGTAGGTAAAGCTTGACAGCTGTATATGGTGAGGAACAGTAGTGCACACGGACGTGTGATAGTGATGCGCAAGAGAGATAGGCAGAAGGCACAGGCTGAGTCAGTGAGTTCTTCACTAAGAAAACCACACACACAGCTCTTCTTGTTTTCTCTGGCGACAATATTACTCTTTTGCACACACTGTGTCACTCACAAATAGTAGGGTAAAGAAGTAAAGTTAGATTGAGGATTTGGTAGTCTGAACTGAACGAACAATCCTATCGAGGTTAACTCAATTTATTTCAATTTAGAAATGTAAATAAATCAATAAGGATTTTACAGCACATAATAATAAAGATTATCACGAGAAAACAAACTCACAACAATTTGATGATTTTAAAGAAGAAACAATTATTACACAAATAGTGAAAACAAGGATTATGAATGAATTGTGTTAGTAAAGTTCCCGGCAGTCCTGATAGGCTTTTGCTGGAAAATATGTGAAATACTGTTTGTGTGTAAATGAATGTTTGTTCCTCTGGTATGAATGTTGGAAACAACTTATATCCAGGTGTTCTCTTGGAAAAATATCACGTAATCCAATACTTTGAAATTTACTTCACTGTTCGAATAAGGTATCCACAAAGGGCATAGAAACTGAACACGATTTTATAAATCCAAGATTGGTGTAATGCATCCACAGTTGATGCGATATTCAAAGATCACGAATTTGCTTCCAAAGATGGGATGGAGGGTTAAAATGGGTGGAGTATGGTAGGATGAGGTTTGATGTTGAGGATGTTTGAAATACTTGAATAATTGAAGTAATTGAAATAATTGAAGGGAATTATTGTGACTGGTGGACGAGGACTATATGGCCACTGGCCAAAGGTAACCTCTTTTCAGCAATACGAGACAAGACTTGCACTGCATAAATCTGTTAGACAAAACAAAAATACATGTGTAACTACTCTTCTGCTGCAACATGCAGATTACAACAGAAACAATTTAAGCAGTGTCCAGCGTCGGCATGTTGATATCCATGCATGCGTCTCGTTCCTAAAATAGGTCAGTCCATTCTTAAACATTCCTGTCTGCTGTGAATGAATTAGCTGGCCAGTCCAGGTACATACACAATAACAAGACTGTTGCTTCCTCCCCTGTCAGACAAAGTTACATGAGGGTCTGCTAGAGAATCCTCCTGTGTTTTCCACCGTTTATTCCTTCCCGCATTCATAATAATATGCTCATACATTAATGTTACAAACATTGAAAAGTAAAATGATCATTGAAATTATGACTGATACAAACATTGTAACATAACATCGCTTTAAAATACAAGCAGTGAAAATAAATGAATTTTCGTAAGCATTTATGATACGTACATGATAAAGGAAACCCGTTTATATAATACACTTAGACTTTCACCATGATAGTAATATTTTTCATATCTATATATTTGAGCTAATTTCCTATATACTGGAAAAACGAATACATACCCGCTCCGGAATTTTATATTCTGTAAGTTAAACTAGAGGGCACTTTGTTTGTTTAACTCAAGTCTCCCTATGCACAGTTTTTACTTTACAAGAACGTGCGTCTTTCTCTTACAGTATGCTTATCACCAAGTGAAGTAAAAAAAACTAGTTTCTTAAAGAAAGAATTAATTTCGATTTACCTGCTACATTTTTTAAAGTTCCCACGATAGCCAAAAGTATTGCCGCAAATTAGTTTGCATATTGAATGTCACTTGTACGTGCTGTGGCGAGGAAGGTGAAGGCAGCGAGGAAGGGAATTGGTCGCCCCCACCTCTCAAAGCTGGACATAGTATAGTGAAATCTCTAACACTTCACTACCCTACAGCAGTATGTGCTATGTGACTACCTTTACCTTTTTTTATATTCAGTTGCGACATGTAAATTTTTAAACTTGGCATTGGCTGCGAAATAGCAACCAGCTCAGCAACCCTCCTTAATCAACAACAGTATTCAGTTGCCACCAATTGTTTGTAGCATTATTCTTTTCCCCTCCCCCCATATTATAGAGTAAATGGAAATTTCCAGTTGTGTGTGAATGTGTGGTTTTAACCTAAAATAGTTAATTCGTATTGTTGTATTCTATTTTTAAATGTTAAACAAAAACAGGAAGATAAATTGGGGGGGGGGGGAGTAGTGTAATCTGGGGGCATGTGAGGGATAGATTTAATTTATTCTTAATTTGATGTTAGTAATACGTATTAATTGTCCCCATATAGTTCCTGAAAAGGAGTACTGCTTCTTCAGGTGTGTCGTACAAGGTGACTAATATGAGGTTGTCTGCATGGGCTGGCAACCTCATCATGTAAAACAAATGTGATTGCGTGGTGCAAGCTTCCTGCAAGGGAACCAGCTGCAGTGGTGGCTCCATGCTCCGCAAGGTGCACAAAGTAAAATGATAATGATGAATATGTATTAACTAGATCTTGATTAGATCTTGCATTCTTCTTTGTTGTTTGCACCTCTTACATTTTAGCACAAAGGGCTCTGTATTGTTAAACAGAGGAAAAATAGATTATGCAAGCATAGTGTATGACTTCAGGCCATAGTAACAAGATTAAATTGAACAGGGTTCAACATTATGTACAATAGCTGGTGCACTTCAATTGACATGGGTGGGAACACTAGAAGTGGCTTTAGGAGTCCTACTTTTGGAATAACAGAGAAACAGACTAAATTATGTGTTCAAAGTGATGCTAGACAAGACTCAGCCAGAAGATCAGGACAGTCCCATGTGTTCGGTAGATACCTGAAGGGTGGAAGTGTAGGAAGGAACTATACTGTCTAACAAAAGAAACCTGTTACATCTTGTATTTTGTTCTCGATAAATGTGCATCGCGAAATTGATAAAGCAAACATGGCAGTTCGATAAGGGATTTAGGTCCTGAAAGAAATTAGGTTACAAAACAAAATGTAGTAATCGAGTGTCATGTGGTCGTACCTTAAAGAAGTGTGGTGTCTAAAACAAAAATCACAAACTCAGTAACGAATGTGGCCACCATGAACGCTCACCACTGTACTGCAGCAGCGTCTAATGGAGAGTTTCAAGCGTCTGATCTGGTCTTCTAGAATGCTGTTCCATGCCTCAGTAAGCGCTGTAAACAACTGGTCCGAGGTCACTGGCTGATAAAGGAGGGTGGGCACCCTTCTGTTCACATGGTCCCAGAAATGTTCAGTGGGATTCAAGTCAGGGAACAGAGCTGGCCAAGGGTCGAGGATGTTCACATTAGCTGCATTGAGGTAGTCTATGGCTGCTACTGCTCTGTGAGCCGAGGCATTGTCCTGTATGTAAATTAGGCCCGGTTCATCATGGTGAAGGAACGGTAGAGTGTGCGGCTGCAGTACGTCACGGATGTAGCGATTGGTGGTCAAGGTTCCTTCAATTCTGACAAGATTAGTTCTGTGCTTAGCGGTAATAGCCCCTCCCCAACCATAACGCTTCCTCTGCCGAAACTGGCTGCCTCTTGAATGCAGTTAGAAGAATACCTTTCACCCCTCCTGTGATGTACCTGGATCCTGCTATCATGCCGTTTAAGAAGAAACCTGGATTCATCAGACCATACGACAACATGCCACATGTTGTTAGTCCATCTGAGGTGCTGTCTGGCCCATAGGTATCTTGCTGCGATGTGTCACGGAAACAGGCGCGACTGTTGTAGTGTTCTGTAAACACGTATGTTTGTTTCTCGAAGGCATCTGAGGACCGTCAAGTTATTGGTGGTCCTGAAGCCTGGGAATGTACATGCTGTTGCCTGATCATGTTGGAAGTGGTTGCTGAGATGTATCGTCCATATGTAACCGTCGTCAGCCACTGTTGTTACCCTTAGTCTACCACTTCTGGGCCTGTCTTTTGTCCCTGTGGTGTGCCATCGTGTGTGCAAGTTCCTACTGCATACACAGAAGTAGCGAGAAACATCACTAATGGATGATCCTGCAACTGATTGTCAGATAGCTTGGCTACGCTATCCTTTGGACAACCGTGGCATGGTGAAATTAAGGTACAGTCAACACTAAATGCTGTTTTCTGGCAAGCGCAATCGCCAAAGCAGAGGAATCAGTCGTTAAAACTCACACATCACATACGCAGGACACGTGGTACTTGAAAAACTCATATAGCACGTGTCGCACATGCTGCATGCACCGATTACACTGGACAACAAATTTTGACTTTTTGTGTGTATCTGAGATTAAACCAAGTTACCTTTATGTTGTTTGGGCTGCTGAATATGAAAATGGCCGTTAAAACACCAGATTAGCTCTAGCTTTTAAAATATCTATAAAACAAATTTTACACATTTGCATATGATAGATAGTGATAATCTTTTCTAATAACCTTCCCCAGAAACTGACATTTTTTTTACAGATTTACTTTTAGCAATTCAAGCTCCAAGAAACTTACGAGAGTGCAGTAGACCAGATGTAGCTGAAGAGATAATTCTAGCTAATGCATACCTGTGCTGCAGTGGATGTTCAGTTGTAATAGTTTAGGTACCTTCACATAGTAGAAAATGAAAAGGCTGTTATGTCTTATTTGCCAGCAGTACTAAAAATAAAATGTGTAGCACCATTAATTTAGTTGCTTTAGAAGCATTAGAAATGTTAATGACATTTGTATCATTGTACGAATATAATTTTTAATTTTCAAATTTTTCTTTCAGGGTGTTTCTTCAGAAGCAGGTATGTTAATTAGTGCATTTTAAGATAGAAAGTGCCAAAGATAACACAGTTATTGCTAGATATGGTAATGGGCATGTTATTTTCTTCCTTCTTCTGCACCATTCTTAATTTTTGTTTTAAAAGGGGAAAGTAAGTAAGAAAAATATGCACACACACATTTAAGAACAGTTACACAACAGGTGGAGTAGTTTCACACTGAGACAAGAAATAATGCATTATGTTTTACAGATTCCAATTTTAAGTTATTTATAAATTTGTAAAACTTAGCTTTTTGCCTTTTACTTTTTAGATCCATGGATAAAAGGTGTGACTTGTGCAAATATTTTCATTATATGCACCATGTGCATTTAGAATCATGCGTTGTAATCTTAACTGTAATGTAGTTTTTTAACTTGTTTGCTATTACTGATGTATAATTTTTGTCAGTATTCTTCAGTGATACTAACAGAGTTCAGAAGATTGTTTCTGTAAATCACACTAAAGAAGCATTGGTCAGGCAAGTCGAGATTTGAACCTCGGAAGATATACTACAACACATACCTTGGTTACCATCAAGCATCTGTACCGACAAGATGACTTTACAGCAGCGAGTGTCAGGCCACAAATTAAGAAGAAAAGAAAGTTACTTTTAATCGAGTCCAACTTCGGACATCAACCAGCTGTCGTACACTGCTCGGATATATCAAGGGTATAACTCAGGAGAAACGGGGATCTGAGTGAGCAGTTAGATTTGGGCCCTATCAGTTATTTCAGAATGCATTAAAACAAGTGTAATTCATGTCAAGTAAGTAGGAAGCCTTAGACTTCCAGCCCCATGTTAGTTGGGACATCGCTCGGCAGTTGATGTAGACTTTTAAATCTAGAGACATATATTCAGCTATGAGATATTATTCTGATAGTGAGAAACAGACCCTAAGTGAAATATACTACTGGACAAAAGTTAAGGGCCACCATTCAGTTTAGACAAGGTTTATATAATTGATTGGCAAACTGTAAAGACAAGTGAAAATGTCATTAAAATTGAGCTCAGAGAAATGTGTATACATTTCTGTGTGCACTAGGTTAATTTTTTTTAAAATGTCCAAAAACTGGGTCACTTTAACCCGCACGTGAAAATTACCATTGTTGCTGCAAAAACTCGTGGTTTTTGCAAAACGCCCCACTAGTTCAAAAGGTGAAAAAGTGAGTTGAATTTGAATCCACGTGGAAAATGATCATCGGTAAAGAGTGTTCACCATTGGTATGCAATAAATCAGTATGACAAGTGGTCGAAATGATCACTGCATTAGCCATGCCATCAAGAAGTCTCAGCACTGTAGACCATGGTCGAGCCATGGCATGGATTCAGGATGGTCAATCTGTTCGTCATGTTGCAAGATGTTTAGCAGTTTCCCACTCTACCATTCAGAGACTTCTTGAGAGATTTCAAGCTACCGGACATTTGGAAAATCGACCCTGCTCACGAAGAATTATATAAACCTTGTCTAAACTGAATGGCGGCCCTTAACTTATGTCCAGTAGTATAGTATATTGACATAGACCACGAATGCATAATTTGAATTAGTGGTCACCCCACATATTTTCATATTTGAAGACAGCCATCAGTTTAAAAAATGTCGAACGGACTTTGGTAATTTAACTACAAGACCATGACTACAGGCATTTGTCGCATCATGAAAATAAAAACCCCAGATTCATCTTCACCTCTACACAAATGGATGATTGAGAAAATAAATAAAATAAACTAACAAAAGAAGATGTATTCGCTAAATAAAGTGTGAAACCTTATATTCTCGGGTTGATGTCAGCCTTTTCGATGTGTTGCTCATTAACTGTGAAGTTCTCCATATTAATTGAAGTCATCTTGTTCGTAAACTGTCACAAGTTGCTCATCATCTGTGCAGATGTCCTTGTTTAATAAACGTAGGAGTCAGTTCACAATTATCAAGGTTTTTACAAACTAAATGAGAACTTGATTTTTACTAGAGAAAAACAATAGATCACCAACTCGGGTTGATGATACCCCACTATAGCATGAATAGGTGACCACCAAGATAAAAATAAAACAGCAAGGACAAATATTCCTTCGATTGAACCTTTTAATGATGGACCCTGCCTCGGCTCCACAATGTCTGACCCAGAGGTCATACATACATACTCAACGAATGGTTACCCCACTATCATGAACGTCTGGCCTCAGACCTTAACGACAAGCAAGTCTGGTAACGAAGACGCAGTGGCCTTGGCATCTGTCCCTTTGTCCCTTTAGACAGCTAATGCCACACTAAGACGTATCAAAAGCAACAAAAGGAAATATATTGAACAGTTGGCAAGAGAGGCAGAGGAAGCTACAGCCAGTGGAAATATGACAACCCTGTACCGAAGTACAGCAAAGCAGACAAAAAAATATAAGCAGTCAGATGGCCTTTTTGAGGACAAGACCTTAAAATTGTATAGTAACATAAAAAAGCAAATGAGCAGTTGGAAAGAACACTGAGAAACTTCTGATTAGACCAAGCTGCACAAAATCTCCCAGTTACTCAGATAGAAGAACAGGAGTTACAAGTTAACTGTGAAACCCAAAGAAGGAAAAACATGAAGAAACCGTATAAGCTTGTAAGAGATGGAAAAGCTGCTGGCTGAGATGGCATTTTAGGACAGACCATCAGATCAGACATGGACACCTGTACAGAGATCTTATACAGATTATTTGAAAAAGTCTGGGAGAGAGGAGAAATTCCAGTAGACAGGAAAGGAAGGGTATGTGGTCTAATTACAGAGTAATAGTGCTATTGTTATTAATGTCAGGGAAAAATATAAAACAGGATCATCCTTGAAAGATTAAAATGAATCCATTGCCAGATGGTTGAGAGAAGAACAAGCAGGTTTTATGACAGAACAAATCCTGTAAGGGCCTGGCAGATGTAATGTGCATAATAGTACAACAGTGCTTGGTATTGAAATTAACGTTGAAGTTGTGGACTATAAAAAGGCCTTTGACAAAGACAGAGAATGACTTTGGAAACAGATGAGGCATTATGGTGTCCCTCACAAAATTACAGACACCAATCAAAGCTGTAAGTGTACGTACAAAACATTTAACAGCCCCAGACGTTTAAGGTGAACAGGTGGCACATCGCTGAAGCTGCAAGATTAGGAAAGAGTGAATTAGAAAGAGACAGTCAAAAAGATAATATCCTGGATGAGAAGAAACAGTAACACCTGCCAGTTATTTTGGGGAATAAAACAATCAAAACTGGAGCATCACTCTTAAAAAAAAAACATGTTAGGGCTGTATACATCATAAGGCAGTTCTTTTTTTTTGGAATTCCTAGGAAAGGAGATGTATAGCTAGAGACTGAAACGAAAGGGATAAAGGAGATATGGAAAGACCTTGATTGAATGGCTCATGAAAGGATGGTTTGGTGTGAATACTCAATCAGCAGTGGTTTCTGTCACAATTTGTTTTATACAATGAGATTGCCATCTCCATGTACAACCTCATATTGGTCACCTTGTACAACATGCCTTCTTCTTCTTCTTCCATCCTTAGCCATCAACCGGCAAAGCAGTATGTGGCCAGTACGCCTAGTGGCGTCCTAGGGCAACAACAAATTGATCAATCTATCGCTGTTTCCACCACGCCTAGTGGCGTCTTTGTGGAACAAAAACAGACCAAACAATCTATCATTGTTTCCGTAATCAGATTGGTTGGCAAGCAGGTGATCAGCCCACTGTGCAAAGTTTTTCTACGGGATGGGGTAAACAGCCCCATGCCCATACCCTCCTTAGTCGCTTTTTACGACATGCGTGGTAGGGTGCAGTGTTACTATTCTTTGCTCCCCTTTCGGGCCCCGGTAACACACGGGTGACAACATGCCTGAGGGAGCAATATTCTTATTCTTTGTTCATCTCTTCAGAAAAGCTAATGAATGAATGAAGCTGTATAAAAGAAGCTGAAATGGAAATGTTTTTGTATTTCTCAGGTAACTGTTAAATCTTGCTTGACTATATGACCTGTTCTTGCTGAAACTGTTCTCTTTGCAGGAAACAACAAAACAGACTCTACTAGGAGTAAGCAAGTCAAATCAAAACTGCAGACCTGTATTGTCTGCCAAAAGGTTTGCATGCTATTACTGAGATATTAAAAAGATAAGAAGACACACACACACACACACAAATATAATGTGACATTAAAGTTGACAGTATAAACCAGGGTTGTGGAGTCAGGCTAAAAAATTTTCGACTCCTGAAACCTGACTCCGACTAGTTTTTTTTTTGCTAGTCCTATGGCATAAAATTTGGAGGCGGAGTCCGGACACATCTTTAACCGACTCCACTTAAAAATGACTGGCTCCATGACTCCAAATCCACTGCTCTGGTATAAACCGTGAACATCTATAGACATTACATGAATTTCTAACGCAGGGGTTACCAATCTTTTTTCAGTCCTCATACCCCTTTGCCTTAATTGTAAACCTTCCAGTACCCCCTATTCAAAATGAGGAAATAAATTGGAGAGTTTGCTATAAGTATGCACATAAAAGTCCATGCAGTTCTTGGGGGGGGGGGGTGGTTGTCTCTGAAGAGACGAACAAAGAATAGGACTCTTGCTCCATCAGGAGCACAAGGTTGTACATGGGGGCTGACAATTTCATTGTGTAAAACAAAATGTCACAGAAACCACTGCTGCACAAGTATGTGACTGTTTGGTACAGGCTTCCTGCGAGGGGACCAGCTGCAGTGGTGTCTGCATGCTCCATATGGAGCGAAAAGGAAAATGACGGTGACGGACAGAAAGTAAATAAACAAATTCATCTTTCATAAAGAAATCTTTATTTGGTACATAGAAGTTTCTTTGTTTTTTTATTTCTTTTTTAGTAACATTGTTAAATGTTATCAAAACAGTCAAATAAATTAGTAAGACTTTCTGTCTATTGTCAGCAAACAGTTTTGTTTTGGTTTGATGCAGTTTTTGAAAGAGCCACAGATCATGTTCAGCCTCCAATTGGTTTCTTGTATTGGATTTAATTGAGAACAGGACTAACCATACTCTCTTCAGTCTACAATTTTGTTCACCCACCAACTACTATTTTTGGAATATTGCAATAGCATAATACAGTTATTTACCAAATATTCCCCAACCCATTAGACAAGCTTATCTTACCCCCATGGGGTAAATTTTCCCGAGGTTGGGAACCTTTGTTCTCAAGTGTAAAGAAAATTGTTTACCATTTTTCGTGAAAATATTACAGGTCTAATTATTTTGATATTGAAAAAAAAAAATATTGAGATGGTTGCTGATTATATATAAACACAAACTGAATTAACATCATAACTGCACAGTCATGTTTTGCTTACTTATTTTCAGATCTGTAGATGCAAATACAACATTATACGCAATGGGGATACCAAACATTTATGTGATGATGCCTGTTTCAAGCACTTCCGTAAAAGTCCTGGTGTGTTCTTGAAAAAAGATGATCCAAAAACTTCAAATGCTTCATTAAAGGACACATTGTCAACTTTACCATTTAATGATGCTCTAGCTGTCTCTCAGTTAGAGCTTGGGTCCAGACAAGATAGTCCTTATAAGACATGTAGTGTGTGCCAGTTGATAGATGTCACTTCTCAGCAGCCATTCTGTAACTGGAAAGGGCTTGATTTCTGTGGAGAGTCCTGCCTGGGAAAATTCCAGGCAAACCTGAATGCCTCATGCTCCTTCTGCCATGCTTATATTCCCCTAGATATGAGAACCACATTCTGTTTGAAGATAGGAAATGACATGCGTCCATTTTGTAAACAGAGATGCTACAATGAGTTTAAGAAAAAACTGAGGTTGTGTTCATTTTGCCAGCGAGATGTTGCAGCAATCCCAGGGGCATTCACAGCTATAGTAGGGACGGATGGGAAGTTCAAAGAATTCTGTTCGCAGGCTTGTATGAAAAAATTGGAGAGTCAAGTAAATGACGTTGAGGTCTTAAGCATGGAGAAAGGAAATGCAAAACTGGAGACAATCACCTGCTCTGTATGCAAAAAGCAGGGACCAATGAAATACACAGTGCGGCTCCAGGATGAAGTGAATAAGCTGTGCAGTGACCTGTGCCTCTCTGCTTTTCAGTATACAAACAAAATCAACATGGGCAGGTGTGATAGCTGTGGTACATCCTGTACGGCAGAGGAAGCTCAGGCCCACTTTGTGCAATATGAGGGAAAGGTGAAGCGTTTTTGTAGTGACATTTGTGTTGGCTTGTTCCGCAAGACAAACAGCAAAGTGATGCCCTGTGGATGGTGTGGCACCAAAAAGCTGAACTTTGACATGATAGAAAGACTGGATGCAGAGAACAAGCTTCAGATGTTCTGTTCTCTCAACTGCCTTTCACTCTATCGTGTTAACTTACAGGCCAAGTCCAACCAAGCAGTGGCTTGTGACCATTGTCACAAGGTAATGTATTCATTATTTTACCCTGTATTGTTTCCTAGGGAAGGGAAGGAGAAAGAATAAGATAACTGTTATTGCTAGATGTCACAGGGTTATATTGCGTCATTGGTCCCAGTGTTATAGAATATAGGCTCGTAGTACTAAACGCTAGGTATGTCGTAAGGCTGAGCTAAGGTAAGGTTATGCATTAGGTTGGAAGCCTCATCATGTAAACCTCATTACTTGAGAAACCATCACGGCACATGAAGTACTTGTTACAAGCTTCCTGAATGTCACGAGAGGGTTGATTATTATTGAAATCATAAGATCCTGAACAAAAAGTTGTATCAGGTGATACCAGGATAGTGCCAGATAAGAGTCTGGTCTTATAAGAAATACCCCTTTTTTCTGAAAAGAATAAGGGTGTATTGACATCCTCCTCTGATTTTATTATTAACTCTGCTAGGGGTATTCTACTAAATTTTCTACCAACAAAACTTGAACTCAACTTAAATAATTTAAATAAGTGTAACAGTATTTTTTCTTTAACACTGATGTTTATATATAGGTTCTCTATAACAGGCCACACAGGCCATCACTTTCTGTTACAAGTTATAAAGTGGCGTAGGAAGACAATGTTAATATCTTTCGCTGATGAAGGCAATCAGCTTATGGTCGGGCTTACGTATGGCCGACAGGTGTGTAATGTGGTATATATGCATACGCGAATGTTAAGGGTTCGGGCATACCTGCACCAACTGGAAACACACACCACAGCAAACTAAGAGTCAGGAATTATTGAACTAGCTGTAATGTTTCACAGTTTATTAACACCGCAACATTGACGTTGGGACAGCACACTTCACAGGTTACAGTTCACGGCAAATCATGACACATCAGGTAAGCAAGAATATCCATAGGTAATTGAGTGCATAATCCAAAGGTATATAATCATCGATGACAGTTCATTACAGATCATCAGACATCAGTAAGAAACTTCATACAACTCAGTTACTGGTACAAAAATTCCAAGCAGAAAGGCTGCGGAGCACTGCAGCTCATAATCATAAACATCATGGCAAAATATCCATTCAAGAAAGGGACTGTATACCTCACAGTTTACAATAATATAGCCTGGGTCAACATACTCCAAGGCCTGAATAATACATAATCCATGGCCTGAAAATATTTTCAGTCTCTATTAAATTCCCCTTTCACAAAAGAAATATGCTGGAACACACTAGCAAAATGGATCACATCCATTTCCAAGCTCTGCCAGAAAACGTATTGTCACGAAAAATCAGCTGCTCAAAACAGCTCAGTAAAATTCATTCAAGCGCAAACTCGCAGCTTGAGATGTGAGCTGAATTCATCCGCCTTTCCCCCCAAAACTAATTCATAGAACGTTCGACCAGTTTCTATATCCTATCTTTAAACAAAGTAACAACTAGTCAGGTAATAGTTTAAACATTACTCCGCCTTCCACCCCTCAACTAAGAAATTCTCTCATCACGCAGAGCGTGTTTACAAGCGTGTACAAAAAACCGACCCGTACATTCCAGTCTTTAACACTTAACTCCCCTTAATTAAAATATGACTTAACAGTAAGTCTGCTGGTAAATATTTACAATTTATTTATACAGTTTCTCTTTTCTTTTTGAAAAGCTTTAAAGGAAATCAAATTCAATTACAACATTAAATCAATAAAACAGTGGAACATAGTTAAAAGGTATCAAAAGACATTAAATTTGATGAGAGTTCTCACTTTGGTAAATTATCTCTGCTGGAATAATATTTATAAGTTTCTAACAATGTTCTTTCACGGTCACTTGAATGTGAAGCTATCACTGGCTATATTTAGGCCCGCACTTTTCATCATAACTGATTGTCTATAATTGTGGTGTAACTCGGATACTCTACAGTTGCCTTGTTTTGCACTCATCTGTAGAATGCAGCTGGTTCCTTTTTTGTCCTGGCAGGAAAATTTATTTGAACTTCCTCCAGGCAGTAGGCATTTGGTAACTGGCCCTCTGAACTCAAAGGCGCTTGCACCAGTAGTGCCTTCAGTAGTGGCTGACCCTTATGAGCAGTTGGGTTGACAGGATAAAACCTGAAACATAATAAATGTAACCCCTATATGGTCCATCACTATCCCACTATCACAAAGGTTGGGGATGATAGACAGTTTCAGACAGTGCTAGCAGACGCACAGGACATATTATACCAGTAACACCCACATCCAGTTCATTGTGACTACAATTCTCCTCTAAAACCTTCGTTAGAGCCATTTGTCCATGATTTGCCTCCCTACAATTATTAGGTCTAGTATAAAACACTTAAGTAATAGCTTAAACAATCCAGTAAAACAATCGCTTTCATCCTTCCTTACGTTCCTGGTGTGTGTGTCATTCCATCAAGAAATAATTCTTTAAATGCTTTTCTAAACCTAGACACACTTTTGCCATCATTCTCAATTATTTTGAATATTTCACAAGGCTGGCTTTTGCCTCCAGAATTATACACAGGCCTGTAAGTCCGCCAATAACACACCATAGCTTTCTAACACATTCTACACACTTCCCAACGCACAAATGAATTAATCACTAAAAGTACATATATTATATATATATATATATATATATATATATATATATATATATATATATATATATACATATATATATATATATATATATATATATATATATATATATATATATATATATATATATATATTCATCATGTGACATATTCTTTCCAGAACGTTGTCTCCATTACAGCTGCTCTGAACGCATCACGATTCAGGGCAAGTCGACCTGCATCAGCCAAAGACAAGTTCAGACTCTCTGTGATGTCCTGGGTCCACCGTCGTCTAGGTCGACCCCTTCCCCTTTTTCCAGGGACCATGCCTTCCATCACTGTTTTTTCCAGACTATTATGTCTTTTTATATGGCCGAAAAATTTCAGCTTCCTTATTGCGATGGTATTTAGGAGCCAATGTTCCTGTACGTTTAGTGAGTGCAGTACTTCTCTGTTGGTCTTTTTTTCTGTCCAGGGTATTCTCAACATCCTTCTGTAGCATTTCATTTCGAATGATGTAATCTTTTTTGCAACTGTTTTATTGAGTGTCCAAGTCTCGCAGCCGTATGTTGCTACTGGGAATATACATGCTCTGATCAGTTGTAACTTTGTTTCTTTGCTTGTGCCTTGCCATAGGTTTTTCATCTGTATTAGCTTAATATATATATATATATATATATATATATATATATATATATATATATATATATATATATATATATATATATATATATATATATATATATATATATATATTTTTCTTACCCTCAGGCACATACAGTCGAGCTGTTAATGGTTATAATGGTCTGCTCTCAGATGCAGAAGGCAAGGCACTATTCACTAACACTTTTGCGCTCGCTGTAATTTTCAAAATATGACTGGCCTATTTTCGTTTAGAACACCGTTATTTATAGTCTGAGGTCGGACGTCAGAGGGGGTTTCCCTGCTTGCTAGTATTTGCATCCAAAAATGTTTGTAAAATCTGCCTAGGTGTGCAAATCAGGAAAACTAAGAATTTAGCTATCTACGTTATTCCTGGAGCGATTTTCTTCATCTAAAGCTTAAAACACGCCCTGTATTATTCTACAACTTCCTAGCTAATAGTCTTTTACTGTCATAAGTGCATTTTATTCTATGCATACTCTAAACAGCAAAATTAAGGACTAACCTGAGGCCTCGATGCATTCAACCAGAGATTTCTCTTAATATACTACTGGTCGTAAAAGTCTGCACAGATGTGTAGAGCAACATCTCCAATATCGTATTGGTGACCTCTTCCAGGTGGTACTTCTTTCCTAAGTCTGTAATTAATTGTCATCCTCCACTCGTTTGCACATTTTAGGTTGGCCATTTTTACTGTACAATGCTTTAGTAAACAAGGCATAAAGGTACCTTCTGATTGGTCTGTGTATCAAGCAGTTCTTACAAAGTATGGCACGCGGTTTCATCAGAGGTACACAGAATGACATGTTGTGAAACAGAACACTTCAAAATGCGCACTGTGGAGTCAGAGATGCTAAGCACGACCCAGAGCTGAGGCACCACATGAAAGATGGCAGCCGACAGAGCAGGGTGGAGACAAGACGTCACCAGGCATGATGGTCACTGATTGCTTTGTCAGTCAGCGGCCAAGGACCAAAGAAGAAGATGAAGACATTCTTCTAAAAATGCAAATCTGTGACTTCCAAACTACCCCTTGTTTTCTGGCTGTATCTCTGATGCATCAAAGCAGTCAATATCTGATGACTATCATTTATTTGTGAGGCTTTCAAGCTCTTGGTTTATTTAACAAGGTCATGATCTCCATTGTTTGATGTTTTGTGTTGAAATTTGAAATTACAAACTAACTGATGCTATCGTAACACAGGTTGTTCCTGCGCAGTACCACCTCACAATGAGTGATGCATCTGTCAGAAACTTTTGCTCCTATGCGTGTGTCATGAACTTTCAAGTCCAGTTTGCAGTGGGGCGTGTGTCTTCAGGTGTAGGCGCATCTCCACCACCTTTAGCTGCATCTCCAGCTCAGTTTCCTACTCAACCGCAGGTAACTCCAGTGCAGCAAAACCAGCAGCAAAATACTCCAGGATCAAGAGGAGGACGAGGAGGTCAAATGACCACACGCCAAGGTTATTTTGATTACCTTCACAGATACAGAAAGTTCTAGTCCAATCATGTCATTTTCTGAAGACTTGTAACAAGTTTTCAGCAGAGTGTGTTTTAGAATTTTGGGACCTCAAGACGCAGCAATAGAGACCGCAGTCAGCGACTCATAGCTTGACTGCCTGCCTCAGGACCAGCGAACCAGAGCTGGTCAAGACCGCACTCCACCTCCACGTGGTGGTCCTGGAAACAGTCTGCAGCTGTGCAGTCTGGCTGAGCGAGTGTGGATCGAAATGGGAAGGCAAACCCGGTCCTAAAAATGCCGTGCAGAAGTCGGATGTGTCGACCGAAAGGTGCAGATATCACAACTTAGGCGTAAACAGACACAACGCAACCACCGTCCTTTTCAGGATGAACGAAGAAGAAGATTTTAGAATTTTGATTGATAAATTTTGTCAGATTTGAAGCTACTAACTCTAGATGATGCTTGTCTCAGCACAAGAAGTAATGTGGTTCTTAATTAAAGCCGTAAGGGGACAGTTAAAATATCAACTAATGGGGGTAAAGCTCAAATTTGTAATAACAAAAGAACAGAATAACAGATCTTGCAACTATACACACATAAGCAAATGACAGACAACAAATACACAAAATTAAATTTTAAATATTGAAAAAATAATTACAAAAACAATTATTACAAAAGTAATGAATCAAATTTTTAAAAATAATATTTTACGACAGCCTTAATTTATTAAAACACTGTGTAATCCAAGGTGAAAAATCAGCCTGAGGAACCATTAGGTATGCAACTCTGAGACTATTCAGATCAGAAACAATACCAATGTTCAATGGGAGATAGTCAAACACAGATTTGAGAAAAAAAAAAAAATAACGTAGCGATAATACTACGTGGGTAGGTGTGTTTGTTGAAGTGGTGAATAAAATCAGGGTGTGTGTCTTCAGAAATTGAAACATAACATTAGAAGCAGCCATGTATGCCTGTTTAGCTTATCCTGAATGTTCTACTGGTATTTAGCTCACCCAAGTTTACTCATTAAATTTGGATAAAAATTCTAGGGTATAACTCCTGTTTACTTACTAATTTTAGATAAAACTACTGGGGTTTGATTCTCTCAGGTTTACTTACTTACTAAATTTAGATTGTCTTCCATTAGTCTCATGTTATTCCACAAAACCTTTAGGGAAGGGGATGCATGTAAATCTTGTTGCAGAAATGTAGGTAAAATGCTTAAAAATGTCAAGAAAACTATATTAATTAGCAAATACAAAGTGCACACACACATGGAGAAGTGGATGAGACAGAAATGAAGCTGATAAAGAAGTTATGGAAAGACCTTGCTCTGATGGCATGAGACAGGAGGACTTGGCATGTGGTTGTTGAAGAAACCATGGAATGCTAAGGGTGATGAATGAATGAAAGTTCATGCAACTGACCTGTGTAATCCCTGGCTACTATGTTTTAGTTCCTTGAAACAAGTGTTGCCCTGATTGCTAAATCAGAGGCACATCTTCAATCCAACCTGCAAGTCTGGAAGAAAGAACTGGAGAAGAGAGGGATGATTATCAGCAGCTCCAAAATAAAAACCATGCTGATTTCACGAGAAGAAAAAAAGGCATCAGATTCTTTTGGGAGAACTGATAGTGGAGCAGGTCAACCACTTTAAATACCTTCGAGCTGTTATAGACTGAAAGGGAGGCATCAAAGAAGAGTTGGCTACCTGAAGAGCGGCAGCTGGGAGACTTTTTCAGTCCATACATCGAGGATTCCTCAGCAAAAGAGAAATTGGCAAGAAGACAAAGATGGCTGTATACCGTCCTCCAATGTTGCAGTCTTGACATATGGATACAAGTCATGGGCAATGACCGCAACCCACAAAAGCCAGCTCCAAACCTCAGAAATGAGATATCTGAGGAAGATGGTTAAAGTAGCAAGAGGAGACATGGTCCACAACCAGATAATATGTCAGGGCTTCAAACCCCAGTCCCTTCAGACCCAAGTGTAACAGTCCCAATTACGATGGTTTGGCCATGTCTGCAGAATGGGAGAAGATCGGCGACCACAACAAATATGAGAAACCAAGAGCCAGGGGTCCAGGCCTCCAGAATGACCCAGAGTTCGCTAGGAGGACAACATTAGACAATCTCCGAAGGACCAAGGACTAGATTGGAACCAGGCCAAGAGAAAGACAACTGATAGGATAGTATGGCATATTCTTACTGGCAAACTTCTACACCCCAGGGTATAAGAGGAATGACTAAGTAAGTAAGTAAGAAACAGTCAGTTGGATATAGGCCAGGCTACTTCCTTCATGGTTGTCAGTTATACACTTTTGCTGGCCAGGCGCCTTTCTGTTACCACAGCCCGTTGTGTTTTTATGGGGCATTGTGGCCAGGTATTACGTTTGATGGCCATTTGAGCCAGAAAGTACAGATTATCATAGATTAAGAAAAACTGGCTGTGAGTAAGGAGTGGCAGTTATGAAAATAAATTGCTGGCAGTGCCTGGGGAAAAGATGAGAATATACTACAGAAGTTCTGCACTATTATTGAGGTAAGTCCTAGAATTTTGCAGAATGGGCAACGGCAGTTAAATTTAACATGAAGCATGAAAACAAAATCCATTGAAGAAATCAGAAAGATGCATGCTTACAGCTAGTGGAGGACAAAAGAAAGCTAGCTCCAGCAGCAGGGAGAAAAGCCCAGAGTGCTAACAGGTGATCCAACATTCATTTATTTCCCTTTTCACTCCTTGTGGAGTCTAGAGCTACACCTAGTTTCTTGAATCTATGAGAATACGAAAAAAATAGAACGACTCAGGCAAATCTTTAGAGGTGACTGTGTTTCCGACTGGCAACCTCATCATGAAATAAAAATTGCTACAGAAACCATCGCTACATGAGCACATACATGCTTTGATGCAGGCTTTCTGCAAGGATACCAGCTGCAGTGGTGCATTCATACCATGCACCATCTACTATCTTTACTGCCTGGTGGCTTGAGTGATCATGTTTCTCCACAACTTTTTTTCTCAAATGCTGTTTGTCAGTTCTGTTGTTGATGGTATTCCATGCCATGATGTCAAACTGTTCAGTTTCTTCTCCCTTTGTCATTTGTATCTTTTTTCTATAATCTTTCCTGTTGTTACAATATATTCATTAGATGACCAATACTTTTGCATGTTTGCTGTTCAGGCTATGGCCTTTTATTTTTTAACTTGACAAATTTTGTAAACATGAGATTGCTCCACTGCAGATCCAAGAATTATTGGGGGGGGTACATCAGAACGATAAGGCTCCATGCTCCTTATTTACACATATTTTTAGATAATTAAAAAACAAAACGAGTTTTGAAAAAAATATGACAGCTTGATAGTTTTATTAATCAATAACTCAAAAATATTCATTTTTGTAAAAAAAATTACTTTATATAACAAGTGGGGTAAAATACTGGAGCGGTTGATATCTTCTTCTTCTTCTGTGTTCATCCTAAAAGGGACGTTTGTTACGTTGTGTCGCTGTTTACAGCAAAGCTGTGATATTTGCGCCTTTCGGCCTGACACATTCGGTTTCAGCATGGCATTTTTGGGACCAGGCTAGCCTTCCCTCTTCGATTCCTACTCTCTCAGCCAGACTGCAGTGATGCAGCCTGTTTCCAGGACCACCACTTGGAGGTGGAGTAGGGTCTTGGTCAGCTCTAGTTCGCTGACCCTGACGCAAGCAGTCAAGCTATGGGTCACTGACTGCATTTATCACTGTTGCTGCGTCTTCGGTCCCGAGCGGTTGATATGAAATAAAGGTTTTCAAAAAGGGGGGGGGGGGAAGTGCTATTGCAAGCTACTGAACACATCATATCATTTATTGGACCCACCAATAGATTGCTCAGAACCACTTTTTTTTTTTTTTTTTTTTTTTTTTGAGTATTTTCAAGCTGATGTCTCAGGGTTTTTGAAGAAAACAAAGGTGTTGCAATATTTATATATTTAAATACAGTGTTAATAAAACACAGAATTAGAGTTAGTACCCTTCTGTATATAAAATTTGTGCAGCATTAATTTCTTGTAAAGATACACTCATACTTAGATGTTTGTACTTATTTATAGCTTACTGGTAGACATTTTTACCAGCATCATATATTACGTTTGTACTTGAAGTATGCATGATACAGGACAGAGGCCGTCCACCTATAAACACCTGCTTTTGTACAGCCAGACCACAAATATTGCAGGTTTAAAAATTTTTTGCCAAGTGTACATTACTAGCGCCCGAACAGGATGTAACCTAACAGACAATGTCATGATAGGTGGTGACTAAAAAGGATGGAGCTTGAGGTTGGCTACCACATCCTCCCAAAAAAGTTAAAAAATATCTTGTCTCTTTTACAGCAACGGCAAGGCAGCAGTCACCTACATTTCCTGTCATATCTCAGGTCATGTCCTTAGCACCACAGGGGGGTAAGTTTCTTACAAATACAAATACTATTTGTCCTGTTTTTAGAATGGTCATTTATTTTAAAGTAATATGTGATATGGGCATTCAATTGGCTAAGTGGCTAGAGTGCTTGCCTTATGACAAAGTTAACTGGATTCGGGGTTCAAAACCTGGTAGCTTTATGCTTCAATCTGCCCAGCTGTAAATAGTATCTGGCTCTGCTTTTGAGTTTGGGAAGGTAAAGGCAGTGAGGAAGGGAACTGGTAAATGAGCAAATGTGACCATCATATGGAAACATGAAGAACTGTCAAGTCAGGAATGAAAAGATCAGCAAAGTGGGTGAAAACAGTGAGGAAACACAATGGGTGAAGTGGTTTGAATACTTCATGATGGGGCCTAGCCAGTCAGCAGCATGTAACTGTGACATACGTCTAAGTATGACAAATGAATTTCCCTGACTCGATGGATGATAACAGAATATTGGCCTCTCATAACTTTAGAACCCCTGATCATCTGTTGTAACTTTTACCGGCATGCAGCATTACTACGAGAACCTTACACGCTGGATCATTAATATGTAGCCTGCTATCTTATGTGAACGTTTGAGATCGCATGGCCTTTGATGGGAGGTTAAATCCCGCCCACAACCATTTCTGAGAACGATTTATAGCAATCTTTCCCTTAACGCCGGCCCAAAAAAAGGACGGGCCACAGACTCACTCCTGTTTCTAGAGCAATAACAGCAGATCATTTTCTTACCTGGCTGTCACCCCGCCTGGTGGGAGTTGCCAAAGCTCTCAGAACAGCGGTACCGTCAAAGAACAGGCTGATCTTCAGAATTCAACGTGGAGCGGCCGCGATCTAAAGAATCAGGAACTTTCAGCTCACAGAGTTAGCTTCTCGGGAAATTTTCGCACTCTTATGCGAGCAGCCTGAGACGGAAGGAAATCGGTAGACCGGGGGAATCGTAGGAATTGCAACGGTTAACACCACGGCGAGGTATCTCGAATTTTGCTCAAGTTCAAGAAAGGTGCGAAAATTTAACACGCCCCATTCAAGTTACATTCGAGAAGTATAAATAGAGAACTCCGAAAAACTGCATTTTATCGTTCGCTCTGACAGAATCCTAGTTGCACTAGCATAGTCGGATTCCTGCTGGATTTCATCTACCTTCGTGACTATTGGAGTGTATTCTTTCTGTGCAGACGGTAATTTATACATTAGCTTCGAGTGATCAGTGGTCGAGTTATTTCAATTGATTTCAATGGATTGTGGTGTAAATTTAACCTTATTAAATAAACCCATTTTCAAAGTTCTAGTGCAAACTAATGTTACAGCTAAAAGTATTTCCTAATACAATTGACGCGTAAATTTATTTTGCAGACGTTAAAGAGAATTATAACTTTAATACAGTTTAGTTCTGTATAGATAGATGTGCTTTTAATTATTTTTAACTCACGGGAAGTTTTCCTGATTTGTTAATTGACGACGCTAATAAGTAAATAGGCTAACTGTAATTTATTGCGTCAGATTATAATATGATTTGTAATGCATTTCTTGTTTTGATTATCTTTCATTCAGAACGATCATTCAACCTGCATCCCAGCAATTATTAATTATATACAGAGTTCTGCCAAACTCAATTTGATAACTCCAGTAACATATGAACTTTTTTAAAGCTAAACTGGTGGCGACCTGTAATGGGCCCCGCTCCTCTGAACGTAACTGAGAAAAAAGCCATTCAAGAAACACTTTAAAAATACTAGTTCATATAGAGTCCTTAAAGAAAACTGGAAGCAGAACATATTTTATTCACTGCCCCTATTTGTGAAGAAAAAACATCGATCTACTTGAACACTGTCTGTCACGTATATTCAGTGGATTTTACTCCCCCCCCCCCCGAAGAAGAACTTACCTCAGTGTTTTCTTAACTTGTGACATTACGGAAAAAGGAAGTTATCTCCACCAGCTGTGCCAATTTTAGGAACCACACCATACCTCACGCTTAGCCAAGTGCCTGTGCCTTTCTTTAGGAACTTTATCTAATAAACAAACAGTACCGTTAAACTTCAACGTCCAGCGATTTCGGGACACTTTGTTAACTTCAACAAACCCGCAAAATCTGGGGCTGTACACGGAAGAAAATACTTTTACCTAAGCCAAGGTTTAGTGCTGTTTTTTGATGTATTTCCTATGAAGTGCCAGAATTCACCTTTCGGTAAGTCTGCGTGTGTGTTTGTGGGGATGGCCAGCCCTAGTGTGTTTTTTTGAATGAAAGGAGATTTATCTTTTCTTTACCCTTTTAATTAGTTCGACCTTGTACTAAGGTGCATTATATTCCTTGTACGGGATCTCTCCTAGCGGGATCGGGTAACTGTGTTCCTTCCCCCTCCCGTAAAATTTGTTGATTTAAAGGGAGACAATTGAGAACCCTAGCTTTCCTCTACACCCCCCCCCTTCTTTCTGTAACCCCTTGCCTCAGAGTAATAACTTTACCAGTGGGTTAAATTGCCTATCTCTGATCGCCCCACCCCCTTTCTTGTCTTTGGGACCGGGTTTTGTCTGTTAGTAAATATAAACGGGAAACGGTGGATGGGATATTTCTCCTCAAAAACCCCTCTTCCCTTGTTATATTTGTATTCTGTAACCTTTGATTTTTGACTGTAAATGTACAATGATGTGTGAGTCCTTTATGATAATAAAGGTGTTAATCATTAATTGTGTTGGTTGTCGGTTGGCCTAAAACTCCAAACATTTCCATCTGTGTAGGGTATTCATGTACGTTGAGCGACAGAATCACCAAATCGGTGAGCGCCTGAGCGACTGGAACTGACAAACAATTGTTTGTGCAGAAGAGAGATAGGAGTAGTCTGTGAGAAAACAGATATTGTCGTAATAAGAGACTGTCCTTGCTCCTTCCCAGCGCTTGTGAATCTACTACCTCATTCTCCTAAATCCTTATTCTCACAGAGCCTTCAATATCACTTTACATTCTAAAGGGACCAATATTCATCAGCACCCTCTCAGATAAAAAATTACGACAGTAACTGAATGAAAGGAACAGATAGGGATGATCTAGAAGATGGATTAATGTAGTAGCAGACATCATAAAGTAGTACATCATATAAGCAAGTCATATCTCACATTGGACATTAGGATTGAACCTGGTAATCTGCAACAAGAAATTAGAGATTTACTTTTGCAGGGCAAGTAAATTTTAGGGTCATAGATAATGTTATGCTGTTTTATTAATGTATTACCTACATTAGTCAAGTTGTGCCCATGAAACTTTTTTCCCTGTAATTTGAGTTGCATTGTGATGCTATTTCATTAATACAGGTATATATCCATTTATCCAAAAACCGAAATATTCTGAAAATCAAAAGTTTCTTTGGGCTACTGTTTAACCAGAATTTGGGTGATTTCTGACTATTTTGGGAGACTGGGCCATTTCCAAACACATTTTGGGTGACTTGGACTATTTCCAAACACATTTGAGTGACTTTGGGGCTTATTTTCAAACACAATTTGGGTGAATTTGGGATACATTTGAATCAATTTGAGCAACATCTGAAAATGGAAAAAAAAATCCGGTTTATACAGACCTGTAGAAATAGGAATGATTTTGTACATTTCAGAAATAATACTTTGTAGTAAAATTTGTCATAGGATGTTACATTTTATCCATGTTTTCACTTATTGATCAGGTGACCCTCAGATACCTAGTTTACCTGCTCCACCATCAGCTCTTCCAGTCTTGGTTCCTTCACCTGATGTAACAGCAGCAGTAGTAAGTATTGAAAAATATGTTTTTTTTTAACCATAGTAACCCAGACTTACCAAATGGAAGACAACAAATAAGAATACATATTTTCCCACTTCCTTGCGATTTCTGTGACGGAATACTACGGCTTTCTTTCCCAGCATCTTCGGATCGAGCTCAGTGAACTTTTACTTGTTCCAAAGTTTTGTTCATTCTCTTTTTTTCGTTTCGTTGATTGTTTACTTTCTTGTTTCGGTATTTCTTTTAGATTTTACGATTTTCTTACTTACTTAGTCGTTCCTCTTCTACCGTGAGGTGTAGAGGTTTGGAAGAGAGAGCGCCAGACTATCCTATCGGCTGTCTTCTTCCTGGCCTGGTTCCATTCTAGTCCTCGGTCCTTCAAAGATTGTCTAATATTGTCCTCCCAGTGGACTCTGGGTCGTCCTGGAGGTCTGAATCCTTGGCTCTTTGTTTCCCATGCTTGTCGTGGTAGCCGATCTTCTCCCATTCTGCAGACATGGCCAAACCATCTTAGTTGGGACTGTTCTATTTGGGTCTGCAGCGGGTGGGATTTTAGGCCTTGACGTATCGTCTGGTTGCGGACCATGTCTCTTCTTGTTACTTCAACCACCTTCCTCAGATACCTCATTTCTGAGGTTTGAATCTGGCTTTTGTGGGTTGTAGTCATCGATTTTCTTGTATTATTATTGTTCTTTTTTCGGTCATCACTGTTGTTGTTTACTTTTTCCATCTGCTTGTATCGTCCATTTGGTGTATATTTCTCATCATCGTATGTTTTTGTAGTACCTATATGTAATTCTTGTTTTTGTCACCTGTTTGTGGCTGAGAAGGGTAAAACCCGAAACGTCCCTTGTTTCATGTGAACCGTTATTTGTAGAACTGATTCAATACCGTTTTATTGGTTTATATACTTATATTTTCCCACACATAGTTTAACTTAATCACCATACATAAAATACGTAATTGTGAACATATATATCAGCTGTGAACTCCATATGAATGTGTGGAAGCTATAAGTGATCGTGTATATTTATCATTGTGAATTTACATTAAGCTTAGTGATGTGTGGAAAGCATTTATAAGTTTACTAATGCATATCTGGAGTTGGTGTAAGTATAAAAGGAAACAGCTATTTATAATCAAATGTATTCACCAGCCATGAATTGAACTTTTAGTATGTGCGGATATAACTAATAATATTATAGAAATATGGACACAATGACAGCAGCCAACAGAAATAGAATTTAGTGGATTCTAAGACAAGAGCTTGATCTAAATGTTGCCAATGACCTGACACATCTGTCCCATAACCATTCTAGGAATACATATCAAATGCAATCAAATTCACTTCTCAGATTTCTACCATTTCATTTAACTTCCTTGACCTCACTGTCAATATTACTCCTACTGGCCTTACTACCTCTGTCTTTTATAAACCTACTGATGCTCATGGTTTCCTTCTTTACACCTCTTCTCACCCTCCCAGCTGTAAAAATTCCATTCCCTACTCTCAACTTCTACGCTTACGTCGGATATGTCACGATGAAGATGATTTCCATGAACGAGCTCAAGAAATGCTCGAGTTTTTTCGCCGACATCATATCCTGAAAGAGTCTTATCTGATGCCCTTAATCGCATTAGTCCCATCACTCGTCAGGTTGCACTTACTGCTAAACCTACTACTACATCTGACAGACTCAAACTTGTCTTAACTTTCCACCCTCACTGTTTGGCGGTGAAAAAAAAAATTCTGTTCCGTCATCTGCCTATTCTCCCCTCCGATCCTGATACCAGAGAGTTGTTTCGTGATACCCCTTTGTTGGCATATCGTAAGGATAAGAATTTTAGGAATATTCTTGTGCATAGTCGCTTGAGACAAACTAGTCCTTCTCACTTTGGTACTAAACCGTGCCAATGCCGCATATGTAAGATCTGTCCTTTTGTACTCCAAACGCAGCAGTCTCCTTTCCGAACGGTAAATTTGCCATTGGGGAGTCTTTCACGTGCGAATCCAGAAACCTGATTTATGCTATCATCTGCAAGAGGTGTGGCATGCCTATATTGGTGAAACTGGCAGACGTTTGCAGACAGGTTTCGGTAGCACTTGAATGACATCCATCATGGCAAACATTTACCGGTGGCCCTTCACTTCAACAGCCCTGACCATTCAGGTAACTCTGACATTCATGTCACTGCCCTCCGTTTATGTATCGGCGACGACGGAACTCGCTTTTCGTTGGAGAATCATCTCATTTTTCAAATGCGCGTTTTAGCTCCTGCTGGGATGAATGTCCAGCATCATTTTGCATAATTCTGGTGGCTTCTGTCGTTATTTTCTTATCTATCCTTGTTTTTGCTTTGGTTCGTTTCGTTTCCTCAATTATCTGTTCTTAGCCGTCACTAGCTCCTACGTCACTTCCGCATGACGCCTTATTTTTTCAGCCATTTTGAATGTTCCTTTCTTCGATCCAGCTAAGTGATTTTTTTACACATTTTAATATTGTTGTTCATTTCTGTCTTCGTTTCGTTGATTATTTACTTTCTTGTTTCGACATGTCTTTCTGGTTTCACGATTTTCTTGCATTATTACTGTTATCATTTCGCTCATCACCGTGGTTTCATCTGCTTGTATCGCTCATTTGTCATTTTCCTCATCATCATAGACCTTTGTAGTACCTATATGTAGTTCTTGTCCTTGTCACCTGTTCGTAACTGTGGCTGACGAAGGGTAAAACCCGAAACGTCCCTTGTCTCATGTGTACCGTTTACTTGTAAAACTGATTTCATACCATATTATTTTTTAATTTATATATTTGGGAATACATATAATTGTGTGAAATTCCACTCATTTTTGAATCAAATAGAAATTCATATCTTTGGATACATCAGTTGAAGAAATTTAACTCACTTTGCAGGTCTTATCTGAAAACATCACATAATTTGTACATCGTTATTTTAAAACATAGATATATATCATTCATGAAGAATATATTGGGGATACTACTGATAGATTGCTCATAAATTCACTCAGTGAGTGACCAGTCAAGCAGGAGATGAGATGACGCTGCTGATGGATAGGACAAACATTGAGAAAATCTGTTGATAACATTACAAAGTAGTCCTTGTTCTGGAATCCCTGGGGTAAGAGAGATAGAGGGAGACCAAAATACTCATGGAGAAGAGAACTGGAGACAAATGATTGGGATGAGGAGGATATGGAAGGACTTTGAGCTAATGGCATGGGACAGGAGGACTTGGCATGAATTTGTTAGTTCTACTTCGGGAGTTGGAGGATGGTCATGATGCAGCAGCTTTTTGAGGTGCTGATCTGTAAATGCTGCACAATGTTTCAGTTGTTGAAGGCCTATTCTCTTTGGGAAGCTGAGGGGTAATGATGATGATGAATGACCATGTGTAAGGACATGGCTGACCTCAACTACAAAGAAGGCAAAAGTACTTGCCCGTTTTGCATCAAACCTTGTACAGACGAAAGCATAAACCCTGATGAAAAGCAGCACATCTCACCTCTGAGGACAGCAAGATTTGCAGAACTTTTGACAGCTTAATACTCCAGTACCCACAAATCTTAGTGATTGTAATATTATTAACTGTTACTAATTAAATTTATAGGAAATACTGTCTAAGCGAAGTCACAAAAAAATGGAAAAACAGAAGTGCTTCAACTACTTAAGTTAGCGCAGCAGACAACCTGAGTGCATGGACAAATCACATGGTCTCATCCTTATCAAACAACATGATTCACACTCATACCACAAATAAGATATCATGCACTTACTTAGTAGTTTCTACAAGATGATTTTTTTCTCTGGAAATTCTCTTACTCATGCCTATAAGATAGAAGAGTAAATAGAATTTAGATTCCTAAATATTGGGTCTTATGAATTTGAATTCACTCATGCAGCAGTGGTTTTACATTATGAGGTTGCCAGCCTCATGCACATCCTGTATTAGCCATCTTGTATGACATGCCTGAGGAAGCAGTTATCCTATTCTATCGGAGACCCTCAAAAACTACGTAGGGCTCATAAGGCTAATATAAGCTGGTATTTGTATTAGAATTACTCTAGCATGTTTTTCATAAGTGATATCATTTAATTTTACATAGAAGTGACTCTGTTTACAAAAAGAGTTTCCTGCGTATTTTTTTTTTTCAGACAGACAACATGGTACCAAGTGGGGATGGAAAACACCAGATCCTCATTCAAGCAGCACCCCCAAAATATGGAAAGAACAAGTCCCTGCAGTGTAGGCCTATAACGCAAACAAAAGCTACCTCTTGCCGGCCACATTCACAGAGCAAAGAGGTACAGACAGGTATGACGTGTTAAATTTTTGAAAACTACCTATTTTGAAGTCCAGCCTTTACAGACCCAGACAAACCAAAACAAAGATGAGAGCAGATCCTGTGTATGCGATATCAACAGCTAAACCCATCTATACTGCACGCAAGCTCCTTGCCTGGAAACAACAGCACTTCCCAGAAATGATATTCCCTGGTATTGAGAGTAAGAAGAGCCAGACTGCAACAGAGAGAAGAGCCATAACCACAGAATACATACAGAAACATTACACAAGCGACTTCTGGACCCATGCCTACACAGATGGATCAACAACTTCAGAGCAGAGGCCTTGAAAACTGCAGCAGAAGTCCTAATATCATGATGACCTAAGAGTAGTACTCCACAAACTGAGCCACCAGTTCAGACGAGTTGTAGTACAGTGGATCCCATCTCATTGCAACATCTCCGGCAATGAAGAAGCTGACAGACTGGCAAAGGAAGGTGGAAAGCTGTCTCAGCCTGATACAAGTATAACTTTTGAAGAGGCAAAGAGTTTTATCAGAAGCATATACAGGAACAAATGGGAAGCAGAACATCCAGGCCACACAAAAATGATGCATATTACCAGTTTAACAGAAGAGAACAAGTGATAATCTTCAGACTTCACACGGGCCACTACAGATTGAGATACCACCTATTCAACAAGCTAAAGATAGGAACTACCGATGAGTGTGACTGTAATAATAATAATAGCCCCTTCAGTCATAACTGACTATGGGAATGCGCCCCTGAGGTGGCAGCCCTCAGCTGCTTATTTTCCTGGTGCTCCTTTCGACGTTTTCTCCTCACCTCTGCTTCTTGTGTGAGCTTCTCTTCGCCCAATCTGAGGTGGTGCCGTAAATAGCATCGCCACTTAGTGCGATCGGCAGCTTCATCCTCCCATGTTGCTGGATCCATGTCCAGTGCCCTCATATCTCTCTTGCACACATCTTTGAACCTCAGCTGTGGTCGCCCAACTGTTCTCTTGCCATCTGCTAATTGTCCGTAGAAGATATCTTTTGGGATGCGACCATCTTCCATGCGGCGAACATGGCCAAGCCAGCGAAGTCTGCGCTGTCTAAGCAGTGTATACATACTTTGAAGGCCAGCACGTGACAACACCTCGACATTTGTCACTTTATCTTTCCACGAGATGCCGAGGATGCGGCGTAGACACCGCAAATGGAAGATATTGAGCCTTCTTTCTTGCTTAGCATAGGTCGTCCAGGTCTCGCTGCCATATAGGAGTGTGCTGGTGACGCAGGCATTATATACCGCAGCTTTGGTCTTCATTGTGAGTTTAGAGTTTCCCCAAACACGCGATGTGAGGCGGGCAAAGGTAGCTGCAGCTTTGCCAATGCGGCTGTCGATTTCTGTATCCAGTGAGAGTTTGTCATTGATGGTAGACCCTAGGTATGTGAAGTGGTGCACCACTGCCAATTCATAGTTATCGATAGTGATAACTGGTGCAGCACCCACATCCTGACTCAGCACATTCGTTTTCTTTAGACTTATTGTGAGGCCAAAGTCCTTGCATGCTTTAGTGAAGCAATTCATCAAGCTCTGAAGCTCCTGTTGGCTTTGAGTGACGACTGCAGCATCATCAGCGAACAACAAGTCTCTTATAGTGACCCTTCTGATTTTTGTTTTTGCCTTCAGCCTTGAAAGATTAAACAGACGGCCATCTGACCTAGTGTGAAGGCATATTCCTTCAGTTGCATCTCTGAATGCATGTTTCAAGAGTAAGGCAAAGAAGATTCCGAAGAGGGTCGGAGCCAGAACACAGCCTTGTTTAACGCCACTTCGTATATCAAAGGGCTGTGACGTGCTTCCAGCATATTGGACTGTTCCCTTCATGTCGTCATGGAATGACTTTATCATTTCCAGCATTTTAGAAGGGCAGCCTATTTTCAGGAGGATTTTAAAGAGTCCATCCCTACTAACCAGGTCGAATGCTTTTGTGAGGTCTATAAAGGCGATATATAATGGTCTTTTCTGCTCTCTTGATTTTTCCTGAAGCTGGCGGAGAGAGAAGATCATGTCTGTTGTTGATCTGCCAGCTCGGAATCCACACTGTGCCTCTGGATATATGCGCTCAGCTAACTTGTGTAGTCGCATTAAGATGACTTTGGCAAAAACCTTACCAACAATACTAAGAAGAGAGATGCCTCTGTAGTTATTGCAATCACTTCTGTCTCCTTTATTTTTATACAGTGTTACAATCTTGGCATCTCGCATGTCTTGAGGAATAGTTGTCTCTTCCCAGCACTGGCACAGCATCCTATGCAAGGGATGTAATAGCGTGCTCTTATGAGGAACAGAGAAAGAGCATGTGGCCATCACCAGTACTATTCCTGGAAAAGCTCTATGGAGAGAGAAATAGCCTCAAGCTGACCACTGCTTTCTTTGAACATATTCAAGCTGACGTCTGAGAGTGTACAAAGAAGAAGAAGACCCAGACATATTTGTCTAACCATTACAGAACCAGACAGATTTGTCCAACCATTACACAAATATGGAAAAGTCATTTTAAATATGATTTTACAAGAATAGCTGTAAGTCTTTGTCTAAACATAAAATATTGGTGCATGCCAGGTTATCACTTATTTCATATGCTTTGAACAGGCTAGCAATCTCCATTGGTAATAAAGTGAATGAAGGGGTACCAGAATTTCTAATGATGACTTAATAACTATTTTTCCAGTCTAAAGAACTAAAAAGATTGTCAAACAATTTGTTTGAAGAATCTTTGAGAATGCAAAATTTTGGTAAATGCCATGCCTATCTTTTCATGCCAACTGTTTTTGACATGAGTTTCCCTTGTTATACTTCTGTCCACCATTAAGTTTAGTTGTCCTTTTATTGGTGTCATTCAGTTTGATTTTTGATTTGTTCACTTGGAATTTAATTTAATAAAACTTTTTATTCACATTTTCATTAACATAATACCATTTTTATAAAAGTAAAGAAAGAATTGATCAGGAACTGTTTCTGTTTATTTTAAAAAAAATATTTCTCTTGCCAGATGAAGTCCCAGCCACGTCTGTGATGATACCAGTTCCAGTTCCTATCTACATACCCATGCCTACTGTCATGTTCTCAGCCCCAGCTCCAAAACTTGTGCCAGTTCCTATTCCAATACCAGTGCCCATCTTCATCCCAACCACAAGGAAATCAGTCAACGGAATTTGCAAAACAATAAAGGCAAGTTTACAAGTTAGCTGTCTTCTTCTTCTTCGATCCTTAACCACCGACCGTCAAAGCAGTCAGTGGCTATCACGCCTAGTGGCGTCTTGTAGGGCAACAACAAATTGATTCCACTTTGCACGGTCGGTGGCCATCCTTCGTACAGTGCCCCAACTCTGGTTCATTCTTTGCATCTCAGCCTCCACAGTCCTCCGCCAAGTTGTTTTTGGTCGGCCTCTCTTTCGCTTTCCTTCAGGGGTCCAAAACATAGCTGTTCTTGTGATGGCATCGGGGTCTCTTCTGAGGACATGACCAACCCAGCTCCAGCGTCTGCCAGCTATGATGGTGTGCATGTCCTCTTGCTTGCTACGAGTAAGCAGATCTTGGTTGGTGATGGTATTCGGCCAAAAGATGCGGTGAATTTTTCTTAGGCATGTTGTGTGAAAAGAGGACAATTTTGACATTTCCTTCTCTGTGACTCTCCAGCATTCCGCACCATAGAGAAGCACAGAAAGCACGCAACTCTGGTATAATCTTAATTTTGTGCTTGTGCTGTATTGGGAGGACTTCCAGATGTTATTTAGGCTAAAGAAGGCTGTTCTTGCCTTATTCATTCTGATGTTGATGTCTTTGCCTGCCCCACCGTCTGGTGTTACTATGCTTCCTAGGTATGTGAAGGTATCTGTCTGTACCAGTTGCTGATTCCTTACTGATATGGGCTCAGGGTTGCTCACATTGAGCGTCATGACCTCAGACTTCTTTAAATTGATGTTCAAGCCCACCTGCTGGCTAATTTTATTAAGTCTATCCGTTTTTTCCTGGATGTGTTGATGTGAATGTGCCAGCAGTGCAATGTCATCTGCATATTCCAGATCTTCCAATGTAGAGAATGTAGTCCATCTTATTCCTCTTGGACTGCCCTCTGTTGTCTGGCGCATCACCCAGTCTATGACTGTTAAAAATAGAGTGGTTGATAAGGGGCATCCCTGTCGTACTCCTGTCTTCACCTCGAAGGTTAGGTTGCTCTGCCCAACACTACACGTAAAGTTGGCATAGAGGCTTTTTATGATTGACACTATGCCGCTTGGGATTCCATAAGCCCTCAGTATTTTCCATAAACTGTCCCTATGTATGCTGTCAAAAGCCTTTTCAAAATCAACAAAATTTATGTAAAGCTGTCTTTGCCATTCTGAGCACTGCTCTATAATGTTCCTGAGAGTGAATATATGGTCTACACATCTTCTGTTCTTTCTAAATCCTAAGTTAGCTGTATGAAACTATAATAGAGGAGCAAAACAAAATATTATGTATACAAAAGGCAAGAGGGGATGTCATTTTTGTTTGTTTTCAGATTTGCACAACTGTACATGCTTTCTCTGCAGGTTTTTGCCTAATTATTAAAATATATTGTTGTAACACTCCGTATTGAGTTTCCTATTATGTCCAATGGGAAGAATGGTACCAAATGTACTCGATACAAACAAGGAAAAAGCATTAAACATCATCTTAATGCGAAAGCTAGGGCCCCAAAAAAAATGCGGTTTTTTTTTTTCCCCCTCAAAGAACAAAACAGTCGTATGGTTTGTTCAAAATTTGTTGTACAGGTTTTTTGTGTGGATTATATACAGGTTTTTTTGGATTCCAGGGGTTAACGTGTATGTATATCTTGGTCCAAATATGTGTGTCTTGTCTGTCTGCCTGCCTGTCGGTTTGCCTGATGTTTGGAGGACTCTGCAAATGTTCTGTCCCAGTAAAATGGCAACATGCTTTACAAAACCTACATGATTTTGAACACAGCACTTAATATTGGTATTGTGTTTCATGAAAAGGGAAAAAAAAATTTACAGCATGCCTCATGGTCCTCTGTCACATAAGTGTGTTATGACACACTGGGTGGAAACCTTGGTTCTAGACTGTTAGCTGAGTGACTTGTATTAGAAAGTTTTGGTTATTGGTGTTTCTACTAATTCCTCATTGGTTATGGATGCCTGTCCTCAAATTTGTTATCAGAAAAGTAATGTTTCCGTTAGGAAATTGTGGAGCGGATACCTGCAGACCCACTGGAAGCTGAAATTTTAATGATGGCAGATGCTGTAGCTGCAGATGAAAAATCTGAGGATAGTGGCTCTGACACAGAAATTGAGACAGGAATTGAAGACTTTGGTATTCCCGGTAAGGAAGTTTTTCATATAAGTTTATTAGATGGAGTATGTTTTTAATCTGTTTATTAGCTGACATGTTGTCAGATATGTTGAGATGTTGTGACATTCTACACCTCACCGATGTGGCATATGAATAACAAGAAGAGAATAAACACTCTGTCACTGATTGTTCTGTCAGCTTTTAATATCATTGTTATAAATAATAACTGTTTTAAAATATGTTCATGGCCTTGTACTTTTCTTTTCAAAATGAGTCACATACAATACAGGCATACTGGAATTGTTACAATTTTATGGACTAAATGTTTCAGTATTGTTTAATATGTGCACATTTTCGACTTGTAAATTTCAGATTTACTTCAGTGATTACTAAATAAAGTTTAATAGAGCTTAACTATGAATCTGGAACAGCACTCACAACTGTAGTGTGCTTTGAAGCCCATGCCGAAACAATGCTGAGAATATTGTTTTTGTTATTTAATAATAAACCTCAAAATCCACCTGTTTAATCCAGTCCATGTGTTAGAAGAATAAGGTGACTTCTGTTACTATTTAAGCAAGCAATCTTGAGTTTAGTTAAGAACTTACTTTGAAGTATTGTTGACAACATGATGATTATTTGGTAGTCATAGTTTGTTGTTCAGTGATGGGATCAGCGCAGAAATGTATATTAGAGATACATTAGATTTAGCTGATTAGTGGGCGTGGCTTTAGCGGGCCTGTCAAAAAGCAACAGAACTACACCCACACTAACATCTGTTGACTAGTCACAGGTGGAAAAGAAACGAGGTGCCATTAAAATCTGAAGCAAGTGTAAAAAGTTTTTATGTGATATTCTGGATGATTTGTTTGAAATTTAAGTAATGCAGCATTGTATATTTTTTGTGATATTTGTAAAGAATCATAGTTAAAATGGAGTGAATTCACTGAATGAAATAAATATGGCCATATTCAATGTTATATTTCTGCATAAATGGATTATATAGATGTTTTAAGACTAAAATGAAAGTTTTTTTGCCTGCACTCCAATTTTACCATTGTCCTTTACAAAAAATACAAAATATATAGTTAACTTTTTAGTGTTTTCAGATTGCATACAACATGTTTTTATGCATACTAGTTGTACTTGTTTCAGTCTAGGCTTTGGAGCAGAGTAGTAGGTTTATGTCCAGAGCTGGAGCGGAGCCGGAGCGCATAAAATTTGGACTGCACCATTACTCCAGTTCTATTTATGTCAATCCAGCGTGAATTATATTATAATAGATGTATAGAACTGAAATAAAATATTTAATATGTGTGTTTTATTCGAAATTTGAGTTAATTTAATTGTTTTTACTCAGGGCTTCTTGTTTTTACTCAGGGCTTCGGAGTCGGATTGAAATCGTAGCTGTGTACAGAGTCGGAGTCGATTACAAACTCCCCGACTCCTGTCATAATTTTAAAATTCCCTAAAGCCCTTCACAGAGAAACTCATCTATTGAACAATGACACCCTTTTAGCTGCCATTTATGTTGACTCAGTGTATATACTGTATATTATCAATAAAAAATAAAAAGTAATTAATCAATCTTAAGACTTATTACAAGCTGATATATTATGAAAAATATATATATTTTGGAAAGCTATGTGCTCTTGCAGTTATAATTTCCATAGCAGTTTGTATTACATGAAGATGTAGCCAGCCCTGTGCAAATTTTCATCTCAGTCGGCTTTTACGACAGTGCCGCCAATCAGTCTCACAAGCTGTGTTGGGAAGACTATGGAGCGAATAGTCAACCACAGATTGAAATGGTATTTAGAGTCTGAGCAGATCCTGGTGCCGGAACAAGCTGGATTTAGAGAATGCTACAGTATAGAAGACCAAGTTACTTACTTGTCTCAAGCAATAGAAGATGCCTTCCAGGAGAAGAAAAAGGTCCTAACGATCTGGGTCGACTTCAAGCAGGCCTTTGACAAGGTGTGGAAAGATGGCCTCATTGCAAAACTTAGGAGAAGTGGAATCCAAGGCAACATGATGAAATGGATCCAGTCATACTTGCATAACAGGAGAACTAGAGTCACTCTTGACGGTCTGCAGAGCAGAAAAGTGTTGCTCCATCAGGGGGTACCTCAAGGAGGAGTAATTTCCCCAACACTCTCTTCCTTGTTTACATCAATGACCTGGTGAAAGATCTCCCTGCAGGAGTTAAAGCTGCCTTATATGCAGATGACCTAGTACTCTGGTGCGCTGATGAAAATGTCACCACAGCAAATTATAGAATGCAGCGGGCAGCAGACATGCTAGTGTCATGGGCAGAGAAATGGCTTATCACAATAAAAACAGACAAAACCTCCACAACACTGTTTCCCTCGCCCCCAAGGACAAATCAGCTAACATACACCTAGGGACAACCGTGATCAAGGAAGAAAGCTACCCCACCTATCTTGGGGTGACATTTGACCAAAGGCTTACATGGAATAAGCATATTGAAAATGCAGAAGGAAAGGCCCGAAGACGACTAGGCATACTCAGAAAATTAGCAGGTACCAACTGGGGAGCAAATGAACGAAATCTAAAGAAGATTTATAATGGAGTAATAAGACCACACTTAGAGTTTAGCTCAGCAGGCATGGTCATCAGCTGCTAACTCACATCTGCAGTCTTTGGACAAGGTGCAAAATCAAGCTCTCAGGCTCATTACAGGAGCCATGAAAACTACACCAATAACAGAGATGCAGAAGGTTGCTGGATTACAGACATTGTCCCATAGAAGAGACACAAAAAACCATGATCCAGATGGAAAAGTACAACAGTATGCCAATGCACCCAATGAAGGCAAGACTAGATGATCTGGCATTGGGACGTCTAAAGCGTAGCAGCTTTGTGCATCGGGGGAAAAGACTTATAAGACAGCATCAAGAAGACCTATCCATGAAGACAACACCACTGAAGCCCACCCTATACCCTGTACCATGGGAGCAGGCCAGCAGTGCCCTCCAAATTAATACAACAGTCAGTGGTCTCACAAGTGGATGTGAGTATAATGATCTGCAAAAACGAACTGCTACATTGAGTATGATCCAAGAAAGCTATCCCGATCAATCATGGATACATGCCTATACAGATGGATCAGCAACTAATGCTGTTAGGAATGGAGGGTGCCGGTATCTTTATCTCATATCCTGACAACCACTATGAGACTAGGCACATTCCCACTGGTAAATTCTGTTCCAACTATACAGCTGAGGTTCAAGCTCTAGAGCAAGCTGCAAATATGATTTATAACACCAACTCTGACTGCCACCAGGTAGTCATCCTCACAGATGCACTGTCTGTCCTGCAAGCTCTCAAGGGTGGTAAACTCCCGCATCTGAGAAATGAACTAAACAAGGTAGCTGCCAAAAAGAGAACCATACTTCAGTGGGTACCATCTCATTGTGGTGTACCCGGAAATGAAAAGGCAGATAAACTTGCAAAAAAGGGAGGAGAATGTGAACAAGAAGATAATGAAGTCACATACTTTGAGAAAAAGAGAGCTATCCAGACTATCAGAAGAGAACAGAACCAACCCAAAGACGACTATCACACTCTCGACCGGCAGGGACAGACAACTATTTTTCGACTCAGGACAGGGCATAACAAACTGAATAAACACATGCACAAGCTACGATTGTCTGCTTCACCACTGTGCACATGTGGATTAAACGAACAAACTGCTGAGCATGTTCTACAGGACTGTCCTCTGTATGACCAGTTAAGAAAGATATACTGGCCCAATGACTCAACACTAAACTCAAAGCTATATGGAGTTAAAGAGGAACTTCAAACAACAGTCGAATTCATCATGAGAACTCGTCTGACGGTGTAATCATCAAAGATGCGATCGCAAGAAGAAGAAGAAGAAGACGACAGTGCCAGAAGAAGCAGTAAGCCCATTCTTTCTTTGTCTCCTCCGAGACCCGAGGGAACTATGCTAGTGATTCTAGTTCACATGACATTTAAATTGTTTGAAAATTCTTGAAACAATTGTTTCATTTTCGGTGTTACAATGTGCACTTTTTAAACTGAAAGATAAAGAGAAAAAAAATTAAGTTGGAGCTCGGAGCAGAGGCTACAGCAGTCACTAAAGATGCCGGAGCAGAGCAATTCAAAAATTTCGTTGCTCCAAAAGCCCTAGTTTCAATACTAACAAAGACATTGCATATTATGACTTTCTGTGTTAATTTCCCTACAGATTGATAAACCATATGTGCATGCTCACAGATAATACTTACACTAAAAGATAGTATGCTTCACTGTTCAGCGAGAATTCTTCAAACAATAATTCATGCACAGGATGGATAATAATTACGGATCACATAGTTAATTCAAATCTAAAACATTTGAAAGCGTATTGAACCACACTTAAGCATGTAGACCCCATTTTGTCTTTAAAAAAGCCTTAATCATGTGCACTCAAACAGTTTATGTTTTAAAAGAATAGATTTGTGATCTCTTGCAGGGGAAAGTGAAGCAGTGAAACCTGCAGTACAAGAAGATGAGTCATCATTGAAAAAAAGAGAGGGGCAAGGAGAGGTAGATACGCTTCAGGCGGCCCTCAGAATTGCAGAAGAAATGTCTGGCCCTATAGAGGATCTGGAGACATCTGTTCAACCGGTAGCTGTCAGTTCAGGTACTTCTCTTGTTAACTAAACAGTATAATTTAAGGTTTTGGCCAGGTACTAAAAGTGACAGCCTGAGAAACAAGCTCATTACAAAATCATTAGCTAAGTATCATGGAGCTGTAGAATACATGGAGCTGTAGAATAATGTATGAAGACATAAGAAGCTGTGTTAACAAATGAGGACAAGTATGTTAGTCATTATGAGTGGGGAAGAAGCAGGAAAAGTGACTGAAGTTTCATACGAATATTCTAGATGCGGTTGTGAATAGGCTCAAAGAAAGATGAGGAAAACAGAAGACAAGCTGAGATGGTACCTTTATAATGATTTTTTTTCCATAAAAATGCCTAACACAAGCATTTCAGTTTAAATCAGCTGATATGAACATGCAGTGAATATTTGACACAATGTTTCCAGAACTCTCTGAGGAGACCGACAAAGAATAGGACTACTGCTGACTCAGGCATGTCATAAGGGGTGACTAATATGAGATTGTGCAGGAGGCTGGCAATCTCATTGTAGTAAAACAAATTACTACAAAAACCACCACTACAAGAGCATATAACTGCTTTGGTTTAGGTTTCCTTCAGAGGGGACCAGCTGCAAAGGTGGCTTTATGCTTCGTAACAGACCTCAGATAATTACAGGACAAAACCCCTTTTACCTTGCATCTTAATTGTTTTAATAACTGCCTTCACTTGAAGGATGTACCATAAAGCTTCCACTCTTGGTTTCATTACTCGACTGAACACCTTCATCCAGCTGAACTATTATTGTTATTGTTAATCAGAATCGACCTTACTGCATTCTGGGCAAACCCATAGGTGCTCAGTCTCCCCCAGCAAATGTTGAAGAGTATGAATGCTAATTGTACCTGTAGCACGCTGGTTGTACATACGATGGATGCATACTCTGTCACGTCCATTTCTGCTAGTCCCACGTTTGATGCCAAACTCCAACAGCCGCAGCCTTGTTGATTCATCTCTAGCTTAACTATGTCTTCTAGAACACTTTAAATGCTCATTCCAACACCTGAGATGCATTATTACTATGCATAAACACCTTATGAATGACTCGGATACTTTGTGCAGGTGCAGAGATCTGTTACACCAATCCTGTACTTGTGGTATACATGGTATCTCAGTCTATTGTGTCCAGTGCGTAGCCGGAAAATGATGACATAGTTTCGCCTAGATGAATGAATGTTTGATGACCTGCATTCTTAATCATCACAAAATTATGTTCTTGATTTTGGCTGTGCATTGTCTTCTTAGTTCAAGCTGTTACAGTTAATGTATGCAGTAAAATATTTTCTAGTTGGCAGTACTGCATTTATTTCGTTTGTCAGTGTTGCTTTTATTTTGATAGATTTGTCTAAGCCAGTTAGCAGTTGTAGTTATTATCTTTAGGTTTTATCATAATTATGTTAATTTATTATTTTGAGCTGTTTAAAGCTTAGCTTTAAAAATCAACACTTTTGATTTTGGTATCTTCAGAACCTCCAGGTAAACAACCTAAGGTTGTCGAGACATATCGTAGACAGGATGATGTTGATGATGACGATGATGATGATTACATTCCACCACAGCCTCTTCGAGGCCGTGGGGCCAAAAGGTCAACAAGAGGCAGGCCCCCATCATCCAGACCAAAGCGGCAACGTTTGGAGAGATCATATACTGAGGATGAGTCTTTGCTGGCAGAATCTTCTGGACGGTCTCATTCTGTAAGTGTAAACATTGTTGAAAAGTGATAAGAAACTATACAGAGCATTCCAGCAGAATCTGATCATCTGAAGAAGTTTCCCCTGTTTCAGCCCTTTTAGCTCCTTTACACTCTAGGGGGAGGCACTTGGATCATGACTCCCAGGTGTCAACCTCCTTTTGTCTCTATCCCCCTGTGCTCGAAATAGAATCAACTCCAGCTTGGCTATGACTTAAATTCACTCCTGGTTTTATCCAGCTTTTGGCAAGTGTGGAGGTAACCATTTTTTGGAATATAAATTACTGTCCGGAATTCCATAGCCTGTTGCGGTTGTCCCACAGCCAGCATGATGTCTTTTCTGCAGTTTTGCTGAGCCTCTTATGTGCCCTTGATCTTAACTGTCCTTTCAAGCCCAATTGGTTCAGTAGATCATACGCTGAGACAGTTACTTCTTGCACATTGCACCTACCTATGAAAGCTATGACTTTTTCTGTGATCCCCTCGTGTCTGAAGTCCATAACCAGATCATTATATCTGGCGAGTTTGAATGAGTGTTTCTTCTGAATTCAGATGACACTGTCAGCTTAATCATTATAATTTGGAGTGATGACGAGGGGTATAGCACTATATTTGGGAATCTTCTAGACCTGTTAATGATTTCGGGTATGTCCTTCATCCAGAAGATCTACTGCCACCTGTCAGTAATTTGCACAATCAAGAACAGTTGATAAGCTAATATTTGGTTTTTGATGTACTGACTTTCTTGCACTCAGAAAGTGTGCATTTTGTAGTACTCTGGCTGATTTTGCTGAACGCCTTCAACCTTTGCCATGTCTAATACTCTGTAATGGCACCATGTATAAACGCCCTTGTACATGTTCCAGTGTTTGCATATCTTGGCACTGAGCTTCATCAGACTTTTCCCATTTCACAAGGCTTGAAGACAGTAGTAGAAGACCATACATTGATCTGAAAATGAAGCTGAGTCTAAGAGGAGCCATATTTCATATAAATTTAAGGACCTCTGCAGAGCTCCTTCCCATGTAGTCCATTGACCTTGTTGAGTTTGCTTATCTTGGCACAGGGGGCACTGAGCTTCATCTGACTTTCCCCATTTCACAAGGTTCGATGCAGACGGCAGTAGAAGACCATACATTGATCTGAAAATGAAGCTGAGTCTAAGAGGTGCCATATGCTATTCCATGTTAAGGACCTCTGCAGAGCTCCTTCCCATGTAGTCCATTGACCTTGTTGAGCTTGCTGCACCGCTTTTTGCGTCCTCTTATAATTCTCTGCTTTTCAGATTTTAATTACCACATCTCTACATTCCTTGTTTGATGCTTTGGACCACCAGGGGATGTCACCATGGTCAAATCCTTGTCTATTAATCTGGGTTTATCTGATCACCTCCTTTAGCTCAAGAGTTTTTTGGGCAGCACCTACAGCTTATTTCATTTTCCTCTTCCTTTCAGTTTTCAGTGGGGCTGAAGAGTCTGAACTAATTTTCAGATTCTCACAGCATCATTGCTAGTCTTGCGTGTCCATCTTTGTATTCTTCCATAGCTGACTTGAAATGGAGTACAAGCTTTGACTTTTTTGCAGTATACTGCTATGTCTGACATACCCAGTAGCACTCCTAACCATTTCCTTATGAACTTATTGGTCTTTCTATCTGTAGCTTCCACTGTAATTGTGCTTATGTCGCATGTAAGCAGTGGCCATAGCAGTTTTGGGATCAACATGAACTGGGGGCACTATAATTTGAACTTTTTAATAAGTGCTTCAGTCTATGACCTAGTCTTTGTCTGCCATTTCTCTAATTTGTTGAACTGCCTTTCTGTCTTCTAATAAAGCCCAATACCCCTCCAAGACTTTTTACAGGTTTCTCAATGACAGTAAGAGATTGTTTGATTTGATACCATGAATGTAACCTCAGAATTCTTACCTTTCTTGATTGATAGGCTTCAAAGTAATGGTTAGTAGAATTAATCAGCTTTACTAATGGAGTATAGAAACAATTTTGGAAAGATATTATATTGAAGCCCCTAGGTCTTTGAAGAGACAATGAAAGAAAAGGACTACTGCATCCTCAGGCATGTCATAGAAAGTGACGTCCATGAGGCTGGCAACCTCATCATGTAAACCAAATTGCCACAGAAATAACTGCTGCCAGATTTTTATTGGAAAATATGTTTTATTTCCAAAAGCATTCACCACAAATGCTGTATTTCTTTACTGAAACATTTAAGAAAAATTTAATAGTATAGGTTGGAAATAAACATGATTCTTGCTAATAAACAGCATGGAAATTATTTTCTCAGATGGAACCGGCACCTGATATCAAGTACCGTCTCAAGTTTTCATATGGTGTGAATGCCTGGCGTCATTGGGTGATAAATAAAAACATGCAGATTGAAAAATCCAAGTCAGAGGGAAACGTTCGAGCAAGAGTGTTTCCTACTGATATTCTCCAGTGCACAATGGATGAACTGAATATGTCGCTGTGGATGTTTGTCAGTGAAGTGCGCAAGCCTAGTGGAGCAGAGTATTCTCCTGACAGCATTTATTACCTCTGTTTAGGTAGGAGTACATGTTTGGTAGGCGTTTTGTCGAAAGTTATACAATCTCAGGCTCTCTAAACTGTTAAGAATGTTTTGGTATCCCTTTGGTTGAAAATAGTAATTTTTTATTCCTTTGGTTAAAGATAAAATTTATGTCTGTTTCAGTCTCTGTTACAAGAAGCAGAATTTAGTATGTTTATCCTATTTGGGCTGGATGATTGATAACAAGGCTTATCTAATCTTTAATTTGCATACATAAACTTTATGAGAGAATGCATGGTGTAGATCGGAGCCAGCTGTTGTTATACTCCTTCTTCTTCTTGCGATCGCATCTTTGATGAGTTCTCATGATGAACTCGACCGTTGTCTGGAGTTCCTCTTTAGCTACATACAGCTTTGAGTTTAGTGTTGAGTCATTGGGCCAGTATATCTTTCTTAACTGGTCGTACAGAGGACAATCCTGTAGAACATGCTTAGCAGTTTGTTCGTTTAATCCACATGTGCACAGTGGTGAAGCAGACAATCTAAGCTTGTACATGTGTTTATTCAGTTTGTTATGCCCTGTTCTGAGGCAAAAAATGGTGATCTGTCCCTGCCGGTCAAGAGTGTGGTAGTCGTCGTTGGGTTGATTCTGTTCTCTTCTGATAGTTTGGATAGCTCTCTTTTTCTCAAAGTATGTGATTTCATTATCTTCTTGTTCACATTCTCCTCCTTTTTTTTGCAAGTTTATCTGCCTTTTCATTTCCGGGTACGGGGAGCCGCGCTAGCGTAGTGGTTACCACACCGCTCTGGCGACCGGGTGATCCAGGATCAAACCCGGGCGACGGCATTTGAGGATTTTTCGTCGACCGGGATTTGGACTGGATTAACTCGAGACCTGGCGAAAACATTTGAAGGAGTGTCGTCGACCAGGGATTGGCGGCTCCTGAGCCGACCCAGCTCTAATGGGTACCTCCGAAATCGGCGAGTATCTGCTTGAATGGCGAGGGACACCTGTCTCTGTACAAGAAAAAAAGGGATACTCACGTAAAATCAATGTCAGGTTAGACATTAATTATAACCATTAGCGGGCGTACGAAAAAAAAAAAAAAAATTTCCGGGTACACCACAATGTGATGGTACCCACTGAAGTATGGTTCGCTTTTTGGCAGCTACCTTGCTTAATTCTTGTCTCAGATGTGTGAGTTTACCACTCTTGAGAGCTTGCAGTACAGACAGTGCATCTGTGAAGATGACTTCCTGGTGGACGTCAGAGTTGGTGTTACAAATCATATTTGCAGCTTGCTCTAGAGCTTGAACCTCAGCTGTATAGTTGTAACAGAATTTACCAGTGGGAATATGCCTAGTCTCATAGTGGTTGTCAGGATATGAGATAAAGATACCAGTGCCTCCATTCATAACAGCATTTGTTGCTGATCCATCTGTGTAGGCATGTATCCATGATTGTTCGGGATAGCTTTCTTGGATCACACTCAATGTAGCAGTTCTTTTTTCAGATCATTATACTCATATCCAATTGTGAGACCACTGATTGATGTATTAATCTGGAGGGTACTGCTGGTCTGTTCCCATGGTACAGGGTATAGGGTGGGCTTCAGCGGTGTTGTCTTCATGGATAGGTCTTCTTGATGCTGTCTTTTAAGTCTTTTTCCCCGATGGACAAAGCTGCTACGTTTTAGACGTCCCAATGCCAGATCATCTAGTCTTGCCTTCATTGGGTGCGTTGGCATACTGTTGTACTTTTCCATCTGGATCATGCTTTTGGTGTCTCTTCTATAGGACAATGTCTGTAGTCTAGCAGCTTTCTGCATCTCTGATATTGGCGTAGTTTTCATGGCTCCTGTAATGAGCCTGAGGGCTTGATTTTGCACCTTGTCCAATGACTGCAGATGTGTGTTAGCAGCTGATGACCATGCTGTTGAGCTGAACTCTAAGTGTGGTCTTATTACTCCATTATAAATCTTCTTTAGAGTTCATTCATTTGCTCCCCAATTGGTACCTGCTAGTTTTCTGAGTATGCCTAGTCGTCTTCTGGCCTTTCCTTCTGAATTTTCAATATGCTTATTCCATGTAAGTTTTTGGTCAAATGTCACCCCAAGATATGTGGGGTAACTTTCTTCCTTGATCATGGTTGTCCCTAGGTGTATGTTAGCTGCTTTGTCCTTGGGGGCGAGGGAGAACAGCGTTGTGGAGGTTTTATCTGTGTTTATTGTGATAAGCCATTTCTCTGCCCATGACACTAGCATGTCTGCTGCCCGCTGCATTCTATAATTTGCTGTGGTGACATTTTCATCAGCGCACCAGAGTACTAGGTCATCTGCATATAAGGCAGCTTTCACTCCTGCAGGGAGATCTTTTACCAGGTCATTGATGTAAACAAGGAAGAGTGTTGGAGAAATTACTCCTCCTTGAGGTACCCCCTGATGGAGCAACACTTTTCTGCTCTGCAGACCATCAAGGGTGACTCTAGTTCTCCTGTTGTGCAAGTATGACTGGATCCATCTTATCATGTTACCTTGGATTCCACTTCTCCTAAGTTCTGCAATAAGCCATCTTTCCACACCTTGTCAAAGGCCTGCTTGAAGTCGACCCAGATCGTTCAGACCTTTTTCTTCTCCTGGAAGGCATCTTCTACTACTTGAGACAAGTAAGTAACTTGGTCTTTTATACTGTAGCATTCTCTAAATCCAGCTTGCTCCGGCACCAGGATCTGCTCAGACTCTAAATACCATTTCAATCTGTGGTTTACTATTCGCTCCATAGTCTTTCCAACACAGCTTGTGAGACTTATTGGCCGGTAACTTGCAGCCTTGGTCTTACATTTCCCTTTTTTTAGTATGGGTATTGTGATGGCTTCTCTCCATACTTGGGGTACCGTTCCTTTCACCAGCTGTGGTTGAATATCTCAAGCAGTTTTGTCTTTGCTGCTGAGCTCAGATTTACTAGCATTTCGTTGCTGATTTTGTCTGGGCCGGGTGACTTTTGGAACTTAAGCTTGGAAATAGCGTTCTGTAGTTCTCCTAGTGTGATGGGTTCCCTCATTGGGGCAGGAGTATCTGTCTGTCCCATGGTTGCCAGTATTTCTTTCCTTATCTCTCTCTGTTGGTCTATGTTAATGTTTAAGTTGCTTTCTGAACTGTATCTTCTAGCAAACAGGTCTGCAGCTTGTTTTCCTCTGAGAATTTTGCCACCTTCATCCAATGTGATAGTCTGCCTAGGCGAGGAACACTCTTCATTTAGAGATTTAACTAATCTCCAAAGTTTCTTGCCGTCTTTCTCAAGGTTCAGCGCTGCCGTTTTATTTCTCCAGCTTTTCCGTTTTTCTTCTAGCTTTGTTCTCTGAAACTCTGCTACAGCCTTTTTCCATTTGTTGTGAGTTTCAAGTGAAGGCTGAGACTCTGCGTCCTTTCTAGCTTTGTCCATAGCTTCCTGGCGTTCTTGGAGTGTGCTGGACCAGTATGGTGTGTAGTTACACCGGAATCCTTTGGGAATGGTTTCTTTTGCAGCTTGAAGTATGCATCTGTTGAAGTCTTTTACCACTTCATTAATGTCTCTGTTCTGCACCTTGAGGTCAGACAGCAGCGTATTCACCCGATGCCTGAATAAACCCCAGTTGGCTTTTTTGTAATTCCATCTTGTAATGGCTGGGCCTGTATTGAGAGTTACACTCTGGACAGTAAGAAAGATTGGGTGATGGTCGCTTCCTCCTAGTTGGTCTCCTACTTCTCTACTAATAAGTCCAGCTATATCTGGGGTGGTGAAGGCAAGATCTGGAGTTGAAGTTGTGTGCCATCCTCTGTAGTAGAAGGTAGGAGTATCTGTGGCAGTATTGACTAGGATTAGGGAGTGGTCATCTTGCCATGTTTCAACCTCTTCACCTCTGTGATCTAGATGGTTATAACCCCAGCTCTGGGAGTGGCTATTAAAGTCTCCAACTGCTATAAAGTTGGTGGCTGGTACCTGTATAGAGCTGAGACTCAGGGGTTTGTTGTTTGGACAGTAATAGTTCAGAAGTTTTATTTCCATCTTGTCTATCTTTAGCTGCAACAGCTGATATTCTGCTCCATCCATGTAAGTTTTCCTTTCATGTGCATGAATGTTACTCCTTACAAGTGTAAGTACTCCTCCTTTTCATCTATCTTGTCTGTCGGATCTGAAGCATTGATATCCCCTTATTTGAAAGGCTTGATCTACTTTCAAGTGAGTCTCTTGGATACAGCAAACACGTGACTTGCTTCTCATACAAGATCTTTTCCAACTCCATCTTTTTGCTGTATCCAGCTTGCTTGCTGTTCACTCCCTCTGCATTCCAGTGCATTATGACAAGTGGCACTCTAGGTTTCTCTCTTTCTGTTTTGTTTTGGTCACTAGCTCTCCTCCGCCGTCTCCTGACTCCACAAGACGGTCTAGAGGGTCCTCCAGTAGCTTGAAGGTGGGCTCTGTCGAGGCTCAGAGCCCGGCACTGCACCTGGTTATTTGACGGTGTACTCATCCATAAAAAAAGAGCGAGTTGCGTGATACTGTGGTTTCCGGTACGCCCTCTGGCCCAGTATCGATGACTTCAGCACCTCTTCAATGGGAGAGTGGGCTCATCCCTGTCCCAACTGGCTGGGAAAATGATTTCGCCTGAACCTCGTCTGCTGTCCCATCCAGCTTCCCGCTAGGGATTGAAACCCCAACGTTCAGCTGGATTACTGTGGAGAACAGGGTCCGCCGCTTGTAGGTGAGGTAGGCTTGAGCATGAGAGGCTGAGACATTGTGAGTCTTATGTTGCGCATCATGCCCTATGGACCCTGTTATACTCCCGAGAATGAGGGTTTAAGTCAGTGGTAGGAGAACCAGAATCTGTGGAGATCTACTTTAGGAACACTGAGCTTGCTGAAGATTTGTCTTGATAAAATCTTGCTTGTTGTCTGTGCAGTGTGGTATTGTACATAGACATTTGTCAAAAAAAGTGTTGGAGGTTTTAGTCAGAGAGCACTTGTAAGGTTTTTAAGGAAAAAAGTTTGTAAATCATATTTTGTTTTATTTGTTATGCACTGTCAACAGGTCTCCAACAGTACCTTTATGAAAATGGCAGAATTGACAGCATATTTACAGACATATATTTTGAAAAGTTCACAGAGAGCTTGCATGAAATTCTGAAAACTCTGCAGCCGAAAGTAAATAAACAAGGTAAGGTGCTTAGTAAAAGTAGCTTTTGTTTCCAAAGAAAATTAGTTAAGTCAAGAACTTTACTTCTAATTAAATGTGTAGGTTTTGAAAAATTTGTATCACTTTTTACCTCCTTCCCCCAGAGCCAAAGCAGTTGTGCCAAAAATTAGAAGCTTGTAATGTTTAAACTTTGTGTAATATGCACAGTTTAAAATTAGATGCTTGTAATGCTCTTGTAATATGTATCATAGCGTAGTCCTTCCTTAGGCGCTCCCCATGACATCATTGTCAAAATTTTGTTGTAGCCTCCATGCCAGATCACAATAGGGGGTACTAGTATTCAATTATTAACTGCCGTTGCTATAAGACGTCATTGTCAAATTTGTAGTAGCCTCGATGCCAGATCACCGGAAGGGGGCACTAGTATTCAATTAGTAACTGTAAGATGCACGTTTAGAAGATAAAAGCGTACTAATGGCGCGTTTATTCCCATAGCTCTGGGGTTTTGGGCAACCAAAGTTCAGTTAGCATCAAACAGCTGTACCAACATGATGACTCCACAACATCGAGTGTCTGACCACAAATTAAGAAAAAAAAGAAAGTTACTTTTAATCGAGTCTGACTTCAGGCATCTACACAGTTGTCATACACTGCTCAAATGTCAGGGGTATAACTCAGGAGAAACGGGGACATGAGTCAGAACAGTTAGATTTGGGCCCTCTCAGTCATTTCAGAATGTATGAAAACAAGGGTAATTTATATCAAGTAAGTAGGAAGCCTTAGACTTCCAGCCCCATGTTAATTGGGACATCGCTCAGCAGTTGATGTAGACTTTTCAGTTTAAGATTAAGTCTAGAGACATATGAGTATATTCAGCTACGAGATATTATTATGATAGTGAGAAACAGGACAGACCCAAAGTGAAATAGTATATTGACAATGACCAACGAATGCATATTTGAATTAGTGGTCACCCCACATATTTTCATATTTGAAGACAGCCATCAGTTAGAAAAATATCGAACGGACTTTGGTATTTTAACTACGAGACGTTGACTGCAGACATTTGACGCATCATGAAAATAAAAACTGCAGATTCATCTTCACCACTACATAAATGGATGATTGAGAAAATAAATAAAAATAAACTAACAAAAGAAGATGTATTCGCTAAATAAAGTGTGAAACCTTATATTCTCGGGTTGATGCCAGCCAATTCGATGTGTTGCTCATTAACTGTGAAGTTCTCCATATTAATTGAAGTCATCTTGTTCATAAACCAGCACAAGTTGTTGATCTTCTGTGCAGATGTCCTCTTTTACTAAATGTAGGAGTCAGTTTACAATTATCAAGGTTTTTACAAACTAAATGAGAACTTGATTTTTACTAGAGAAAAATAATGGATCACCAACTCCGGTTGATGATACCCCACCATAGCGTGAATTGGTGACCATCAAGATAAAAATAAAACGTTAGCAAGGAAAAATATTCCTTCGATTGAACCTTTTAATGATGGACCCTGCCTCGGCTCCACAACATCTGACCCAGAGGTCATACATACATACCCAACGAATTGACCATCCAGTCCCAGACATTAGCCACAAGCATGTCTGGTAACAAAGGCACAGTGGCCTTGGCACCTGTCCCTTAAGATAGCGACTGCTACATATGCACAGCTTAATAAATGCATATAGGCATTATTGTTATTGTTGTGATTGTTGATCAGAATCGACTTCACTGCACTCCAGGCAAACCCATTGGTGCTTAGTCTCCCTCTGCAAATGTCGAAGAGTATGAATGCTAATTGAACTTGTAGCACGCTGGTTGTACATACGACGGATGCATCTTCTCTCACGTCCATCTCTGCTAGTCCCACGTTTGATGCCAAACTCCAACAGTCTCAGCCTTGTTGGTTCATCCATTACAGTGTCATTATCTAGCAGGCAATCATTAATTGCCCTTAGTATCTCTCCCTTATCCATGTCCAGTGTCCCCACTATGTGTGCTCTTGAGGCCAGTTCGTCAGCTCTCTCATTGCCATGTACCCCTGCATGACCAGGACAGTAGATCCACACCAGTTCTTGAAGACTTGAGGATTCTATTGATGTTTTCCATTCCTGCCACAGCCATCCGTTCTGAACTTTCCGAAGCATGGCTTGAGAGTCTGACAATATAACTGCCCTGGTTGATGGAGTTTCAGACAGCCACCTCAGTGCTGCAGTAACTGCCTCTACCCCCATTCTCATGCTGGAGGTTGTTGTCATGTAGGCTCCACTCTGTTCAGCAATGAGTGTCATGTTAAGTATATCACAGATACTGTATTGGGAGATTAACCTCTAGTGTCCTCCTTTCTGTCCAACGAGTGCCTGTTAATTATCTGTGTATTTTACTTGTTATATATAACGCAGTAGTGTTATGGGTGGATGATCACAGAGACAAGTAATATAGGAAAACTTGAGGCCTGTGTGTAGTTAATAAATAGAGATAAATAACTGGTACTCACTAGACAACAGAAAAATAACAGAAGTGATAGGCTTTCCGAGGAATCGAACCAGGAACCACCTGAAAGGCACCATCACCTCGCTGCAAAAGTGAGTCATGAAAGGACACATAGCCAACTATTCACCCACAAGAGAAAAAAAAAGAGTGTCACTGGCTGTGGTGTTCACTCATACATTAAAAGAAAGCAAGTAAAAATTGAATAATAACAGTAATAATAATAATGAGATTGACTAATGATAAAGCTTATAGGGTTTTGTGTGGCCAGTATAAACATCATATTGTATAGCTTGTTTTCACTGAGTGAATTAGTGATTTTAAAATTTGGAATTCAATTGTCCCCTAAATTTACTTTGTAAAACATTTTTGTACCTTGTGATCTGGCTAAGACCAACTTTGAATTGTCTCACAACAGGTCAGATGCTTTGTCGCATTGAAGAGGAGCATTTGTGGGAAAGCAAACAGCTTGGAGCCCACTCCCCATTTGTCCTGCTCAACACTTTAATTTATTTCCACACGAAGTTCTTCATTCTGAAGACTATTCAGGATCATATGTCCCTTTCCTTTGCACAAATTCTGAAGCACTGGAAGAAAGGTGTGCCACTGAAGGGTCAGGCTGCTTCAAGTGCTAAGAATGTTTCACTCAGATTTTACTGTCTGTCCAATGGCAAGAAAGGTTTGTTGTGTTTGGGTCTGTTGATATTGTTTGAAAAAAAAAGCACTAATTCTTGCAATTATTGGCTGTGGCTTGATACAAGATTAATTTATGTAAACATGTGCTTGTGCATGAAAGGGCTTCAGCATATAAAAGTAATGACATGTAAGTTATTGCTTTTGATACTGAACTTTCTGCACTTTGAGGTCCCAGTTGCAAGCAACATTAAGAATAGTTGCCTTGAGCGGAGTTGCTGAAAATACCCATCCTTGGTGAAAGAAATTGTAAGATGACCAAGAAAAAAAAATAGTGAGCTTTCCTAATTTATGTAAACCAGTTAACTGTATTTTTGTAATAACGATGATGATATCTTCATCCCACTTCAACTCCCCAAAGAGCATATGTCTTCAACAAATTTATTCCAAGTCTTCCTGTCCTTTGCCTTCAGCTCTAGGTATTTACATGTCTTCCTTGTCATTTCCATAATGTCTCCAGCTCTCTTTTTCATGTGCTCTTTGATCTACTTCTGCTTATTTCTTCTTTTTCCTTCTTCCTCGTTCGCCCTGAAAAGGACGGTGGTTGCATTGTGTCTGTTTACGCCTAAACTGTGATATCTGCACCTTTCGATCGACACATCCGACTTCAGCACGGCATTTTTTAGGGACCGGGTTTGCCTTCCCATTGCGATCCGCACTCGCTCAGCCAGACTGCACTGCTGCAGACTGTTTCCAGGACCACCACGTGGAGGTGGAGTGCGGTCTTGACCAGCTCTGATTCGCTGGTCCTGACGCAGGCAGTCAAGCTATGAGTCGCTGACTGCGTTCTCTATTGCTGCGTCTTTGGGTCCCCTTCTGCTTATTTAACTCTGGGGACTCCAGACAAATGACTGCTTTGTAATGCTGTCAACAAGTTTCTGCAATCGCCACTGTTGTCTTCTCATCTTGGCACTTGTCTTGTTCTTGTCATCAATTCTACAGTAGTGATCTTTCGGTTATTGTTTTTGTGGTTCTCTGTGTTTCAGAGCCATAAAATAAGTGGCTTTTTTAGTTCAAGATTGTGATTTTAATGATGCTGTGGTGCCAAAATATTTCATGATCACCCTTTGTAGCTAATTTGGAACAGCTTGGGTATCTCTAACTTGAAGTGCTTTTCTGAAAAGTATAACTTTTTGTCAAGGCTACTGTTTATGGCATCAGTCTTCCTTAGCCATGACATCAACAGTTCAGCCATTTGACTGCAACATTCTTGGACCACAGAAGGCATGGTGGTGCAGGTGATCATGACTTTCCACAACATCATGTCTCCAGTACTATTATCAGTTCTGTTGTTGACTTCTTTCCATGCCATGATGTCAAAAACTGTCCAGTATCTTCTCTGATGAGAAAATTAAATAAGTATAAATAAAGCAGATTTGTATTTCAATACTGACAAGTGCTTGGTGCGATATCATAACTGTAAAGGATTTTTACAGGGTCAGAGAATGGCCAGAGGCAGAGATGGTTTCAGAATTCCTAAAGTAATCATCTACAAGTACCTTTCTTTAAAGATAGGTAATCATTTATCTCCACAACTTCCCGTTTCCATTACCGTTTATCATTTCTGTTGTTGACTCCTTTCCATGCCAGAATGTCAAACTGACAAGTATCTTCTCTTTTTGTCATCCTATGTCTCTATTTTTCTTCAATCTTTCCTGTTACTGCAATATATTCCAGCTTTTGTCTTCTCATGACATACCCAAAGAAAGTTGATCACTTCCTTCTAATGTGAGTAATAAGCTTCCTTTGCATACTGGCTTCTCTCTGGACATCCTCATGACTCTTTTTAGCTGTCCATGGTATTCTTAACATTCTTCTTTTGAACCACATCTGTGGCCTCTTGTGTTTTTCCTTCTTGTTTGCTTACTGTTCATGACTCTTTTCCATATCGTCGCCTCAGTACTGCTTTATTCTATCTCCACCTCAGCTAGTTTTGAGAAAAACGCGTTCAAAGTTTTTGGGTTACTCGTTGAAAAGAACACATTAAAATGAAATTTTATATGGTGATCCAAACTGCTAGCTGTAAGATATTGTGTAGGATGACAGATTAATACTACATGATCTCCATTTATGACCTCAAGGTCAATTTTGACCAAAAGTGGAGATTGAATAAAGTAGTACTGAGGTGACGATATATCGGGACTGGCTCTATAGAACAGTGAAGAACCCTTTTTTTCTTTCATCCATTGACAAAGAGTTGTTTCATAAAATACTTCACAGAAGGCTGGGTATAACTTACTTACTTACTTAGTCGTTCCCCTTCTACCGTGAGGTGTAGAGGTTTGGAAGAGAGCGCCAGACTATCCTATCGGCTGTCTTCCTCCTGGCCTGGTTCCATTCTAGTCCTCGGTCCTTCAAAGATTGTCTAATGTTGTCCTCCCAGCGAACTCTGGGTCGTCCTGGGGGTCTGGATCCCCGGCTCTTTGTTTCCCATGCTTGTTGTGGTAGCTGATCTTCTCCCATTCTGCAGACATGGCCAAACCATCTTAGTTGGGACTGTTCTACTTGGGTCTGCAGGGGGTGGGATTTTAGGCCTTGACGTATCGTCTGGTTGCGGATCATGTCTCTTGTTACTTCAACCACCTTCCTCAGATACCTCATTTCTGAGGTTTGGATCTGGCTTTTGTGGGTTGTAGTCATTGCCCATGACTCGCATCCATATGTCAAGACTGGGACATAGGTGGAGCGGTATACAGCCATCTTCATTTTCTTACCAACCTCTCTATTGCTGAGGAATCCTCGATTTATGGCCTGGAAAAGTCTCACAGCTGCTGCTTTTTGAGTGGCCAACTCTTCTTTGATGCCTCCCTTTCGGTCTATAATAGCTCCGAGGTATTTAAAGTGTTCTACCTGCTCCAGGACCTGTTCTCCCAGCTTAATCTGATGTCTTCTTTCTTCTCGTGATATCACCATGGATTTTGTTTTAGAGCTGCTTATGACCATCCCTCTCTTCTCCAGCTCTTCCTTCCAGACTTTGCAGGTTGGATTGGAGATGTGCCTCTGATTTAGCAATCAGGGCAACATCATCAGCAAATGCCAGCTCTGAAATGCAGACCTGTCTCATCTTCCAGTACCCCACTGAATACTTTTTTGTTCTCTCCTTACATGCCTTGATGACATCGTCCATGAGGAGTATGAAAAGATAAGTTGACAGGATATCACCTTGTCTTACACCAGTGGTGGTCCTGAACTCTTCTGACTTATGGTTTGCTGTCCACACATAATTTCTGCAAGACTTGTAGAAGCTCTGCATAGCATGAATCAGAGGTGCTGGAATGTTCTTCCTTGCCAAACAGTCCCAAAGTTTGCTCCAGGGGACCCTGTCAAACGCCTTTTCCAGATCTACGAAACAAAGATGGATCTCACTGTTATACTCAAGGGCCTTTTCACTCAGCTGTCTGAGTGTGAAGATTAGGTCTTGAGTACTTCAGTTTGCTCGGAATCCGCACTGGACCTCATCCAATTGTGGCTCAGCTAGGTGTCAAAATCTCTGCTCTAGGATTCTTGAGTAAATTTTACCAGGGACACTGAGAAGGGATATGCCTCTATGGTTTCCACATTGTCGATTGTCACCCTTTTTGAAAATTGGTGTTATGATGGCAATCTCCCAATCCTTTGGTATGGTCTTGTTGCACCACGCTGCCTTGTAGGACCCTTAACCCTTTTGCAACGACGGGTTTTTCATTCCCCATGACGACACCATTTTCAGCTTAGTTCGTTCCCCTGAACGACAGGATAATTGTAATTTTAGGGGTCATATTTTTAATTTGACTGTAAACAGTTTATCGTAAAAGGAAACCTATTAAAAGTATATTCTGAACCAGACTACACAAACTCTGAATCTGGGTAATCTTTACATTTAGTGCCGTTGAGTATGTATAATATGTGTATTGAGTCAGCATTAGAATTAGGGTAACCCTAAACCTAACCTGAACCTTAACTCTAAATGGTACGAAAATACACATATTAAACATACTCGACGGCACTAAAGGTAAAGATTACCAGAATCTCAGTAAAAAGAGTTGTCAGAATCATTCAAGTTGAATAAATTCAACTCAAACAAGAATTTTCATGCTCTTTTTCCACAAGATGTTTATGGTTCGGCGGTACGGCAGCGTCCATGTTTGTGAACTTTCGCTTTTGTAAAATCACTATTATCAGTCCTACTGTATTCGCTAGCAGTAAAATATTTTGTTCGTTTCAAGCTTAGTGGCCAGATTTTTCAATGCTGAATACGATTATGCCCAGCAATTGCCGATATGGTTGTAAACAGAAGAGTTCTGGTGCTTTTAAAATAGGACATACGCTGTACGTCATATAGGTGAATGGGAACGAGGTATCGCGCTACTTCCGTGACGTATGCGGTATGGCACAGTGACAAAAATTGTGAAGATTCATGCCGTATGGCGTACATCATACTGGTGCTGAAAGGGTTAAGAGTAATAGGTCCCCTGATGCTCCCATGTACTTAACCATTTCTGGTGTTATACCATCATGCCCTGCTGCTTTGCCTATCTTGATTTTCTCCAGTGCTGCCTTCAGTTCTTCCATCTTTATGTCATCTTCACCATCATTGGTTTTCTCTTCTGTGCTAGTGGTTATCATTTCTGATGCTTCACCATGCTCACCATCCAGGAGTTCTGAGAAATATTCTTTCCATTACTTCCTTTGGGGCAGTAAGCAATTTGCCTTGCTTGTCCTTTATAAATTTGAGAGGGCATTGTTTTTCCTTCCTCATGTTCTTTAGGGTCTTATAGAACAATTTCTGGTTTTCTAGCGCATCTTTTTCTAGCTTTTCTCCAAATTCTTCCCAGGACTTCTGTTTTGCTGTTAGCACCTTGTTCTTTGCTTCTGTTCTGAGTGTCACATATTCTCTATATTTCTCCTTTTGTGTTTTTAGCACCTAAGTATTGTTTCCATGCCATTTTCTTCTCTCTTATTTTCTCTTTGACTTCCTCTGTCCACCAAGGTGTCCTCTTTCTCTTCTTCCCAAGTTGGACTTCACCACATGCTTCTGCAGCAGCTGTCTTTATGATGTCCTTGAATTTAAGCCAGAGGGTTTCCAAGTCATCAGGTTGTTCTTCTGTGTTGCTCACCACTGCAGCAATAAGCCCCTGATATCTGGTCTTAATTTCTGGCACTCTCAGCTTGTAGGTCTTAATGCTCATTTCTCCCGTTCGTTTACTTAGTTTCTTGCGTGATGTTGGGCAGTTGTTCTTTTGATAGTAAGCAGGTAGTGATCACTTCCAATCTCTGGCCCCCCTCTAGACTCTAGCATCCTGGACATATTTGAATGAGCTCCTCCTAACAATGGCATAGTCGATCACCGACTTCTCATTCTTTGTTGGTTCACATCTAGTGTATGCATGTATGCGCTTATGGGGGAACTTTGTGTTTGTAATGATCAGATTCTGCTCAGTGCAGAATCTAAGGAGTCGCTTTCCATTGTCATTGAGAGTATCTTCTCCATATCTTCCGATAACTCCACTGGGTATAACAAATACAATTATTTTTTGAAAAGCATGTTGGCAGTTTTGAATATAAGAGTGATGTGATCATATAAATTTTCAAAAGGAGGTTATTGTGAAGGATGTCATGTGTAACTCTTTGAAACAACCAGTGTAGGACATTCTAGTGGAAACCTAGCACAGCCTGAGCCTGCATTGTCCAATGGCGATCGTGTTCAGCATGTTGACTTTTGGTAAATTAGTTGTGATTATCTGGAGAAAAATTGGTAGCATTGCGTAGGCAGAAATGTGGGATGCTATTCCCACTAAACAGAAGCTAAGCTCTGCCTCCGACACGTTGCGTTGCAAAAGAGCATTGATCGCAGCTCCCGCTACTTTTGAGTTAGCATAAGGAGACGAGGTGGAGGCATGGTAGGGATTTGACAAGGCTCGTGAACAAAAATGGCTGCGCGCGTGGTTACCGATGCGATGATGGGTTGTTTTTTACACCGTTAAAAGCAAAGAAGGAATTTTAAATAATATGCTGTGTTAACAATACTGTGGCATTCCCTTATGTGTATATTTTGTGGAGCGGGTAGAAAAGTGGTCAAGCAAGATCTCTAGGGGAAATGTTACTTCATCTATCAATGGAACTGCACACAAACCCAAGTCGAAATAATGTTAGATGAACACTGCTGACAGTTATATAATTTATTGACAACTACATCCAACACGTACTCCATTCACGATAAACAATTCATGATCACCTAAATTTCAAAGCCCACCTACATAGGGCCATCCAAGTTCATGTATGTGGAATACACAGTAGTAACAGTATTTTCGTCACCTCTCCGTACAGTCTGTCTGTTACTGGTCCGCTATATGAATATCTATTCCTGGCACATAATAAATATCAGGTATACATATGAATAAACACTTTCCTTGTATGCATACACACTGACATAGAATATCAGGAAAAATACACATCCAACACAGCCATACCAGCTGAATACACTTCTCACCTGTCCACTGACTGCCAAACATCACCCAACACTTTCCCCCCATTCACGACCTGCATTCTTCCCACGGACTTACCCAAATCACGCTCACAATCATAACACACACCCTAAACTCAGTTCACAACATCTGTTCCTGCGACACTCTAGTTGAACACCGCAGCGTTTCAAAATAATGAAAACATTGAGGTGCACAAAAAGAGGTGTAACAAAATGTGGGATGCTATTCCCACTAAACAGAAGCTAAGCTCTGCCTCTGACACGTTGTGTTGCAAAAGAGCATTGATCGCAGCTCCCGCTTCTTTTGAGTTAGCATAAGAAGACGAGGTGGATGCATGGTAGGGATTTGACAAGGCTCGTGAACAAAAATGGCTGCGTGCGTGGTTACCGATGCTATGATGGGTTGTTGTTTTTTACACCGTTAATAGTAAAGAAAGAAGTTTATATAATATGCTGTGTTAACAATACAGCATGACTTCTTGATGAGAATATACACTATGATATTTAATTTATCGGTTTGTGATTTCATTATCATGGAAGACAAGATGTATAGTCATATCTTATGGAGTAGGAAAAAAATAACTAACAGCACACGTATATGATGCGGTGCTGCAAAACAGCATGATGAGTAAAAGCAATTAAAAATAAATTATTGTATCAGATTTCTCATATAGTCCATTCATAAGCTTCAAGGCTCAGCCCTTACACTTTTTCTTCATCTTCATAGTTACCCTACCAATACTTCGCTCGACCGTTAATTTCCACGCATTTATACAACAGAGTGCATGAATGTAAACATGACATATAGTAGCCCCAGACACCCACTTCCTGCGGTATGCTGTATTTTGAAGGTGGAGCTTAAAATCTTGCGAAGAGCAGGATGCCTAAAAACGCTACAATGGTATCAGACCTCTTTATATATACAAAGTAAGTACTGTCTATATTAGAGTCCATCAGAATTCGATGGACTTTAGGAATAAATATCTGATTCTGATGAATGCAGTTTTATTATTGGCTCTGTGACATTCATATTGTTTGTAGTTATATACATTTTTCTGTACATTATTGACGTTTAATTTCAGATGGTTTTGCAGCAAAAAAGAGCAAAGAAGGTGTCCCAGTTTATGAAGTCACAGAAAACATTGATAACCCTCTCCGTTGTCCTGTGAAGTTGTATGAATTTTTTCTCTCCAAATGGTAAGCAACATAAACCTGAATCTTTTCTTCCATTGCTGGAATGTGTAATCTGTCTCAAATTTTCTTAGTGTGTAACTATTTATCTATTTAGTATTTGATTTTTATATTAATTTTTGTGTTGTCTGTCTGTTAAATTAGCTACCCTTTAACCTTAAAGAGATTTTCCAGAAAAAAAGCAGTCATGCCTTTCACCAATGTGCTAAAATGTTCTTAATTGCTTACATAAAAAAAAATTATGGGAGTAGAGCAGGTACTAGACCTGATTTGATGTCCTCTACCTGAGAGTAATGAAGCACATGTGTGACCGATGGCCAAGCAGTTAGAGCACCTGCCTGTTGTGGTTAAGTTACCGGGCTCCAGGACCGAAACCTGGTAGCGTAACGCTCCAATTTGCCTAGCTGTAAACCTGTTTCAGCTCTTCAGTTAGAGAAGACAGAAGCAGCAAAGAAGGGAACTGGTCATCCACCTCATAAAGCTGGACCTAGTATAGTGAAGTCTCTAACACTTCACTCCCCTATGGCAGTATCTTCTATGGGACTAACTTTATTCTTCTGTTTTGTGAAGCAGACGGGATGTTAATTATGGAGTTACTGTTAATTGTTTTTTTCATGATTATTGAATGTCCATTTTTCACTTTATCACTGAAATGGAGCATGAGTTTCTCCACTCTGCCAGAGCACTTTTATAGCATAAAGAAATAAAGACATTTTGTATAATCTTCGATTAAAAGGTTTAAATAGTCAAAATTATGGAAGTAAATGTTTGCTATGGATCTTTTTAACTTTAGAAAATTAGTAATAAATGATAACTTTCTAAAGGTCATCACTTTATGATTAAATATGTACATTCAAAGAGTGATACACCATAAAATTCATTAAAACTTATTTTTTAAAATTGTAGCATAAAATAATTCATCCAGACGTAGTATAAAACGTTTTAGTTTAATTAAACCACTCACAAAATTTATAAAACTCTAGTACTTCAAGTGTCAAAACACTTAATATCATGAGTTAAAAAACTTTTGAGAAATAAGCTGTGCAAGAAATAAAAAAAAAATTCTGTATGTATTTTAGATGAAAATGAATATACTTTACGAATAAAGAATTATAAATGTGATAAATAAATTTTAACTGTAAAACTGTTTTTGTATGTGTGCAAATTCTTGTTCCAATTCATAATATCCTTTGGAATGTAAAATAAAAAAAAATAAAAACACTCAAAAAAATATATAGCTGTCTTTTGTGACACACAAAAACCTATTCAGAATTGTAAGTGTAACACGATCCTCTAAAAATATGGGGAAAAAAACAATGCATGGCAGATCTGCAAAGAATCTGAGGTCAGTGCTTATGTGCAAAGTTAACAAGAAATCCTATTTTCAGCTTTTAATCCCGTAATACCTTGATTGTTCCATGAATAACAGTCATTAAAGCAGAATAAGTGATAAATCAGTGATTTGCATGTTAGATGTAAACAAGAATATTATGACTTAGTGATAGTTTTCAATTTACTTAATCCGCCTTTCAGTTATTGTTAATGTTATTCCACAGTCCAGAGAGCATAAAGAACAGGAACGACATATTCTACCCCATCCCGGAACGCTCATGTGTCCCAGACAGCCCAGTCTGGTACTCCACCCTGTCTATTGACAATCACACAATGGATAAGATGCTGACAAGAATACTCCTGGTCCGAGAGATCCAGGAAGCCCATCTGCATGCACAGCCAATTTATTTGTAGATAATTGATTTTTAAGATCTGAGCCACTCAGTTTTTGTAAATATTTAGTACTTAACTATTTAGTAGTGAAATATGTCCATTTACCTGCAGGTGTTTAAAAATCTGTACAGCCCATTTGCTGTTTAAAGATACATCATTTGCTGGAACACTGCATTCTTTTATATCTGTATTTATAGAAGATGGTTTAAAACATTATAGACTCTCGTGAACACCAGTTTTGTTTTATTGTATCACAATCTTCAGATAGTTTGAAACACATTAGAGGTGTCATATTTACACACCATGTTTTGTGTTTCACATTTGTAAAATTAGATTATCTGAATTCTTGTTTGATATTATGAAACACTGGAGGTGTCTGAATTTTAAGCCTCATTCGTGTTACGGTCTTCATAGCGTAGCTAACACACATTGTTACAGATTCTACTTTTTTTTTTTTGGGGTGTGTGTGCTGTAACAGAAACTCATGGTAGTTATGTAACTCTTCTTTCATTTTAAAGTGATAGCAGCCACAATTTTCATAATTCAGTCAGTACTTTTAATTCCCTTACTTGTGCAGACCACTGACTACATACTTCTATCTTGTCTCTCTGCTGCTCTATTCAGTTGTCCTGCATCCTTCATTTCCTTCAATGACACTGCTGTTTATGTTCCTTGGTCTTCTCTTTCTGTTTCACTGCAAGTTCAGTGCTTACTGCTTGGTTTGTTACACAAAACATTTGGATTGTTGTCATAAATGCATGCAGTAATTTGAATTTACAGCGTAATTTTAATAGTTTATTTTATTCAAGCTGTAGGACCAAGCACAATAGACCATACAGTAACATAAAATACTGAGACACTGTGGATTTTGGAGTCCCTGAGAAATATACTGAAGTCAGTTCAACAGTTTTATCAAACCTGCAGAATAATCAACAAAGGCAAAATCTTAGATATTTTTATAGTAGGAAACGATGGCAGACATTGAAAGAGATGTCTAGTGTCACTAGTAATCTTTCAGACTGTGTTAATTGGCAGACAGCAGAATGAAGAAAAAGATGTAGAATCACGCACTTATCTTGGCAGCAGCATAAACAAAGTTGGAGGGACAGACAATAATATTAAAATAAAAAATACAAAAGTTAATAGCTGCTTTCATTGCATTGGGAAATGCATGGAGATCAAGTCAGTCCTATTGTATGGCTCTGAAACATGGACAAAAACTGAAAAGCTACAGACATTTCATAAATGAGTGCTTGCGTAAAATAGAAGGATTAAAATGGTATAAGGTCACCAATATGGAACTGGTGACAAGAACATTGACTGATGATTGATTTGACAAAGAACCTGTCACCTAAAAAATAGGCCAGATATCAGCATGAACAAAACAAAAGTGAATGAGAATAAATACTGTACCAAAAAAAAAAAAAAAAAAAAAAAACCTATATTGTTCATTGGTCAGATTTTTTTTTTTTTTTTACGTACGCCTGCTATTACTCGAGGTGAGAATCTCCGGTTATTATATCTAACCTGACTGATTTTTACGTGAGTATCCCTTTTTTTCCTGTACACTGACAGGTGTCCACTCGCCATTCAGACAGATACTCGCCGTCTTCGGCGGGTACCCATTAGAGCTGTGTCAGCTCAGGAGCCGCCAGTCCCTGGTCAACGACACTCCTTCAGATGTCTTCGCCAGGGCTCAAATTAATCTAGTCCAAGTCCCGGTCGACGACACTCGTTCAAATGACCTCGCCCGGGTTTGAACCTGGATCACCCGAGTGCCAGCGCGGCTCCCGATCAGGTGACTGAAGAAGCACACAGCTTATTAAGTATTTAGGATGTGACATTGACATAGGAGGAACAGATCTTGTTGCCAGGATTAACAAAGACATATTTGTCTTCAGTTCCATCTGACCAATATGGATTTTTCCTCAGGAGAATAAAATGACCTTGTTCAACACAAATATGAACTACAGTAGAACTCCATTTATCCGAACCCCAATTATCCGAACATCCAATTATCCGAACACTTTTTCGAGAAAAAAAAAATCAGGCGCCACCAGTCATGTTAGACTTTATTTTTGAATCTTTTGATGCTGCAAGCTTCAAATGTGTGCGAACAATTTGTAGAGGATGGAATGGGCTAATGGTCAGTCGCTTACGTACAGGAAGTCAGTCAGATCATAAAGTCAGTTAATATCTGGTTTACCAATCTAGTGTACGTATGCGTTCTAGGCAGAACACTGGCTAAACAGACAGTTCAACTTAAAATAATTGTGTCTGCTACTACAGCAGAATAATTTTGGTGTGCAAGTATTTCTCTGTGCGATATGGAATCTTCCAGAAGGCCTAAAGCATATAAAAGGAACCGCAATGTTTTGTCAATTGAAACGAAAACAGAAATTATCAAGAAAAGGTGAAACTGTGTCTTCACTTGCGAGGATTTCCAATGTTGGGAAAGCTACCGTCTCTGACATCAAAAGTAACAAGGATAAAATTATGAGTTTTGCACCGAAATTGGATAGTGAAAATGGGTCGAAGAAACGTAAACCATGAGACATGCGAAAGATTTGAAATTGGAAGAGGCTTTGTATATATGGTTTGTGCAAAGAAGAAGCAAAGGGGAAACTATCTCTGGTTCTCTATTGTGTGAAAAGGCACTTCAGTTCAACAATCAACTTGACTGTCCTCCTGACTTTAAGGCTAGCCAGGGATGGTTAAGAAACTTTAAATCTCGTCATGGCATACGAGAATTGGAGATGCAACTGCCGCTGAAAATTTTAAAGAAACATTCTTGGCTTTTTTTGGAAGAAGAAGATTATTCACTCGATGTGTATAATGCCGATGAGACTGGCTTATGCTGGAAATCATTGCCTCAAAAATCACTTGCATCTCAGCACGAAGCAGCTTCCCCTGTGTTTAAAAAGTGCAAAGAGAGAGTAACAATTTTGGTAGCCGCGAATGCCAGTGGAAGTCATCGTTTACCGGTGCTAATGATCGGTAAAGCCAAAAAACCACGTTGTTTAAAGAATGTGACATGTCTCCCATTGTGCTACAAAGCACAGAAGAGTGCTTGGATGAATAGTGAAATATTTCTTGATTGGTATACAAATCAGTTCATCCCAAATGTGAAGAGGTTGAGAGAACAAGAAAAGAAAACTGGAAAAGTAATTCTTCTACTGGACAATGCACCATCTCATCCAGAGACGGATACATTGAATGCAGTTGATGCAAATTTTAAAGTAATTTTTCTGCCTCCCAATGTAACAGCACTGATTCTTCTTCTTCTTCGTTCGCCCTGAAAAGGACGGTGGTTGCGTTGTCTGTTTACAACGTAGCTGTGATATCTGCACCTTTCGGTCGACACATCCGACTTCTGCACGGCATTTTTTAGGACCGGGTTTGCCTTCCCATTTCGATCCACACTCGCTCAGCCAGCCTGCACAGCTGCAGACTGTTTCCAGGACCACCACGTGGAGGTGGAGTGCGGTCTTGACCAGCTCTGGTTCGCTGGTCCTGACGCAGGCAGTCAAGCTATGAGTCGCTGACTGCGGTCTCTATTGCTGCGTCTTGAGGTCCCAGCACTGATTCAACCAATGGATCAGGGTGTTATAGCAAAGCTTAAAACGATGTACAAGAAGGAAGTCATGCGTCGTTTATTGTTGGCTGAAGATGAAGAAAGTGTGGTGGCGTTTTCCAAAAAGCTTAATCTCAAAGACTGCTGATATATGTTAGCTGATGCTTGGACCACCCTGTCACAAGATAATCTCAACAAGGCTTGGAATAGATTGCTTGGGAAAAAAGGAGGAAATGAAACTACTGTAGTGGACACAAATGATGATTGTATAAATGAAGTTGTGGAACTGTTTCAAGCAATGCCCGGATTTTCGGCCTGTGACAAAGATGATGCACACATGTGGCTAGAAGATGATAATGATTCTGGTTTTCAGTTTTTGAATGACGAAGAAATTTTGTCTTTTGTGCAAGAAGAAAACCAAATACATGTAGTGACCGATGATGAAGACTCCTCAGAAGTACATGATGTACTTGTAGATTATGAAAAAAACCCAAAACGTCGACCAAGTCCTGAAGAGGCCTTTATAGCACTAGAAACAGCGATGGCTTGGTACGAGCAAGAAGATGACAGCTGTCCTATACAGCTTCTGCTGTTGAAGAGAATGCGGGACTTAGCAGCCAAAAGGAGACTATCCAGTTTGGTGCAAAAGAGGATTCCTCATTAATTTAAATAGTGGGTTACATCTGTGCAAGTACATGTATACGTAAGTTGCGCCTGGTTTTGAATCGTTTGTAATGTTATTTTGAAAACATTTCTCTTTCTTAAAAAAAAATAATTAATACAAGTAGTACATGCACTGCAAAATGTAATGAAAGATTTTGGTGATACAGTGATCTAATACAGTGTGGGTATTATTATTACAGTACAAGTAAAAAATATGTTTTATAGTGTAATTTCCTTGTGATGGTTAATTATTTTTAGAAATATGTGTACATGTACTCGATACATTATGTAATCCAATTATCCGAACATTTGATTATCCGAACGATGCTCGGTCCCATGGGGTTCGGATAAATGGAGTTCTACTGTATGTCGTATTCTAGGAAAATGGCATGTTGCTAAGATTCATCACCCTTCAGCTCCCATAGGAGCATAGGCCTTCAACAAGATTATGCCAGCTCAAGGTCTTTCCATGTATTCTTCATGTCTGTCTCCAGCTCTCTTCTCCATGTATTCTTTGGTCTTCCTCTACATCTCTTACCCTGGGGATTCCATAACAAGGACTGTCTGCAGATGCAGTCGACAAGTTTCCTGAATGTGTATCCTATCCTATCTATCTCCAGCGATGTTACTACGATTATCACGTTCAAACTTCCGCCCTTCACCAACAAATGCCTGTGTCACAAAAGTAATAAACGCTGATCAAAGAAAACCACACAAAAACCAGTGCATCTGGAGATAAAGAGAGCAAGTGGAGAAAAGAAATCACAAACTAGTATAACCAGACATGCTCCTGACGAAACCCACAGGGGGAAGAGAAAGTTGGAGAGCTCAGAGAAAACCTGCAGATGAATGGTAGAAGAGGAAACTAAAGCAAACAAAACTCATATGCTGAAGAAGACCACCCGAATTAGAAATCTGTGGCGAGCTACAACTGTAACATTATGTTCCACAGAAAACAAAAAAGAATGATGACAAATTGGATGAGGGAGATGTAAACATATCCTATAGCTCCCCAAGGAGCATAGGCCTTCAACAAACACATGCCAAGTCTTCCTGTCCTGTGCCATCCTCTCAAGTTCTTTCCATGTTTACCTCATCATTTTCACCTCTGTATCTAGCTCTCTTCTCCATGTATTTTTTGGTCTACCTCTGCCTCTCTTTCCCTGTGGATTCCAGAACAAGGACTGCCTTGTAATGCTATCAACAGGTTTCCTCAGTGTTTTTCCTATCCATCGCCAGCGTCTTCTTCTCAGCTCTTGTTCCACTGGTTCTTGTCATCAATTCCACATTTGTGACTTTGTCATACCATTTCAGTCCTTCTATTCTACACAAGCACCCGTTTATAAAAGTCTTAAGTTTTTAGTTGTTGTTTTTGTTGCTCTCCATGTCTCAGAGCCATACAATAGGACTGACTTGACATTTGAGTTGAAGATTCTTATTTTCATATTGGACTTGATTTCTCTTGACCTCCATATGTTTCCCAATGCAATGAAAGCGCCTCCAACTTTGTCTATATTACTACCAAGATACGTGTACAATTCTACATCCTTTAGTGGTGTTTCTGCAAGTTCAATCTTGTTATCATTTCTTGCATTTATTCTCATAATCTTTGTCATTTCGCTGTGTATTTTCAGGCCCACTTGTGACCTCTCATCGAGAATTTTCATTTTCTCTTGCATCTGATTATGGTTATGGTACAGAAGAGCCAAGCTGTTTAGTCAGATTCCATTTCTGTTGTATGTAATCATATACTTTTACTAATAAAAATTATGGGTGGCGTATTTGTCTGATTTTGGTGTTTCTTTATTTTACTCCTAAATTTTTCAGAACTGCTTTATTTTATCCATTTACTTTAATAAGAATATATAATGGTGAGACCCACCTTTCCTCCATGATGGCTAGCCACATTCATTTCTGTCCTAATTCAAAGCACGTTGGCCTCATACTTTGCATTGGATGGAGCTAGCCACTGTTTTGTTAATACTCCTCATTTTGTGGATAATTCCATGCTTGACCTTTTGTTTTTTGCTAAAGGACCTCATGTCTGCCTTTCAGTTATTGTTAATGTTATTCCAAGGTCCAGAGAGTATAAAGAACAGGAACAACATATTCTACCCTGTCCCGGAATGCTCATGTGTCCCAGACAGCTCAGTCTGGTACTCCACCCTGTCTATTATGTACAAGATTTTAGTTTGTTTATACATAATAGTTAATGCATTGTTCATATTAATACTTTCAATCCAAGGAACATGTTTTGTGGTGGCGTTCTTACAGAACTTAACTAATCAAATTGCTTCTTTAGGTAATCTGTCTGGTAAATGGGGCACTTAGGTAGTCTAGGGCAGATAAATGGCAGCACAGGATGTCAGGGTACAACAGGTTGCTAAATTGTAGCTTATGAGCCACATATGGCTCTTGTACCAAAAAGTGCAGCTCAGAATTCAGCAAATATTTGATTTTAAATGGATGAATACAAAGTGGTTTGGTAAATAATGAGGTAACAGCAGTTTTACGGAATATTTTAAATTTATCTTATCTGTTAAAAACTTGCATCACAGTATTTAAAAAAAATCGCTAAACGAAACTAACATCTTTCAATCTGTGATGCTACAAATAAACCAAATGCTTCTTCCAGCGTCTTAACTCCGCAATTATTTTCCACCCTGTGCCGTAATTTTAATTCGTGATAGACTAAAAATAACGCTCAGAGAGTTGTTTTGGCACAGGTGTCAAATCTGACCAACCCTCTAAGTGTTGTTCTGGAGTCAAAGAGTTAAGTTACACAGTTGGAAACAAAAGACATACTTTTCCTTTTTTTGTTTTTTTGTTACATTAGACAGTAGTTTTTCACTGTTAAATTAAACCTTTTGTTTCAAAAGTTATTTTAAGCATCACTGGAATAACAGGAAAGGAAAATATGAACGCAAAATCTGTGGATTTGAACTGAATGAGAATAATAATTTTCAATCGCTGGGATCATTGGCAAGCCTCAGTGTTTTATCTGTAATGCAACATTCATTCATTATAAAGCAAGTAACTTAAAAGTTTGAAGCCATTCATGCAAGCTTTATATCTGTGTCCATCGTTGAGTCCATTGCTTTCAACCCTGGTCATTATTTAGCAGATGCTTTGTAGAGTTCGAGTTCTGGCAACTGAAAAATTGCTATGTCAAATGTCCATGCTCAGATGAAGAATTTTAAGGACATCTCTGAGATATATGCTAATGTATGTCAAGGCAACTCAAATGTCAATTCTAGAGTCACACCACAAACTGATAAGGTGTATTTCTGGTATTACTACTGACGCAGAGATACAAAATGATTTAAAGAACTAATGCATTCATTTATTTCTTAAATAACCCATGTAAAAGCAATACAAGAACTACCACAGTTGATGATATATGTTAATTCTGACCAGTGAACCTGTGTTTAAACAGACAACTAATGTAGTTTATGTCAAAGAAGCAATGAGTTCTTGCAAAACCCAGCGTACACTTAGAAAACGCTGCTGATGGGTATCCCTGCTAAGGTAGGAAAAAAAATCTGGAAAAGTTGTTTGAACTTTTCGGAGTTTACTGTGTCATGTCGTGAACATAGAGTTCAATGTTTCACATTAAAATTAAAATAAGACATCCGTCAGTTTCATCCACTTAAATGTTAAGACCCAGCAGCAGTTTGGACCTTGAAGGTATGTCACATTATATTTCCGTTTACTGTTTGGTTAATTCGCTGGTAACTAGCAGTTATTAAAAGTTTTCCTAAATTATTGGAAAATATAACAGCAAGTGTTACCCATAAATGCACGGAGACAAATTTGGCCAATTTTTATAAATATTTTACTCATGTAGTGCAACACCTTAGGAAACTTACCTTGACCCTTCAAGAAGAAATATTATTTTGGCAGAACTGAATTTTTAAGTTTCCAAAGAGAAAATACTTCAAATGGGTGTCACTGGTAAAACATTCAAACGCTTTCCCCATCAAAAGGCGAGACTAAATATTGTTTCTGAATCAGGAGGCATAAATTAAAAGATGGAAAAATTGCGAGAGCTGAAAGACACTTAATATGCCAGGTTTGATGATTATATACTCAATTATGTCGAGAAATTTATTCCCAACTTTGACCTTAAAAAACTCCACCCCGACTTATAGTTGAGTCAAAAAAATTAAAAGAATCATGAAACTGGTCCATGTTGCTCCCCTGCCCTTCCCGCTGCATATTGGTATCCTTCAGATATAAACTTGCTACATCATTAAATGTTTTTAATATATTATCTTACATAATACATGAAAAAATGCATTGAAATCAAGAACATTGAAACGTGTTCTTGTATGTCACCTTTATAATTCGTTAGGATTAAGTTTATGGATTAGCATCCTAAACCTAACCACAACTATTAGTCCTTTTAACTGCACCTCTGAATTCTTTATAAGGTCATGTTGAACACATGGCTCACTATTCTTCATTTCAATCAAAAATGTTTAAATCAATTTATTTGGCTTTTAATCAAGATTATTATTAAAATAAAAATATACACTCGATACTGATACAAACAAATAAAAATTTACTGTTATGCTTTTGTTACGTAGGGGTGAAATTTAACACCATGAGACGTATCGTCTTAGCCCAAATGTCTATTTTTAGGGATTCGAAGTAAAATAAGAATTAGATTATGGATTTATAATGGGTATTTTGGAAGTTAAATTCAATTTCATTGTGAAATACGATGCTTTACAACAGTAATTTGTTTTAAAAATGTGATGGGGTAGTTGACCCATATGCAAGATAAATTACTAGACTGAGGGGAAAGTCTCACTTGTCTAAAACTTAAGAAATAGTATAGAAGCATGAAGTAGCACAAGGACAGCTAAAACTAGTTGGAGGATAGGACAAATTTCAATTGTACAGAAGGTCTCCAGACAAAATATGTCTACCAAATTCTGAAACCTAAAAGCAATGCGTTGTATCAACAACAAAAATAGCACTGCACAGCGACTAGAATTGCCAGAGATAAGAGTTTTCTACTGAACATAATGTCTGTCCAACTCAACCTGCAGTTGGCGCAACACAAAAGGGCATTAGAATAAAATGTGCAGTCTAACGCAAAAAGCCATCAGTATTGTACAAAACTCATCTGAAAAAGAACTTGTTGAATAAATAGACATTAATTCAATCAAATTACGTAAGCAGATAAATGGAAAATTAAATAAGCATAAATAAAGCTAACATGTATTTCTAAATTGACACCATTGCAATATTATATCTCAAGAATCTTTGCAGGATCAGAGAATGGCCAAAGGGAAGAGAAACTATTAAAGTTCTCAGAATCTAAACATGCAGCCATCAACCTACTTATTTCTTGCAAAAAGGCAGAAACGGTTTTAGAATTCCAAATACTGTCTTCAAGTACCATGCCTTGTGGCATAGGCGATTGCTGTCTCGAAAGACTGCACGTGGTGATCCCGGTAACGGGCCTTCCCAGTTCATCGGTTAGCAAGGCAGTGGTTTCATGCATGTTTGGCTCCTGTGTCCTTAAATCGCAGCCCCGGTCTTGCAATGAGCGGTGGGCTGACAGTCAGTAAGCTGGTGTCGCTCTCGGCCCATCCTGTCCGTCTAGGGGAAAGTCTTATCGGCAGGCGGCCGGTGGTTCTCGCAAGAATGAAATTGCTGGGATCCGCTCTGCACAGAGCGCAGTCTCTCTTCCCGCGCGAGATGGTCGAAGAAGACGAACGGCTGTCCAGATAGTTATCTTGTTGATCCTGTCAATAGTCATACTCAAAGGGATCCACAATGCGCCACCTCCTCACAATGACCCCCTATGCAGGGTAGAGAACCAATTTGTGGGTCTGGTGTGACCACCAGCTGCGCCCGCTGAGTCGGGGAAGTTCTCTGGGGTTGCAAGAAAGCCCCAAACCAGTGCCCCAAGTTTTGTTGCAAGGGTGAAAGAGTGAAGAACTTGGTCCCTAGGGGATCGCAACGAACGGACAAACTTCCATTGACAAGAGTTGTTGCATAAAACACTTTGCATTTTAAAAACACTTTTACCTGGCCTATGGTAGGGAGAATAATGTGCTAGAAATGATACCCAGTTGTCATGAAGCTACTGTTCGCAAAATTTAGAATTAAAGATACCTTAAGCAAAGGAACTTGGAATGTCAGGACACTAATGCAGAATGGAGAGTTAGATTACATCAACAGGAAAATGGAAGAAAGTATTATTATTTTTTATAGGAATACCGGTATGTGAAATAATAAACATAGAACAAGAAAGTACACTCCCTGGGGACATAGCTGAGAAATGTGGTCTCGTCAGTTGCACCAATACTGTTGACTTAGTGAGTTTCCAGCATAAGAAAACGTGAGGGTTACGGTGCCCTTTCTTGTCCTGTTTGTGGGTGGCTTTAAGAACATCAGCTAGTCCCCTAATGCCAGGACTAAGCCTAACAAGGTGTGGTATGGTACATTTAAATCCTCAGCCATTGCATGTGAAGGTGCATAATACCAAGTTTCTGTGTCATACATAAGCTCACGAAAAGTAACACCACCTTCCATGCCACAACCTGTGACCATTCATTGCCTGATCTACAGATACTGCCTCAGGTTCTCTCCTATCTCCATATATGCCGAACATGTTCTTTTGTGGACATAGACTTCTGTCAACATTCCCCATATTAGCAATGCCCAGTTTTTCTGATTATCCTATATTTTGACACGAAGGGTAGTCTTCAATTTACCTTGTGGGTAAGCTACTTTGCAGCGAGGGATGATGCAACCTGCTCATGCTCTCCAGTACCAAACAACTTCTTTACTGTCATAGCGTTTATACACTCGATGCACAGTAAGTGTCCTTTCCTACATTGCAACATGTCAAACCGGCAGTTACCAAAACATGGGATAGCCGTGGGTTCTCTTTACATTCATCCTTATGCAGTTTTCTAGCAAATTAGTTTTCCTCTACCATGTTTTCCTTTAAATTTTTAAGTTCTTGTCTCAAACATGGGTCAGTGCTTTGCTTTGGGCAAGGACTATCTCCCCACATAATTCAAAGATAAAAGCTTTAGATCTTTTGTTCTGATTTAAAATTCAACAGGTTTGGCCACTGAATACTGTTTTTTTTTAAATCTTTTTCTAAAACAATTTTTTTGCCTCTCAATTATTTTCACTGCAAAATTGAGGGCTTTCATACGCTTTTGTACAGATGTCATCGAAAACTCTCACCACATACTTAGTGTAAAGGCTTCTGAAATCAGTCATTTATTGTGAATTGCATTTATGGAGGAAGGTTATCAATAACGGGTTCCAAATGGTGTTGTTTAATCTGTCTGCCATGTTTTTTGTGGTATTTTTTATTTTATTAAGTTGATGTTATTCGTTTGTAGACATTAAGCATAATGACCAATGGATACCACTTACACGATGTAAGATGGCATGGCAAAAGATGTGTAGTTCCCAAATCTCTGAGGAGACAAAAAAACAATAGGGCTACTTCTTCCTAAAGCATTCTGTAACAGGCAACTAATATGAGGCTGCCAACCTCATGATGTAAATTTTTTTTTTTTAAACATACGCCCGCTATTACTCGAGGTGAGAATCTCCGGTTAGTATATCTAACCTGAGACTGATTTTTACGTGAGTATCCCTTTTTTCCCTGTACACTGACAGGTGTCCACTCGCCATTCAGGCAGATACTCACCGTCTTCGGAGGTTACCCATTAGAGCTGGGTCAGCTCAGGAGCTGCCAATCCCTGGTCGATGACACTCCTTCAAATGTTTTCGCCCAGGGCTCAAATTAATCCAGTCCAGGTCCCGGTCGACGATACTTCTTCAAATGTGCTTGCCCGGGCGTGAACCTGGATCACCCGATCGCCAGCACAGTATGGTAACCATTACACCAGCACGGCTCCCATTATGTTAAATAAACTGCTGCATAAACCACCACAGCAAGAGAGCATGAATGCTTTGATACAGGCTCCCTGCTAGGGGACCAACTGCAGCGGTGGTGCCATGCTCCATAAGGAGCAAAAGGGGAAGGAAGAAGAAAAGTAATGCAAACCTCCGGCTGTTCTACTGCAGGTGGGGACAGTTCACTGAGATCATAATGCTAGCGACACACACATTGTTAAGATGTTTTTTTCATTTGGTCACTAAACCTCCAAAACAACTGACATGATAATTTGTGTTTTGATTTCTTTGGTTCATATAAATAATTAAGTCTACAATACAGGCACGACTTATTCAAAAGAGATGGAGCAGAGTTATGTGTGATTCAAGGCTGTAGTTAACAGTCGGGTGTTCCATTTTGTCATGCACAACGTTTGTCAAATGTCTTTCTTTTTTTCTTCTCTCCAACCATGACATTAGTTTTCAGTTAACTATATTTGTACAAACAACTCTTAAGACTCGATCATTTGACACCATTTAATATACAATATAAAGCACTAGCAATATATTCTCAAAAAAATTATTCATGTTTTAAGCATGGGCCATATTTTTAGGTCAAGCATTACCACCTCACAGAAATATGTATTTTCACGTATGGCAACTTTATCTGAAAGATGTTGATGTTATGCCATTAAAATTTTCTTAGATTCTGTGCTCACAGTTTCTGCCTATGCCTGATTGTACCATGTACTCACAGACTGGATCTTGTAGACTTGCAAATGTGACTACAGGATGCACATACAATATTAATTATGGTAAAATACAATTCTTTTTATGTGTTCTCTGTAAATAAACAATGGAAATTGTGACAATATTTCGTGTTATATCTTTTTAATATTAACAAGTTTCTAGCATTTTCATAGTACCATTTACATGTCAGGAACAAAAATATCGTATACATGATTTATTAAAAATCATAATAAACATTTCACCAGGTTGTGTGCATTTTTATAGTAATAAAAAACAATGTATCTCTGCAAACACCATTCAAGTCCTGTGTGCATTTTAATTTCCTCGTTTGTTAACATTTCCTGTTGTATTATGTCTTTAGTCACAGCCGTAATATAAAACTGCTGTCTGCTTGCTTTATGGGACTCTCTCAGACTTGAGTGTCTTGCTTTCCTAGAAAGGGATACGATGCGTTTATTAAAATAAAGGAGGAAATGACTTTTGGTAAAGGCTACAACCAAGCTCACTCAGCAAACCCTTCATGTTTTTGTACCACACTTCTTTTGTTTCTCTGCTCTTTTCTGTGTTCTTCCAGAGTCCTTCCTTTCTTGTATTTTTTCTAGGGTGTTTCATGCAGATAGTTATCAGGATGTGAGTAATTTTTTTTTATTCCTGCGGGAGCAGTATTCAGTGCGGCTAAAAATGAAAAAAAGGGATGTAATGAGAAGCCAACTTCCAGATGATGGAGAAATATAAGATGATTATTAGCATCTTGTCTTGTCTTTGATCCGTCATCACTGAGTGTTAGCATCTTGTCTTGTCTTTGATCCGTCATCACTGAGTGTTTGCTCTTGGTGATTATTAGCATCTTAGAAAGTTTATTCCTGCTGATGGTTTATTTTAATTATGTGCAACAAATAACAAAATTAATTTTAGTTTAAAAACAGGTAAAGTATCCCGTTACACGCCCATTGCGGCATATTTTCTTGACCATCGGCGTACTTGGTGGTCAGCATCACACCGGCCACCTTAACCTTCCCAGAGTTGCTTTGGTACCCAATTCATGAGGCTGGCGGTCTAAAAAATCGCACCTCAACTGGGGTCAAACTTGGATCGCCGAGTTGCACTAAGCCAGTGCACTAACCACTGCGGCTAATTTTAGTATAAAGTTATACAATAAACTACAAGTTAAAAAAAAGGTAAAGGTGGTCTCATAGCAGAAACTGCCATTTGGGAGTATAGTGTTGAAGACTTTACCATATTAGATCCAGCTTCCCCATCGAGGCCAGCTCCTTGACGTGGAGATGGGGCTCAAGTACAGCCATCAGCGGCAGAAAAACCAAGACTGGCCAGGCCCTCCTACACTCGAGCAAGACCACAGTCTGCCCTAGCAAGTCAAGGTGCTGAAGATGGAGGCAACCAGCCAAGAGGCGCACCACAGCAATCAGGATGCCACGCACACGCGCAATGGAAATATGCCTATATCTGCAAAACGTTATGGCACTCGCCCTGTGACGGACACTCAGGCAGGCGCAGTGCCGGGCCCTCTGCCTCGGAAGGGCCCAACCCCTACTACTGGGGGTCCTTCTCAATTGCCCCGTGGAGCCAGGAGGCATAAGAATAGAGCCACTGGCCAAGCAAAGAAAGGACCATTTAAAATAATGCACTGGAATGCTGAAGGCGTCAATAGTAAAAAAGACGGCTACAGCAAAAAATTAGAGCTCGAAAATATCTTGAATGAAGAGCAAGTAAATGTATGTTGCTTGCAAGAAACCCACCTCAACAAGGACATAGCCTTCAAAATCAGAGGCTACCAGTGCTTGAGTGCTACTCAAGGATTGCTCTGTACAAAGATGGAAACATCCTCATGGGAAAACAGGCAGCTGATCACTTTGCAGACTCCTTTGCTAAAGACAACAACATCGAATTTAGCCCAGAGAAGCAACAGGAGACTCGTGAGAAACAACAATACGCAGGATGAGATGGAACCATTCCTGAAGTTATGGAGGCACCAATCACATTCAGAGAACTGGAGCTTGCAATATCCAAATTGAAAATGAGAAAGTCGCCAGGAGTTGATGGAGTGTCCAATGAAATGATTAAGAACTTGGGAACGCAGCAAAAACAAAGCTGCTGCAGATCTTCAATATCTGTTGGAACTCAGGCAGAGTTCCACAGACCTGGAGGGAAGCAATCATGATACCACTCCTAAAACCAGGAAAAGACAGTTCCACTGCCTCCAGCTACAGACCAATCAGCCTTACAAGCTGCCTCTGCAAAACAATGGAACGTATCATCAACCTCAGGCTACAGTGGTACCTTGAAAGTGAAAACCTTCTTGTACCACAGCAGGCGGGCTTTAGGCAGTGTTATTCTACCGAAGATCAGGCAACTTACCTTTCCCAAGAGATTGAGGATGCGTTCCAAGATAAGAAACTGGTACTAGCAGCATGGATAGATCTAAGGAAAGCATTTGACAAGGTTTGGAAAGAAGGGCTTCTGAAGAAACTGAGAAATTGCAGAGTGAATGGTAAGATGTACAAATGGGTGAAAGCATACTTGAAAGCATAACAGAAGAGCCCGAGTACAACTAGATGGCCTCAAGAGTAAGAAAATTCTACTGCGTCATGGCATCCCTCAGGGAGGGGATCTGTCCCCCACACTTTTCCTAGTCTACATCAACGACCTGGTTGCTGAACTACCATGTGGAATGAAAGTGGCAATGTACGCTGATGACCTGGTAATATGGTGCACAGATGAGCATGCAACAGTGGCCACCAAACTGCTACAAAGAGCTATAGATGCCTTAACCTCATGGGCAAATAGATGGTGTGTCAGCATCAACACAGACAAGTGCAGCACTACGCTCTTCACCCTCTCTTCCAAACACAAAGCTGGTGTCATCAAGATAAACGAAGAGCTCCTGAGAGAAGATAAACAACCCACCTATCTCGGAGTTACATTCGATGATAGGCTGACATGGAAGCAGCACATCAACAAGGCAGCAACAAAGGCCAGGAGGAAGTTAGCCATCCTGAGAAAACTAAGTGGAACCACATGGGGAGCCAGCGGGAAAATACTTAGTAAAGTTTACCAGCAGGGCATACGACCACACCAGGAATATGGGTCAGCTGCGTGGTGTCCAGCATCAAACACCACATTACAAGAGCTAGATAAGGTGCAAAACCAGGCGCTTAGGGTCATCACGGGGGCAATGAAATCAACACCTATAGTGGAGATGGAGAAAATGGGGAGGATACAAGCACTGAGAGAACGCAGAGACACGAAAGTGCTAACACAGGCAGAAAAGTTCCTCTGTATGCCGAGCCATCCAATGAAGGACAGATTCCAAAACCTAGCAATGGGGCTACTGAAAAGAAGCAGCTTTATCCACCAGGCCAAACGATTTCGTAGACAAACCTCAGACCTGCCTGAAGTTAACAGCCCCCTAAAGTCTGTGCCAGAACAAACCTTTTGAAGAGAGGAGCCTGGACTACCAGTACACATCCAGACAAAAGTGAAAGGAATATTCGACAGGGATGAACAGAACAGCATGCAACGTAGGACAGTCACTCTCAGTTTCCTGGATGATGAATACCCACAGGACCTCTGGGTCTGAGTATACATGGATGGGTCAGCACAGAATGCAGTAAAGAATGGAGGAGCAGGAGTGTACATAGAATACCCAAACAACTCTAGGGATACGGTCTGTGTACCAATGGGGAAATTCTGTAACAACTATGATGCAGAAGTCCAGGCAATCAAGGTGACAAATGAGAAACTATTGAACACCAATCTCGGTCCACAGCCTGTAGTATTCCTGACAGATGCAAGATCAGCACTCCAAGCACTTCAGTCCAGAAAATTGCCAGGTATACAACCCCTACTTTCTGAACTGTGCAACCAGTGCAGGGTCGCCATACAGTGGATACCGTCTCATTGTGGAATACCAGGAAACGAGAAAGCAGACAGACTGGCTAAAGAAGGTGCTGCAGATGAGCAACCGGATGTACCAGTTACGTACCATCAGAAGAAAAAGATGATCAAATCAACCAGAAAGCCACCAACACAGGATGACTACCAAGCTATGAACAGATCAGAACAAATTGTAGTGAACCTCAGAACAGGACACAACTGCCTCCGCAGCCACATGTATACAAAATTCAAGATTGGCAATTCAGCCATGTGTACATGTGGACAGGCACCCCAGACTGCGGAGCACATACTTCAAGATTGCCCCGAATATGATATATTGAGGCAAACCCACTGGCCCAGAGAAACAACACTGGAAGCAAAACTATACGGACCTCTGTATGAACTACAAAAGACAGTGAAGTTTATACAAGAAACAACATTGCAGATATAGACAATATATTTCAAGCGAACGAAAGAAGAAGAAGAAGATCCAGCTTTTTATGAGATGGGGTGATCATTTCTCTTCCTTGCTGCCTTTTCACTGCCTAACTAAAGAGAGGACACAGGCACCCATTTACAGCTGGGTAGACTGGAACGTTACACTACTAGGTTTTGATCCCAGAATCCGGTATGCATGGAGGCATATCTGCAGTCATCCTTATATGACCACCAGCTATGCACAATGCTACAATATATGTATGTGGAAGTTAACCTATGTCTGTGAGGTTAATTACATCCTCGTTGATTCTTGAAATCATCCATACACTTCCAGGGATTCCCCGTGGTGAAACTTGTTGAGAGCCCAGCATTGCACACTAAGCTTGGAGAAGTCATTTGAGCCCCAGGCATAATTCTTTAGCTTTGACTTGGTTGACTGTATGCAGGAGGATCTCACTATGGACCCAATGATAGGCAGGGGAAGCTGAGAAGTGGCTCTGTGCAGGACGTGAGAATTCCTTGAGAGAGCCCAGAACCAGAGCACAGTATATTAGCTCTGCATAGTTGGAGAGCCCCTTTGGATGGCGGGGAATGCACAGTATGCTATGCACTTCTTAATCCTAACTTGGGATCAGATGTGACGATCCTTTAAATGCAAGCCAAGCTGGAGAAAGTGGAGTTTATGACTTCAACTAAACATGTTTCGGAATGGCAGAAAAACCTAGATCTACAGTGTAGATAATACCAAGGAGTCTTCAACTTGGTATTGGCTGCTAAAGAGCGAGAAGCTCAGTAGCCCTAGTTAAACAACAACAATCCCAGAACCCGGTAACTGTTCCACGAAAGGAAAGTGCTCTAGCTGCTTAGCTAACCAGACGTTCTGTCACAAGGCAGCAAATGCAAAAACACATGATTAGCACAAAATACCTCATATTCTACATCAGTCAGTAATCCTGTAACTGCCACTATCTGGTACTGCTTGGACTTGAATCCCATTTGTGAACGTAAGAATGTTCGCATGTGTTTCCAGTTTAGCTGATCCCTTACGATAGAAGCTATGTGGTCCCTTGGTGTGCCAGGATCAAACAGCAGCAGTTTAACTGTTCCTCGATTCTGTTCTACCCCAATGATGGTGCGGCTATGACCTGTGGATGGTAACACATCAAGTTTTACAAAATGGCTTGCAGTATGAATGTAAAATAATAATTTTGTTGACTTGCAATAAGCTAATAATATACCATTGCTTTGGGCTTACACGATATTATTTTGTAAAGAAGACCTGGAGTGCATAATGAATACATTTTGCATAATGACTTGTAGAATGAAAGAATATTGTGAAAAATGGCTAGGAGCACGCTGATAATGCAGTATATTATTTAATAATGGTGTTACGTGCTGTTATGAATAATATTAGTAGTAGCAGGATAGTTATCCTGGGCCAAGTTAAAATTGTTGGGGTAGCAGTAACAGCGAACGAACAGACATAAGATAATTACTGAGCCACACTGGATGACGAGGACAATATATTTATTGATACATTTCAATATTGGCTCCATGGTTCAATACATAGTTCATGCACTTGTGCTTTAGCATTAAGCTGTCGTATTCAATATAGATTAGGCAGTCCATCTATGTCTCAGACGCTGCTCCATTATTTTTATATGATTCACATACGAAACTTAGAAATCAATACTCCCTGTAAAGCAGAAATACTATACACCTCACAGAAGCATATTGGTGTAATAGTGATGGAATATAACCAGGGATACACTACGAAACATCAGGAACCTCACACGTGTCCTCACGCCATCAACACATTTGACCAAGTCCCTAGCATACGATATACTCACTTCTGCTTCTAAACTGACGTCTGCTTATAGTACAGAATCATTATGACGTCACATCCTCTTACGGTGTACTTTCGTAAAAAGAGATAATAAATAGAATCCAATCTAGCTCCATATAAGACTCACACAATAGTTATCACATTTAATTGTAACAAATGGCTTGAGCATGATGGTTAAAAAAAAAAGGTAAAAGTAGTCCCATAGCAGATATAGAAGTGAAGAAATAGAGACTTCACCATATCAGGTCCAGCTTTTCTATGAGCTTTCTTTCCTTGCTGCCTTTGCTTTCCCTAATTTAAGAGCAGAGTCAGGTACCCCTTTACATCTGGGTAGACTGGAGCATGACGATACCAGGTTTTGATCCCAGAACCCGGTAACTGTGCTGTAAAATTAAAGTGCTCTAACCACTAGCCAATCGGACACTCTGAGTATGATGTTAAGACAGTATTTGTTTTAATAATGCCATGCATGCATGGAGGCATATCTGGAGTAATCCTTATATGACCACCAGCTAAGCACAATGCTACAGTATACATATGTGGTAATGCACCTCTGTCTGTGAGGCTAATTACACCCCTCATTGACTCTTAAACACACTTCCAGGGATTCCACCTGTGGTGAAAATTGTTTAGAACCCAGCATTGCACACTAAGCTAGGAGAAGTCACTTGAGCCCCAGACATGATTCTTTGGCATTGACATGGTTGACTGCATGCAGGAGGATCTCACCATGGACCCAGGGGGAGCTGAGAAGTGGCTCTGTGCAGGACATGACAATTCCTTGGGAGAGCCCAGAACCAGAGCACACTATTTTAGCTCTGCATAGTTGGAGAGCCCCCTTGAATGGCAGGGAATGCACAGTACTCCACGCGCTTCTTACTTCTAGCTTGTGACCAGATGCGAAGATCCTTTAAATGCAAGCCAAGCTGGAGAAACTGGAGCTCATGACTTCAACTCAGCACGTTTTGGAATGGCAGATTCTATTTTGAAAATAACGCAACCATATTTTCACCATACGAGCTCGGACGCCGCCTCGGTAAACAAGGTCCGCGCAGAGCAGTGACACCCCCAGGCTGCTTGCGAATAGTCTACTTCTGGGAACATAAACAGATTAGGGATGAGCCCACTCTCCCGTTGAAGAGGTGCTAAAGTAGTAGATACTGGGCCAGAAGGCGCACCGGAAACCACAGTATCACGCAACTCTCTTTTTTTTTTAATGGATGAGTACACCGTCAAATAAATCTCATACTGGTGCTCGCCCTGTGGAGCTCCACCAGGCAGGTGCAGTGCCGGGCTCTGAGCCTCGACAGAGCCCACCCTCAGCTACTGGAGGACCCTCTAGTGGAGTCAGCAGACGGCGGAGAACTACTGACCAAAACAAAACAGAAAAAGAGAAACCCAGAGTGCCACTTGTCATGATGCACTGGAATGCAGAGGGAGTGAACAGCAAGCAGGCTGGATACAGCAAAAAGACAGAGCTGGAAAACATCTTGTATGAGAAGCAAGTCAGTGTTTGCTGTATCCAAGAGACTCACTTGAAAGCAGATCAAACCTTTAAAATAAGGGGATATCAATGCTTCAGATCCGACAGACAAGATAGACGAAAAGGAGGAGTACTTACTCTTGTAAGGAATAACATTCATGCACACGAAAGGAAAACCTACATGGATGGAGCTGAATATCAGCTGTTGCAGATAAAGGTAGACAAGATGGAAATAGAACTCCTGAACTATTACTGTCCAAACAACAAACCCCTGAGTCTCAGCTCTATACAGGTACCAGCCACCAACTTTATAGCAGTTGGAGACTTTAATAGCCACTCCCAGAGCTGGGGCTATAACCATCTAGATCACAGAGGTGAAGAGGTTGAAACATGGCAAGATGATCACTCCCTAATCCTAGTCAATAATGCCACAGATACTCCTACCTTCTACTCCAGAGGATGGCACACATCTTCAACACCAGATCTTGCCTTCTCCACACCAGATATAGCTGGATCTATTAGTAGAGAAGTAGGAGACCAACTAGGGGGAAGCGACCATCGCCCAATCTTTCTTACTGTCCAGAGTGCAACTCTCAGTACAGGCCCAGCCATTACAAGATGGAACTACAAAAAAGCCAACTGGGGTTTATTCAGGCATCAGGTAAACACGCTGCTGTCTACCCTCAAGGTACAGAACAGAGACATTAATGAAGTGGTAAAAGACTTCAACAGATGCATACTACAAGCTGCAAAAGAAACCATTCCCAAAGGATGCCGGCGTAACTACATACCATACTGGTCCAGCACACTCCAAGAACGTCAGGAAGCTATGGACAGGGCTAGAAAGGATGCAGAGTCTCAGCCTTCACTTGAAACTCACAACAAATGGAAAAAGGCTGTAGCAGAGTTTCAGAGAACAAAGCTAGAAGAAAAACGGAAAAGCTGGAGAACTAAAACGGCATCGCTGAACCTTGAGAAAGACGGCAGGAAACTTTGGAGATTAGTCAAGTCTCTAAATGAAGAGCGTTCCTCACCTAGGCAGACTATCACATTGGATGAAGGTGGCAAACTTTTCAGAGGAAAACAAGCTGCAGACCTGTTTGCTAGAAGATACAGTTCAGAAAGCAACTTACCCATTAACATAGACCATCAGAGAGAGATAAGAAAAGAAATACTGGCAACCATGGGACAGACAGATACTCCTGCCCCAATGAGGGAACCCATCACACTAGGAGAACTACAGAACGCTATTTCCAAGCTTAAGTTTCAAAAGTCACCCGGCCCAGACAAAATCAGCAACGAAATGCTAGTAAATCTGAGCTCAGCCGCAAAGACAAAACTGCTTGAGATATTCAACCACAGCTGGTTGAAAGGAACGGTACCCCAAGTATGGAGAGAAGCCATCACAATACCCATACTAAAGAAAGGGAAATGTAAGACCGAGACTGCAAGTTACTGGCCAATCAGTCTCACAAGCTGTGTTGGGAAGACTATGGAGCGAATAGTCAACCACAGATTGAAATGGTATTTAGAGTCTGAGCAGATCCTGGTGCCGGAACAAGCTGGATTTAGAGAATGCTACAGTATAGAAGACCAAGTTACTTACTTGTCTCAAGCAATAGAAGATGCCTTCCAGGAGAAGAAAAAGGTCCTAACGATCTGGGTCGGCTTCAAGCAGGCCTTTGACAAGGTGTGGAAAGATGACCTTATTGCAAAACTTAGGAGAAGTGGAATCCAAGGCAACATGATGAAATGGATCCAGTCATACTTACATAACAGGAGAACTAGAGTCACTCTTGACGGTCTGCAGAGCAGAAAAGTGTTGCTCCATCAGGGGGTTCCTCAAGGAGGAGTAATTTCCCCAACACTCTTCCTTGTTTACATCAATGACCTGGTGAAAGATCTCCCAGCAGGAGTGAAAGCTGCCTTATATGCAGATGACCTAGTACTCTGGTGCGCTGATGAAAACGTCACCACAGCAAATTATAGAATGCAGCGGGCAGCAGACATGCTAGTGTCATGGGCAGAGAAATGGCTTATCACAATAAACACAGACAAAACCTCCACAACACTGTTCTCTCTCGCCCCCAAGGACAAAGCAGCTAACATACACCTAGGGACAACCGTGATCAAGGAAGAAAGCTACCCCACCTATCTTGGGGTGACATTTGACCAAAGGCGTACATGGAATAAGCATATTGAAAATGCAGAAGGAAAGGCCCGAAGACGACTAGGCATACTCAGAAAATTAGCAGGTACCAACTGGGGAGCAAATGAACGAAATCTAAAGAAGATTTATAATGGAGTAATAAGACCACACTTAGAGTTTAGCTCAGCAGCATGGTCATCAGCTGCTAACTCACATCTGCAGTCTTTGGACAAGGTGCAAAATCAAGCTCTCAGGCTCATTACAGGAGCCATGAAAACTACACCAATATCAGAGATGCAGAAGGTTGCTGGATTACAGACATTGTCCCATAGAAGAGACACAAAAACCATGACCCAGATGGAAAAGTACAACAGTATGCCAACGCACCCAATGAAGGCAAGACTAGATGATCTGGCATTGGGACGTCTAAAGCGTAGCAGCTTTGTGCATCGGGGAAAAAGACTTAAAAGACAGCATCAAGAAGACCTATCCATGAAGACAACACCACTGAAGCCCACCCTATACCATGGGAGCAGGCCAGCAATGCCCTCCAAATTAATACATCAGTCAGTGGTCTCACAAGTGGATGTGAGTATAATGATCTGCAAAAACGAACTGCTACATTGAGTATGATCCAAGAAAGCTATCCCGATCAATCATGGATACATGCCTATACAGATGGATCAGCAACTAATGCTGTTAGGAATGGAGGTGCCAGTATCTTTATCTCATATCCTGACAACCACTATGAGACTAGGCACATTCCCACTGGTAAATTCTGTTCCAACTATACAGCTGAGGTTCAAGCTCTAGAGCAAGCTGCCAATATGATTTATAACACCAACTCTGACTGCCACCAGGTAGTCATCCTCACAGATGCACTGTCTGTCCTGCAAGCTCTCAAGGGTGGTAAACTCCCGCATCTGAGAAATGAACTAAACAAGGTAGCTGCCAAAAAGAGAACCATACTTCAGTGGGTACCATCTCATTGTGGTGTACCCGGAAATGAAAAGGCAGATAAACTTGCAAAAAAGGGAGGAGAATGTGAACAAGAAGATAATGAAGTCACATACTTTGAGAAAAAGAGAGCTATCCAGACTATCAGAAGAGAACAGAACCAACCCAAAGACGACTATCACACTCTCGACCGGCAGGGACAGATAACTATTTTTCGCCTCAGGACAGGGCATAACAAACTGAATAAACACATGCACAAGCTACAATTGTCTGCTTCACCACTGTGCACATGTGGATTAAACGAACAAACTGCTGAGCATGTTCTACAGGATTGTCCTCTGTATGACCAGTTAAGAAAGATATACTGGCCCAATGACTCAACACTAAACTCAAAGCTATATGGAGCTAAAGAGGAACTTCAAACAACAGTCGAATTCATCATGAGAACTCGTCTGACGGTGTAAACATCAAAGATGCGATCGCAAGAAGAAGAAGGAATGGCAGATAAGCCACAGGAAAAGCCTAGATCTACAGTGATAATAACAAAGAGTCTTCAATTTGGTATTGGCTGCAAAAGAGCAAGAAGCTCAGCAGCCCTAGGTAAACAACAACAACGACATGCAGTATTATGATAAAATAATACACTTTTCTATAATGGTTTGCAGTAAAATATAAAATAATGTTGCTTAGATAAAATTATTTATATGTGTGTATCGTTTACCTTGGTGTTGCAAGTAGAGAGGCGGTAAAATGTCTCGCTGGCTTGTACAGAAATAGTCAGCAACCCATTCCAAGAGCCGAGGATGTGTGCCATCAGAAGCTGAGGGAGCATGGAAGTCAATAAGACGACACCTGAGAATTTAGGAGCGAGACAGACTATGATTATTTTTTTTTAAACCTCAATGAGTGTTTGAGATCAGAGATGACAGATGAGATTAGATAACTATGATGTTTAAGAAAATATCTGTGTTCAAGTGTTCATTTTTTGCTCTCAAACAACTACATCGATCTCTCTTATAGAGCTGACAGTCTGCCTCAGGCTTCTCTCATCACTACACAGTTTCTCCCTCAACTGGACTGGAGAAGGTCGTGCTGCCACACTGCTCCTCTTATGGAGCTGACAGTTTTGGAGTACATGTTCTACTGTTTGTGTTCATGTGTGTTGACAGGCCCTTGTTGTTAACAGGATAACTGCTTCCTCAAACATGTGGAACAAGGCAACTAATATGAGGTAACCTCATCATGTTAAAACAGACTGCTACAGAAATCACCACAGCAAGAGCATGTAAACACTTTGTACAGGCTTCCTACAGGGGACCAGCTGCAATGCTGGTTCCATGCTCCACCAGGAGCGCACAGGAAAATGTGGATATTTGTCAGGATCTTTGTCATCAGTTCTACATTTGTGATCTGCTATACAATGTCAATCCTTCTATTCTGTGCAAGCACCCATTTATGAAAGTCTGTGTCTTTCGGAATGACAATTTTCCATATTTCAGAGTCATAGATCTGACATTTGAGCAGAAGATTCTCATTTTTGTGCTGGACTCTATTTCTGTTGATTTCCATAGAAAACTCCTCTTGCCTTTAGCGTTCGTATTGTGAGATCATTATCTGTTCCCTCAACTTTGTCTATACTGCTGCCAAAATATATGTATGATTCAACATATTGTTGTGATGTTATCTCCCAGTGTAAGGTGGCTATCATTAGTCACATTTATTCTCATAATCTTTGTCTTGTTTATGTCTTTTCAACCCCAACTGCTGTGACCTCTTATGAAGTATTCTCATTCTGTCCTGCATCTGGTTAAGGTTATGGGACAGAACAGCAAGGTTGTCACCACAATCTAGATCATCTGTTTTATCAGTCCAGTGAATTCTATGAGGGATGGTCAAAAAGTAAAGCCTCCTATTTTTTATGTATGTAAATACTGCATCGGTGTGCAATTTGTAAATTTAGCAGGATTCCTCAAACACTCTTCTGCACTGTATAGCATTACCAACCTGTTTCAGTAACAGGTGGCACCACTTAACAGTTTAAAAATGGCTGCCAAAGACGTTCGGTTAAAACAACGTTATGTCATAGAATTCCTCAATGCTGAAGGCGAGACCCCAATTCGCATCCACGAACGTTTGAAGAATGTTTATAACAGTGGATGTTAGCACTGTCCAACGTTGGGTACATCGTTGTGACGAAGCTGAAGTAGGTCAATCCTCAATGGCTGATGCAAAGCGGACTGGCCATCCGTCTACCGCAGTGACTCCACACAACATTCATCGAGTTGATCGCATCATTCGTGGTGACCGTCAGGTAACACTGGATGAACTTTCTTCCATGTTGTCCATTAGTAAAGGCAGTGTCCAGAACATCATTAAAGACCTGGGTTATTCAAAGGTTTGTGCACGGTGGGTACCCAGAATGTTGACAGACAGACATAAAGAAACAAGGTAAACCATAGCCATCAACCTCCTGCACCGTTACGAAACTGAAGGAGAAGAGTTTTTATCAAATATTGTGACAGGTGATGAGACTTGGGTTCATTTTTTTTAACCAGAATCCAAAAGGCAGTCAATGGAATGCCATCACACAACATTGCTGACAAGAAAGAAGTTCAAAAGTTCACCATCTGTAGGGAAAGTTATGGCCTCCGTGTTTTGGGATGAGAAGGGTGTGATTCTTCTCGACTTCTTGGAACAGGGAAACACGGTGAATGCAGACCATTACATTGAAACTTTGAAGAAGCTTAGAGGTTGTCTTTGGCGACTTTACCCATTAAAAGATCAGAGAACTGCACTACTGTTGCATGATAATGCCACGCCACACACAGCTAAACGCACCATTGATGCGATTGCAGAAATTGGCTGGACATTATTACCATATCCCCACTTACAGTCCCGATCTTGCACCTTCTGACTTCCATCTGTTTGGACCACTGAAAGAAGATCTTCGCGGACATCACTTTGAGGACACCGAGACCCTTAAACGCGCCGTATGCCAGTGGTTTAGGAAAAAGGACACAAATTTTTACCATGCGGGGATACATGCCCTTGTGAGAAGATGGACAAAAACTGTAACAAATACCGGAGACTACATTGAGAAATAAATTTTTGAAGTTCAGACTTGGGGCTACATTTCAATGTGAATTTTATCTGTTTTCTTGCCTATTGAATGAAATTAAAAATTACGAGGCATTACTTTTTGACCGTCCCTCGTATTTCTTGATGATGGTGTCCCCATAGTGCAGTCAATGCTAGTAGGAAGAGAAACTGTGACAAGAGGCATCCCTGCCACAATCCAGTTTTTATCTCGCAGGGCTCAGTAAGCTGTCCTTCGTGAAGAATTCTACGTGTCATGTCTTAATATGTTTTCTTTATTAAGTTAATGAACTTGAGAAGGTCTCCATAACGTCTCATCAGTTTTCAGAGTGATTCTTTGTCTGAACTGTTCACATACCTTTTCACAATCCACAAATCTAATGTAAAGTGGTGAGTTTAATTCCGCGATTTGTTCAGCTAATATTCTCAATGTATCTTATCAATTTAAGATCTGTTTTGTTGAAAATCTACTTGTTCTTCACTCAACTGCCTGTCTGTGGCCTCAAGGATGTTTCTGTTTATTTTTTTTTTTTCTGGCACTGATAATAACATTATTCCTCTTTACTTTTGTGCCCTCTTGCAGATCTCCATTCTTTGGTAACCTGACTTTTCAGTCTGCTGTCATTTTTCCCCTCTCCCAGGCTGTAATTTACGTAATATCCCTGTGGAGGTGTGAATGCCATCTGGGTCAGAGGATTTCCATCTTTCAGGAGAAATAAAGAAAGCCTTAAAGCTTCTAAAAGTTGGAAATATCAGATGAAAGAAAAATACCCCAAAAGCAAGTGTGGGAGAAGCATGAACCTATTGATGATACTACTCAGATATGTTTAAAAAAAAAAAAAAAGGATTCTATCATGCACCATGCTTCAACAGCCTTCAGAACCACACAAAACAGAATGAAATTATGCCTGAACTATGGCACAAACAAAATACGTACTTAATGCCCAGAAACGATAGAGTTGCAACAATTTCTGTGGCCCCAATCCACTTGCTAGTATTAACCAGCTGACCTCCCAACTGTCTACAGCCTTGAGGATCAAATCCCATCCTCCATGCTGACTCAATCATTTGTTGGATTTTGGGAATAGAAGGCATTGTGACGATTCTATCTAAGAACGTACCAAAAGATTAGAGATGGATGGCATCAACAACAACTTTATGAAAGTTCACACACAGAAAATATAAAAAATAAAGTCAGACAGTGATGCCTTCCCTGCAGGATGATAAGATGAACACAAACAGGTGAACGGGAAAGTTTTACTACGATACAAGAAATATGTAAATAATGTTATTTCATTTATATGAAAACAATACAGAAAGAATGTAAACTAATACTCTTCATCAAGTACCATGCCTAGTGGTGTGGGAGATCATGTCTCTCCACAACTTCCTATCTCCAGTACAATTTACCAATTGTGTTGTTGACCTCCTCCTATTCCACGATGTCAAACTGTCCAGTATTTGCTCTCTTTGTCTTCCTTTATCAATTTTTTCTTCAATCTTACCTGTTTTTACAATATATTTCAGCTTTCCTCTTCCAATAATATGCCCCTAAAAAAGTGGATTGCTTCTTTCTAACTTGTGAAATAAGTTTCCTTTGTGCATTGGCCTCTTTCAGGACATCCTCATTACTTTTTTGGCTGTCCATGATATTTTATTCTTCTATAAAGCCACATGTCTAAGGCCTCTATTGCTTTCCCTGCTTGTTTACTAACTGTCCATGACTCATTCCCATACATCAGGACTGGTTCTATATAACAATGAAGAACTCTTTCTTACATCCAATGACAAAGAACTGTTGCATAAAATACTCTTCATTTTATAGAATGCTGTTTTTGCCCGAGCTAATTTACATACATGTAAAATAAAATAAAAGGATGTAACTGCTGAAGATTTTTGTGTGTGTTATCTTCTTATGTTTGTTATGTTTTTTCATCTCTGCGCATGTAGATTTGCTGACACTTTCTATCTGTACTGTTATTGTGTGCCCTGTATCCAAAAACAAACTTACGCTTGCAATGTGGGCTTTATTTTTGTCTGTTTCATACCAAGACATATAACCTTTATTTGTTCCTTGGTGTATGTTACTACATTTTTACATACTGCTTTAAACCACTTACAATGTGCATGGATCTGCTGATTATATCATGACCTATTTTTTGTCATCTCATCATTTTATAAAGAATTACTGCAGTCATCATCATGTTGTTATTACTACTCTACATGGACAATATTATTGTGATGTCTTTAAATATGACAAAAAATCCTCCAAAAATTCTTGTCTGCAGTCATTTATGATGGGGGCACAAGAACATGTCCACATGTTTTCCACGCACATGCTGTGAATACTCCCACAGCAACTAATGGTAGCCTTGTGTTGTCCCTGGCGGGGGTCTCTAAGGAAACGAAGAAAGAATAGGAATACTGCTTCCTCAGATATGTCATAAGAGGATCCCAACATGAGGTTGGGCATGGGGACTGGCAAACCTGGTCATGTCAAACACATTTCTATAGAAACAACCGCTGCAAGAGCACATAAATGCTTTGATGCAGGTTTCCTACTACCTGCAGTGACGGCTCTCTGCTCCATATGGAGCAAAGAGGAAATGAAGAAAAACTACTGATAACCAGGAAGGTTTAAAAGTGAAACAATTAACATTATGTGATTTATAAACTGTAAGACCTGAAAGATTACTTTTATTGGTAAAACTGGGGTAGCCATCATCATCAATGTTTTCCTTTGTGCGCAGTATGGAGCACAGAACCACTACTGCATCTGGACCCCTTGCAGGAAGCCTGCACCAAGTATTCCCATGCTCTTGCAGCGTTGGCTCGTGTGGCAATCTGATTCACATGATGAGGTTGCCAACCCCTTGCATAACCTCATATTAGTTACCTTGTATGACATGCCTGTGGGTGCAGTAGTCGTGCTCTTTCTTTGCCTCTCAAGAGACCCCTGGGACGTACATGGAATGAAACTGGTATATGCTTATCTGTTTTTGTATGCACCGTCGACCTGTCTCACTTAACAATAAAGCCTGTGCTTTTAACAGTACAGTCCAGCGTGATACAGAAATACAGGCAACTGCCATCTGGTCATATTTATCTCATTTTCTTGACAGAGCACCTTGAAAGTTTTTATAAAAAGTTCTAATCATTTTCTTTAAGAGGTTTCCATTTTTTATTGTTCGTTTATGCATGGAGGCATATCTGGAGTAATCCTTATATGACCACCAGCTTTGCACAATGCTATAATATACATATTTTGGAAGTGAACCTCTGTCGGTGAGGCTAAAATTATACCCTCATTGACTCTTGAAATCATCCACTTACTTCCAGCGATTCCCCCTGTGGTGAGACTTGTTGAGAACCCAGCATTGCACACTAAGTTTGGAGGAGTCACTTGAGCTCCAGATGTAAATCTTTGGCTTTGACCTGGTTGACTGTATGCAAGAGAATCTCACAATGGACTTAGTGATAGGCAGGGGGAGCTGAGAAGTGGCTCTGTGCAGGACATGACAATTCCTTGGGAGAGCCTAGAACCAGAGCACAGTATATTAGCTCTGCAAAGTTGGAGAACTCACTTGGATAGTGGGGAATGCACAGCATGCCATGCGCTTCTTCTTCCTTGCTTAGGACCAAACGTGATGATCCTTTAGGTGCAAGCCAAGATAGAGAAACTGGAGCTTATGACTTCAACTCAACAAGTTTCAGAATGGCAGAAAAGCCACAGGAAAAGCCTAGACTTACAATGTAGATAATACCAAGGACTCTTAAACTTGGTATTGGCTGCAAAAGAGCGAGAAGCTCAGCAACCCCAGTTAAACAACAACAAATGTTTGTTTAGTGCTTCTTATGTTTTTTTTTTTTGCTGTTGTTTTTGTTCATGCTGAGGAAGGTGCTTCACTGAAACATCCATCACAGTGTGTCTGTCAGCATATGTAAAACAAACAAACAAACATATTATTTTATCTTGTATCATGAAAAACCTCACCTGTAAATATTTTCTGGGCATAATCTGGATGTCTGGACAGGCAGGAGAGAATCATCTGAAAATTCCTGTAACCACAACCCCAACCTTTGTCCCCATAAGATCCAGAATAATGATCTGTTGGAGAGCATAGATGAACTGTCTGTCCTGGCCATGCCTTATGACGGTATAAGTTCTCTAGTTTTTCTATGAGACCTGTGAAAGACAACAAATATATAAATACCTGTAACAAGAGGTAGAAAAGCATTACTTCATTTTGTTATATCTGTGTAGCTACTTCACATTCTGTCCCTGGCCTTATAAGACTAGTAAGATTGGCTAAACTGATGGAAAGAAGGCTAATCAAGATGTTATGTTGATGAACAGCTTACTAAATTACAGTGTTCAATTGGCAGAGTGGTTAGAGTGCTGGCCTCTTGCGGCAAAGGTGCCGGGTTCAAAACATAGTGGTGTCATTATCCAGTCTACCCAGCTGTAAATGGGTACCTGACTCTGCTCTTGAGTTAGGGAAGACAAAGGCAGCCATTAAATGAACTGGTCACCCCATCTCTCTAAGCTGGACCTAGTATAGTGAAGTCTCTAACACTTCACTCCCCTATGACAGTTTCTGCTATGAGACTTCCTTTACCTTTTTTCTCAATAAATGAAACAATAAATCGGGACACTTTCTGAATGACAGCATACACAAGCTTTCTAGAAAAATAAAAAAAATTATCAGCTGCGTCTGCCACAGATAGAGTTCTCTTACCGAGTGAAGGAAGGACTATTTGACAATATTAACTAGACCTTATTCGATTTTTTCCTGCTTCTGCTACCAGTCACCAAGGGAATGACAAATATTCATATAAAAAAAGGAGATCCAAGTCCCAAAATTCACCAACAGATGCCTGTGTGGCATACAGCTATCAAATGGTCAGATGTAATAATAAACATAGACATGAGGAATAGAACTAGAAAACAACCAATACACCTGCAGATAAAAGAGAGGAAATGGAAGTGGATGGCCAAACCCATACAGGAAACTTACAGCCCATATTAACCAAACAAGCCTTTGATTGGAGAGTGGCAGCTATGAAAGGACTTGCTGCCGCGCATTGGGGCGGACAGGAGAGTAATGGGGAGGCTGTGCACTGGGTGGGCGAGGCCAGTCCTGGGGTGTGGCATTGCAGAAAGGTCGGCAGCAGCTAGGTTGAACTTTTATAGGATGGCCAGAGCCCAGGGCCGGGCAGTGAGAGTCATGGTGGGGGGGCATGGGGTCAGCGCCCACTGAAGAGTTGGAAGGGATTACATGCTTGCAGCCGATGGGGGATGGGAGAGATGGTGGAGCCCAGTGGTAGGCAGAGAGATTCAGGAGGCGGATAGACCCACCCAGTGTGCCAGAGAATGGGACAATGGAGAACATTCTAGGTGTTCAGGCACGGAACAGCCAAAATGAAATAGAAAGAAGAGTCCTAACCACAAAATACATAGAGAAACATTACCCAAGAAACACCTGGATCCATGAATACACAGTTGGATCAGCAACAAAATGTAACAGAAGATGGGGGTGGAGGAGACTTTCTGGGCTTAAGCAATGGCACAAAAAAAAAGCTATCAGTCACAACAGTAAGATTCTCAAGTAACTTCAGAGCAGTGACAGAGGCCCTAAAAACTGCAGCAGAAGTCCTAATGACAGAAGAAAGCTCAGAGAGACAAGTAGCTATGTTCTCCGATGCGCTGTCAATAATTGCAATGCTGAAGAATCAAAATAATGCCAACCTGGATGAGCTAAAAGTAACACTTCAAAAACTGTGTCAGCAATTCAAAAGAGTTGTGATAACAGTGGATCCCTTCTCACTGCAACATCCTTGGAAATGAAGAGGCTGACAGATCGGCAAAGAAAGGGTGAAAGCTATCTCAACTTGACACAAGCATAACTTATGAAGAGGCCAAGAGATTTATCAAGCGCAGATACAGGAGGTAGTGGGAAACAAAGCATCCAGACCACACAAAAAATGATGCGTATTACCAGCTCACCAGAAATGAACAAGTGGTAATCTTCAGACTTCGCGCAGGTCACAATAGATTGGGATACCATATATTTAACCAGTTAAAGATAGGAACTACTGATGAGTGTAACTGCAGCACCGATAAAATAACTGCTTAACATCTACTTCAAAGGTACCCAACATGAGGAACAGAGAAAGCGCCATCACCAGTACCATTCCTGGAAAATGATGATATCTATATGGAGATACCAACAGCCTCAAGCTGACCAATGCTTTCTTTGAACACACTCAAGTTGACATCTGAGGGTGAACAAAGAAGAAGACTGGAACCAACAAGGGAAAAGAAAAGTTGGAAGGAAGCCAAAAATAAAATGAAGAAAAACAGTGGAAGAAGAAGCCAGGGCAACCAGATTATATTGGGCAGAGTTGAAAAAGATGACTAAAAACAGATAAAAAAAAAAGGCTAGCAACAGTTGCAGCCTTTTGTTCTACATGGAATGAAAAAGAATGAGCAAATGAAGGAAGAAATGAGAAATGTGGAAGAAAAGAGTTCAAGTTCCAAAATGTCAGAAGTTTAGTGGATGTCTTAGGAGATTCCACAAGAAGAATAACTAAGAAGTTACAAACATTCAAACAGGTGTTTGCTGGGAACTTAAGATTAAAGTGGTACAATAGGATTATCAACGTGGAACTCAGTTAAAGAACCTGATATATGGCAGTGTAACAAGAGGTTTGGACAAGGCATTATGTGCAGAAGGGACACATACTGAAGGCCGAGATCATCTGCTGCTACATCAGTGATTCCCTAGCATTGTGCTGCAAGGTACCTTAGGGTATGTTCCAAAATTCTGATTTCTCATTTTCATGAAATAAAGCACTAATAATATAAGCCTCTGCGGTATGTTCTGAAATCATGCAGACCTGATAAAGTGTGTCATCATTCAAAAAAAAATTGGGAACTTTTGTGTAACAGCATAAGCAGTCCTTATTCTGGGATTCCCAGGGAAGAAGAAATATTAAGATGATAGAACACAAGCCAAAGAGAATGGAAAGTCGCAATAAGCTACATAAAGAAGAAATGAAGAAGAGTACCAATTAAAGGAAGGCTTAGAAAGAATCTGACTGAAGGCCTATGTCCCACACAGAGCCATAAGGCAATGAAGAAAATAAAATTTAAATCTTGCCCAGTTACCCTGTGTTCTTGTGCTTCCATTATCCACACCGATCAGGTCTGTCTCAGTCATCAATGACTTCTGCTCATGATAGTCCGCGACAGACATCTTTCCACTTGTCACTGCCCTCTCCAAGTTTTGCTCGTACTGGTGTTTGTAGCTCACGTTTTCTCTGCTGCCTGATGGCGTACATTTGTTTTGGCTTGTAGAGGGAACACCATTTCTACTTCTTGAAGGTCTTGTCTGAATTTCCTGACACAAGGAACGCAGTGAATAAAGATTTATGAACAAGACTAAGGTGAAGGGTTTTTAATTTACAAGGCAGCCTGTGACTATGGACAATGGTAGCATTATCATTATTATTTCCCTTTCGTTCTTTATGGAGCATGGAGCCATCAATTCAGCTGGTCCCAGAAAACCTGCACCAAGGCATTCATGTACTCTGGCAATGGTAGCTTCTGTAATAATTTGTTTTACACAATGAGGTTGCCAGCCTCCATGCACAACCACATATTAGTAGCCTCTTATGATATGTCGGCGTCTGTGGCCTAATGGATATGAACGCAGTTTCATAATCCAGATATACCAGGTTCGAAACCTGCTGCAGGCGGTTTGGTAGCAGATCGCTTTGTGTGGATTTTTAACAATGGTATAAGCGCCGTACCGTTCAGAAAGCAATGGCAAACTACTGAATGAAAAAATTGCCTAGAAAAATCACAAACAGCCAATAAAAGCTGGGGTTGATTGCCACGTCCCGTAAAGGATAAGCAACTAACTAACTTATGATATGCCAGAGGAAGCAGTAGTGCTAATGTTAGTTCTACATGTAAGGTTAAAGTACTCTTCAATATAAGAAAAGCATTTGTTGCATCTCTTTTTGCGCACCGCAATGTATTCATTATTTTGAAACGCTGCGGTGCTCAACAAGAGAGTTGCTAGAATAGAATGTCGTAAAATTAGTGTATGGTCTGTGTTGTTTTAACCGAGAGCGAGATTTGGTTAAGTCGGTGCAAAGAATGCAGGTCGTGAACAGGACTAAAAATATTGTAAGATTTTTGGGCAGTTGATTTTTAGAAAGTGTGGCCATGTGTGTTTTTCCTGATGTTCTAATGTCCGACAGTGTGTCTGCATAGAGGGAAGGTGTTGATTCATATGTATGCCAGCTGTTTATTATTAACCAGGAAGTATTTTAACGATGTTGTACGAGTGAGTAATAGATAATCATATCGCGGACCATTATCAGACAGACTGAACGAAGAGGTGATGAAAGCACCGTTACTGCTGTGTTTATGCAGACATGAACGTTAATGGCCCTGTGTGGCTGGCCTTATAAACTATGTGATCATGAATCTTTAATCGTGAATGGAGTTACGTAGTGTATGTACTTGTCAATAAAATATATAAACTGTCAGCAGTATTCATCTGACATTATTTCGACCAGTTGATGTTTGCAGTTTCCAACTGATAGATGAATTAACATTCCCCTAGAGATATAACTTGACCACACTTCTACCAGTTTCACACACATGCATAAATGGAACGCAACACATAAACGGTTGAAATAATCTCACAGCAAAACCTTCCAAAATTCAGATAGGATCCCGTTACATACCCATTGAGGCATATTGGGAATATGGTGTTAGGCCTATATTTTCTCGACCATCAGCACACGAGGGGTGATGTGGTCAGCATCACGCCGGCCACCTTAACCTTCCCAGAGTTGCTCTGGTACCCAATTGGGGCCGGGTCAACCCAGGAGCCGTTTGCGGCCTAAAAAAATCCCACCTCATCTGGGGATAGAACCATGGACCACTGAGGTAGGAAGCCAGTGCAAAATTCAGATAGGTTTTCAAGAAATTTCCTTCTTGGGATACAGAGTCGGTCACGGCTGTCTTAAACCGGAGGATACTACTGTGTCTCGTATCTTAAATCTCTCTATACCTACAACCAAGAAACAAGTTCACAGTCTTCTTGGCTTACTTAACATCTATCATAAGTGTTGTTTGACGCAGCACTTTGACGGAGCTATTCATCCACTTTTGTATGTTAGCCGAAAACTAAGCATGACAGAATATAAACAACCCATCATTAAAAAAAGAGAACTGTTGGCAATTGTATGGAGTATGACTAAGCTTTGAAGGGGTATCTATAATGCTGTCTATAAAGCACAGAAGGCACTTATAGAATGGGAAGCAATGAGACCCTGAATTATAACAGCAAGGTTTAAATCAGCTAAAAAGAAAGTAAATATAAACATTATTCAGTGTTATGCACCAACAAATGATAAAGAAGAATCGAAGAAAGAAGACTTTTACACCAGACTACAAAATGTCTTGGACAAAAAGAAAAGAAAGGACATCACAATTTTGATGGAGGACCTAAATGCAAAAATAGGAACAGACAACATCAGCTTTGAAGAAATCATGGATTAGGTATGATGAACGCGAATGGGGAACTATTAGCTAACTTTGTGCTTCAAATCAACTAGCTATAGGAGGAAGCATATTTCCACAACACCCGTGTGTTACCGGGGCCCGAAAGGGGAGCAAAGAATAGTAACACTGTCCCCTACCAAGCATGTCGTAAAAAGCGACTAAGGAGGGTTGGGCATGGGGCCGGTTACACCATCCTGTAAAAAAAATTTAAACCACAAAAAACTTCAACAAATATGGACAAGTCAAATAAAGAAAATAAAACACAGCCATCCAAGACAGGGGAAGGTCCTCTCGCGGGGAGGCGTATGATGCAACACAGAGAAAGCCGAAAGGAGTCTGTGTTGCTGACTAACCTTCTTTCTTCTAGGAGAACTTCCAGATTTGGCACCTGGAATGTTCGGACATTAAACGAACAAGGGAAAGTGGCGCAAGTAGCAGCAGAAATGAGGGAATACAAAATCGAGGTTCTGGGAATGTGTGAAACAAAGTGGAAGGGGGTAGACAGGAAGAAACTCATCACAGGTGAATTGGTGCTGTCCTCAGGACATGAAGACGAAAGTTCACACCACAGTGAAGGGGTAGCTCTTATGTTATCTAAAGAAGCACAGAAAGCACTAATTGAATGGGAAGCTGTTGGACCCAGAATAATAACAGCTTCTTTCAAAACAGCTAAAAAGAAAATTCATGTAAATGTCATCCAATGTTATGCACCAACTAATGACAAAGAAGAGTCTGTGAAAGAAGCATTTTATACTAAACTACAAGAAATTATGGATAAAGTAAAAAGAAGAGACATCACAATTTTGATGGGTGACATGAATGCAAAGATAGGTACAGTCAACACTGGATTTGAAGAAGTCATGGGAAAACATGGGCTAGGAGTAATGAATGAAAATGGAGAGCTATTCGCAAACTTCTGTGCTTCATATCAACTGGCTATAGGAGGAAGCATGTTTCCACATAAGAGAATACACAAGGCAACATGGATATCACCAGACCATAGAACAGAAAATCAGATTGATCATATATGCATAAACAAGAAGTTTAGATCATCATTGCAGGATGTAAAGGTATATAGAGGAGCAGATGTGGCATCAGATCACCATCTTCTGATAGCCAAAGTAAAAATGAAACTCAAGAGATATGCAACTATGCAAAATTATAGACAACAGTTTAATGTAGGACAGCTAAGAAATCAAGAAACAAGAGACAAATTTGCGGTCACAGTATCCAACAAATTCCAAGTGCTCCAACAGCTGGAAGATGTAGAGAATACAGAAGACTATTGGCAGCAGGTCAAAACAGTATGGAAGGAGACATGTGAAGAAATACTGGGGAAAAGGGAAAGACAACAAAAAGCATGGATAACAACAGAAACCATCAATAAGATAAAAGACAGAAAAAACAAGAAAGCAGAGTTAAACACAAGCAAAACTAGAAGCTCCAAAGCCAAGGCTCAAGAAGTGTACACAGAAGCAAACAAAGAAGTAAAAAGAAGTATCAAAAGAGACAAGAGGAAGTATATTGAGGAGTTGGCAAGAGAGGCAGAAGATGCTGCAGCCAAAGGAAATATGAGAGAACTGTATAGCAGTACAAAGAAGCTAACAGGGAAATACAAGCAAACAAGTTGCCTCATAAAAGACAAGAATGGGAAACTGCTCAGCAATATACAAGAGCAAATGAAGAGGTGGACAGAATATTTTGGGGACCTTCTCAATAGACCAGCTCCACAAAACCCGCCGGACATCCAGCCAGCAGAAGAAGAGCTACAAATTAACGGTGAAAGACCAACGAAGGAAGAAATAAAGAAAGCCATAAAGCTTCTAAGAGAGGGAAAAGCGTCTGGACCTGATCATTCCAGCAGAGGCCATCAAAGCAGATATCGACACGGCTACAGAGATGTTATATAAATTACTTGGTAAAGTCTGGGAAAAGGAAGAGATACCAGCAGAATGGAAGGAAGGATATCTGGTTAAGTTGCCTAAGAAGGGAAATTTACAAGAGTGCACAAATTATAGAGGAATAATGTTACTATCAGTGCCAGGAAAAGTATTAAACAGGATTATCCTTGAGAGATTAAAAGAGTCCATAGACAAGAAACTGAGAGATGAACAAGCAGGTTTTCGACAAAACAGATCATGTACAGACCAGATAGCCACTTTGAGAATAATAGTTGAACAAAGTCTGGAATGGAATTCACCACTATACATCGGATTTGTGGACTACGAAAAGGCATTTGACAGTGTAGACAGAGAATCACTTTGGAAATTGATGAGGCATTATGGAGTTCCCCTGAAGATCATTAATTTAATAAAGAAAACATATGAAGACATGACATGCAGAGTTCTTCACGAAGGACAGCTAACAGAACCGTTTGGGATAAGAACAGGAGTGCGACAGGGATGCCTCTTGTCTCCATTTCTTTTCTTGCTGGCAATAGATTGGGTTATGAGATCATCGACAACACACAACAGAAATGGAATCCAGTGGACTCTGACTAAGCAGTTGGATGATCTGGATTTTGCTGATGACTTGGCTCTTCTGTCCCATAACCGTAATCAGATGCAGGACAAATTGAAAACACTCGAGGAGAGGTCACAGCAATTGGGTCTGAAAATACACAGGGAAAAGACAAAAATAATGAGAATAAATGCAGGTAATGATAACAGGGTTGAACTTGAAGAAACACCAATTCAAGATGTAGAATCATACACATATCTTGGCAGCAATATAGACAAAGTTGGAGGGACAGACAGCGATATCAAAATAAGAATACAAAAGGCAAGAGGAGCTTTCATTGCATTGGGAAATATATGGAGATCAAGAGAAATCGGATCCAACACGAAAATAAGAATCTTCAACTCAAATGTGAAGTCAGTCCTATTGTATGGCTCGGAGACATGGAGAACAACAAAGACAACAACCAAAAAGCTACAGACTTTCATAAATGGGTGCTTGCGTAGAATAGAGGGATTAAAATGGTATGACAAGGTTACCAACGTGGAACTGATGACAAGAACTAGACAAGTGCCAGTGGAACAAGAGATGAGAAGAAGACGATGGCGATGGATAGGACACACACTGAGGAAACCTGTTGATAGCATTACAAGACAGTCCTTGTTCTGGAACCCCCAGGGCAAGAGAGGCAGAGGAAGACCAAGAAGTACATGGAGAAGAGAGTTGGAAACAGAGGTGAAAATGATGAGGAGAACATGGAAAGAACTTGAGATGATGGCACGGGACAGGAGGACTTGGCATGTGTTTGTTGAAGGCCTATGCTCCTTTGGGAGTGGAGGGTTATGAATGAATGAATATTTCCACATAAAAGAATACATAAAGCAACATGGATATCACCAGACCACAGAACTGAGAATCAGATTGATCACATATGCATAAGTAAGAAGTTTAGGTCATCATTGTATGATGTAAAAGTATGTAGAGGAGCAGATGTGGTATCAGACCATCTTCTGTTGGCTAAAACAAAATTAAAACTCAAGAAATGTACAACAGTATATAGCTATAATCAACAGTATAATGTGGGATATCTAAGAAATCAGGAAATAAGAGAAACATTTTCAATCACAGTATCCAACAAATACCAAGTACTCCAACAGGTGGAAGATGAAGCAGATGCGGAAGACCACTGGCAACAAGTAAAAAATATATGGAACGAGACATGTGAAGAAGTACTGAGAAAAAGAGAACATCAGTACAAAGCACGGATAACAACAGAAACCATTACCAAGATAGAAGACAGGAAAAACAAGAAAGCAGATTTAAACAGAAGCAAAACAAGAAGCTCCAAAGCCAAGGCTCATGAAGGTAAATAGAAGCAAACAAAGAAGTAAGAAGAAACGTCAAAAGAGACAATAGGAAGTATATTGAAGAGTTGGCAAGGGAAGCAGAGGAAGCTGCAGCCAAAGGAAATGTGAGGGACCTGTACAACAACACAAAGAAGCTAACAGGGAAATATAAGCAAGCAAATGGCCTCATAAAAGATAGGAATGGAAAATTGCTTAGTAATATGCAAGAACAAATGAAGAGATGGACAGAACATTTTGAGGGACTTCTCAATAGACCAGCTCCAAATAATCCCTCAGACATCCAGCCAGCATAAGAGGAGCTACCAATCAGCGGTGAACGACCAAGTAAAGAAGAAATAAAGAAAGCCATAAAGCTTCTAAAAGATGGAAAAGCAGCTGGTCCAGATTGCATTCCAGCAGAGGCCATCAAAACAGATACTGATTCGTCTACAGAGATATTATACAAACTACTTGGCAAAGTCTGGGAGAGAGAGGAAATAAAAGCAGAATGGAAGGAAGGTTATCTGGTCAAGTTGCCTAAGAAGGGAAATTTACAAGAGTACACAAATTATAGAGGAATAATGTTACCATCTGTGCCAGGAAAAGTATTAACAGAATCATCCTTGAGAGATTAAAAGAGTCCATAGACAAGCAACTGAGAGATGAATAAACAAGTTTTCGACAAAACAGATCCTGTACAGACCAGATAGCCATATTGAGAATAATAGTTGAACAAAGTCTGGAATGGAATTCACCGCTATACATCGGATTCGTGGACTATGAAAAGGCATTTGACAGTGTAGAAAGAGAATCACTTTGGAAACTGATGAAGCATTATGGAGTTCCCATAAAGATCATTAACTTAATAAGGAAGGCCTATGAAGACACGACATGCAGAGTTCTTCATGAAGGACAACTTACAGTACCGTTTAGGATTAGAACGGGAGTGAGACAGGAATGCCTCTTGTTTCCATTTCTTTTCTTACTAGCAATAGATTGGGTTATTAAAACATCGATATTACACAACAGAAATGGAATCCAGTGGAATCTGACTAAACAGCTTGATGATCTGGATTTTGCAGATGACTTGGCTCTTCTGTTCCGTTACCATAATCAGATGCAAGAGAAAATGAAAATTCTCGATGAGAGGACACAACAAGTGGGCCTGAAAATACACAGGGAAAAGACAAAGATTATGAGAATAAATGCAAGAAATGATAACAAGGTTGAACTTGAAGAAACACCACTCAAGGATGTATAATCGTACACATATCTTGGCAGTAATATAGACAGAGTTGGAGGGACAGACAATGATATCAAAATAAGAATACAAAAAGCAAGAGGAGCTTTCATTGTATTAGGAAACATGGAAAACAAGAGAAATCAAGTCCAACACGAAACTAAGAATCTTCAGCTCAAATGTCAAGTCAGTCCTATTGTATGGCTCTGAGACATGGAGAGCAACAAAAACAACAACCAAAAAGCTACAGACTTTTATAAACGGGTGCTTGCATAGAATAGAAGGACTGAAATGGTATGACAAAGTCACAAATGTGGAATTGATGACAAGAACCAGACAAGTGCCAGTGGAAGAAGAGTTGAGAAGAAGATGCTGGCGGTGGACAGGACACACATTGAGGAGACCTGTTGATAGCATTACAAGGCAATCCTAGTTCTGGAATCCACATGGAAAGAGAGGCAGAGGTAGACCAAAAACACATGGAGAAAAGAACTGGATACAGAGGTTAAATGAGGAAAACATGGAAAGAACTTGAGCAGATGGCACAGGACAGGAAGACTTGGCATGTGTTTGTTGAAGGCCTATGCTCCTCGGGGAGCTAAAGGGTATTGATGACTAAGCTTCTGCGGTATTTACTTGGAGCACATTTTGTCCTGCAAACTGACCACAGATCTCTGATGTATTTGCAAACTGCCAAATTTCCAAAACAACGTATGGCCAGATTTGCTCTCCTTTTACAATCCTATGACTACATCATTCTACCTATTATGGTAACACAAATGTTTTGGCTATGATTCTGTCAAGATGGAGTCATACATGATTACTGTATTAACTTTGCATAGACTTGATACATAGAGTGACTGTTGCGCTGATTGTGCATTTATGAACTTTACTATTTCGGAACAATGCTAATACAAAGGTTGTTAATTGATAAACTCTAGATTCCTGGAAGAACATTTATTATCATTCATGGATTGTTCTTATTTACTTACATGTGAACATCTCGTTAAATTATATGACTTCAACAGTAATTTTCTTGAATAGATTGTATTATTTCTATTACTACACTTAGGTTAATACTGACATATTGTGATTATCATTACTACATATGACTTCGGACATTGACATGACCATACATTATCTGACTTATACTGTCACGAGTTGTTTCGGTTGTGCATTGTTGGCCGTCCTTCTTCAGAAAACCGTTGGTTTTCTCTTGTGTGTGTGTGTGTGTGTGTGGGGGGGGGAGGAGAAGAGAAATAATGCTGCACCTCCTTTTGCACACCGCAATGTATTCATTATTTTGAAACGCTGCGGTGCTCAACAAGAGGGTTGCTAGAATAGAATGTCGCAAAATTAGTGTATTGTCTGTGTTGTTTTGACCAAGAGCGAGATTTGGTTAAGTCTGTGTGAAAATTGCAGGTTGTGAACAGGACTGAAAATACTGTAAGATTTTGGGCAGTTCATTTTTGGAAAGTGTTGCCGGCCGGAAGGGCTGCGCCATGTGTATTTATGTCCGCCAGTGTGTCTGCATACAGGGAAGGTGTTGATTTATATGTATGCCAGCTGTTTATTATTAACCAGGAAGTATTTTAACGAAGTTGTACGAGTGAGTAACAGATAATCATATCGCGGACCGTTATCAGACAGACTCTACGAAGAGGTGACGAAAGCACCATTACTGCTGTGTTTATGCAGACATGAACGTTAATGGCCCTGTGTGGTTGGCTGTATAAACTATGTGATCATGAATCTTTAATCGTGAATGGAGTTACATAGTGTATGTACTTGTCAATAAACTATATAAACTGTCAGCAGTATTCATCTGACATCATTTCGACCAGTTATGTTTGCAGTTTCCATTTGATAGATGAATTAACATTCCCCTAGAGATATAACTTGACCACACTTCTACCAGCTTCACACACATGCATAAATGGAACGCAACAGCACCTATGATACTTTCTTAGTTCCACCTATTTACATGGTACAGTGCATGCAACATAGCAGAATCCATGTGCTACACTACAAATGGACTGACAGTCCCAAGATTTAAGACAGAATCAAACAAAAACAACATATACTGTGTGACTTTTATTTATTTAAAAAAAAAAAAGAACATTTAGCTTAGCTGTGTCCTTTATGATGTCCTCAGCTTCAAGATGTGTAAAACAGCCCAGGGCAAAATTGTATAAATTGAGAAAAAATACTATATATAATACACTTAGCTTACTTGACAAAACTATACAGTACTAAAATTCTAGAATATATCAATTAGAATTAAAAACGTTGCTCGCTTTGTTCTTGAAGTTTAGTATAGTAAAGTTTGTTACATTTACATCCTTAATTTAGCCGGTCACAACAGTTGATTAACTACAGTATCTTTTTTTTTAACAATAGTAAATAATTAAGACAGTAAAACATCCCACAGGTACACAAGTTCAAGCAAACTACCTTGAAGCTGTGTGGAAATTCCTTCTGGTTTACTGAACCATTTTTCACTGCCAAGTTTTCTTTGTCGCTGACTTGCTTGATAGTAGTTGGTGATGAAAGGTCTGGTCCTGACAGACAGTTATAAACAAATATCATAATAATAATTGTTATGCACTTTTCTTCCTGTTACCTTAATTAAAAAGCAGTACATGTTAGATTGCAACAGCTAAATCGATGGTAACGACTTAAGGATAATAAAAAACATATACTGGCAATAAACAACAGCTATCAGAATTAGCAGCCAAATAGGAACATTTCTGCAGATTAAAAAAGGGTGTTAGACAGAGATGTCTGCTGTCACCGGATCTGTGTAATCTGTACAGTGAAAATATAATGCATTCCATAGAAGACATGTCAGGAATATCAGTTGGTGGACATAATATACACAACTTGAGATAGGCTGATGATACAGTCTTAATAGCAAAAAAGTGAAAAGGAGATGCAGGAAATGATTGATACAATAGTAACAGAAAGTGAAAATAAAGGCCTTAGCCTTAATAGCAAAAAAGACGGAAGTAATGGTCACCAAAAAAAAAAAAAAAAGACTTCTCCAGAATGCACTATCAGAGTCAATGGAACAGTTTTAAAACAGGTCAGTAGATTCAAATATCTAGGCACATTAATAACATCGGATGGAAGATACATATCAGAAGTGAAAAGCAGAATAGCTCAGGCAATCCTACTGTGTGACCCTGAAACATGGAGAACAAGATGTTACAAGCTTCCACTAATTGGTGCCAGTGCAGAATAGAAGGACTGAAGTGGAATGACAAAATCACTAAAGGGAAACTCATGAGAAAACAGGCAAAAATCAGTGGAATAAGAGGTGAGGTAAATGCCCTGCTGCTGGATAGAGCATGTACCAAAGAAACCAGATGATTGCATAACAAGGCAGCCATTGTTCTGGAATCCACAATGTAACAGAAACTGAGGGAGATCTAAGACAGAAGTCTTCTTCTTCTTGCGATCGCATCTTTGATGATTACACCGTCAGACGAGTTCTCATGATGAATTCGACTGTTGTTTGAAGTTCCTCTTTAACTCCATATAGCTTTGAGTTTAGTGTTGAGTCATTGGGCCAGTATATCTTTCTTAATTGGTCATACAGAGGACAGTCCTGTAGAACATACTCAGCAGTTTGTTCATTTAATCCACATGTGCACAGTGGTGAAGCAGACAGTCGTAGCTTGTGCATGTGTTTATTCAGTTTGTTATGCCCTGTCCTGAGTCAAAAAATAGTTATCTGTCCCTGCCGGTCGAGAGTGTGATAGTCGTCTTTGGGTTGGTTCTGTTCTCTTCTGATAGTCTGGATAGCTCTCTTTTTCTCAAAGTATGTGACTTCATTCTCTTCTTGTTCACATTCTCCTCCCTTTTTTGCAAGTTTATCTGCCTTTTCATTTCCGGGTACACCACAATGAGATGGTACCCACTGAAGTATGGTTCTCTTTTTGGCAGCTACCTTGTTTAGTTCATTTCTCAGATGCGGGAGTTTACCACCCTTGAGAGCTTGCAGGACAGACAGTGCATCTGTGAGGATGACTACCTGGTGGCAGTCAGAGTTGGTGTTATAAATCATATTTGCAGCTTGCTCTAGAGCTTGAACCTCAGCTGTATAGTTGGAACAGAATTTACCAGTGGGAATGTGCCTAGTCTCATAGTGGTTGTCAGGATATGAGATAAAGATACCGGCACCTCCATTCCTAACAGCATTAGTTGCTGATCCATCTGTATAGGCATGTATCCATGATTGATCGGGATAGCTTTCTTGGATCATACTCAATGTAGCAGTTCGTTTTTGCAGATCATTATACTCACATCCACTTGTGAGACCACTGACTGATGTATTAATTTGGAGGGCACTGCTGGCCTGCTCCCATGGTACAGGGTATAGGGTGGGCTTCAGTGGTGTTGTCTTCATGGATAGGTCTTCTTGATGCTGTCTTATAAGTCTTTTTCCCCGATGCACAAAGCTGCTACGCTTTAGACGTCCCAATGTCAGATCATCTAGTCTTGCCTTCATTGGGTGCATTGGCATACTGTTGTACTTTTCCATCTGGATCATGGTTTTTGTGTCTCTTCTATGGGACAGTGTCTGTAATCCAGCAACCTTCTGCATCTCTGTTATTGGTGTAGTTTTCATGGCTCCTGTAATGAGCCTGAGAGCTTGATTTTGCACCTTGTCCAAAGACTGCAGATGTGAGTTAGCAGCTGATGACCATGCTGCTGAGCTAAACTCTAAGTGTGGTCTTATTACTCCATTATAAATCTTCTTTAGACAGACACATTTACTTACCTAGGAAGCATAGTAACACCTGACGGCGGAACAAGCAAGGACATTAACAACAGAATGAATAAAGCGAGAACAGCCTTTGCTGTTCTCAACAACATTTGGAAGTCTTCCCAGTACAGCACAAACACTAAATTAAGACTGTATGAGAGCTGTGTACTTTCTGTGCTTCTCTATGGTGCGGAATGTTGGAGAGTAACAGAGAAGGAAATGTCGAAACTGTCCTCCTTCCACACAATCTGCCTAAGGAAAATTCTCCGAATCTTTTGGCCAAACACCATCAGCAATCAAGAACTACTTATTCGGAGTAACCAGGAGGACATGCACACCATCATAGCTGGCAGACGCTGGAGTTGGGTTGGCCATGTCCTCAGAAGGGACCCTGATACCATCACAAGAACAGCTATGCTATGGACCCCCGAGGGAAAGCGAAAGAGAGGCCGACCAAAAACAACTTGGCGGAGAACTGTGGAAGCTGAGATGCAAAGAATGAACCACAGTTGGGGCACTGTACGAAGGATGGCCACCGACCGAGCAAAGTGGAATCAATTTGTTGCTGCCCTACAAGACGCCACCAGGCGTGATGGCCGCTGACTGCTTTGACGGTTGGCGGTTATGGATCAAAGAAGAAGAAGATTTCGTTCATTTGCTCCCCAGTTGGTACCTGCTAATTTTCTGAGTATGCCTAGTCGTCTTCGGGCCTTTCCTTCTGCATTTTCAATATGCTTATTCCATGTAAGCCTTTGGTCAAATGTCACCCCAAGATAGGTGGGGTAGCTTTCTTCCTTGATCACGGTTGTCCCTAGGTGTATGTTAGCTGATTTGTCCTTGGGGGCGAGGGAGAACAGTGTTGTGGAGGTTTTGTCTGTGTTTATTGTGATAAGCCATTTCTCTGCCCATGACACTAGCATGTCTGCTGCCCGCTGCATTCTATAATTTGCCGTGGTGACATTTTCATCAGTGCACCAGAGTACTAGGTCATCTGCATATAAGGCAGCTTTCACTCCTGCAGGGAGATCTTTCACCAGGTCATTGATGTAAACAAGGAAGAGTGTTGGGGAAATTACTCCTCCTTGAGGTACCCCCTGATGGAGCAACACTTTTCTGCTCTGCAGACCGTCAAGAGTGACTCTAGTTCTCCTGTTATGCAAGTATGACTGGATCCATTTCATCATGTTGCCTTGGATTCCACTTCTCCTAAGTTTTGCAATGAGGCCATCTTTCCACACCTTGTCAAAGGCCTGCTTGAAGTCGACCCAGATCATTAGGACCTTTTTCTTCTCCTGGAAGGCATCTTCTATTGCTTGAGACAAGTAAGTAACTTGGTCTTCTATACTGTAGCATTCTCTAAATCCAGCTTGTTCCGGCACCAGGATCTGCTCAGACTCTAAATACCATTTCAATCTGTGGTTGACTATTCGCTCCATAGTCTTCCCAACACAGCTTGTGAGACTGATTGGCCGGTAACTTGCAGCCTCGGTCTTACATTTCCCTTTCTTTAGTATGGGTATTGTGATGGCTTCTCTCCATACTTGGGGTACCGTTCCTTTCAACCAGCTGTGGTTGAATATCTCAAGCAGTTTTGTCTTTGCTGCTGAGCTCAGATTTACTAGCATTTCGTTGCTGATTTTGTCTGGGCCGGGTGACTTTTGAAACTTAAGCTTGGAAATAACCTTCTGTAGTTCTCCTAGTGTGATGGGTTCCCTCATTGGGGCAGGAGTATCTGTCTGTCCCATGGTTGCCAGTACTTCTTTTCTTATCTCTCTCTGATGGTCTATGTTAATGGGTAAGTTGCTTTCTGAACTGTATCTTCTAGCAAACAAGTCTGCAGCTTGTTTTCCTCTGAAAAGTTTGCCACCTTCATTCAATGTGATAGTCTGCCTTGGTGAGGAACGCTCTTCATTTAGAGACTTGACTAATCTCCAAAGTTTCCTGCCGTCTTTCTCAAGGTTCAGCGATGCCGTTTTAGTTCTCCAGCTTTTCCGTTTTTCTTCTAGCTTTGTTCTCTGAAACTCTGCTACAGCCTTTTTCCATTTGTTGTGAGTTTCAAGTGAAGGCTGAGACTCTGCGTCCTTTCTAGCCCTGTCCATAGCTTCCTGACGTTCTTGGAGTGTGCTGGACCAGTATGGTATGTAGTTACGCCGGCATCCTTTGGGAATGGTTTCTTTTGCAGCTTGTAGTATGCATCTGTTGAAGTCTTTTACCACTTCATTAATGTCTCTGTTCTGTACCTTGAGGGTAGACAGCAGCGTGTTCACCTGATGCCTGAATAAACCCCAGTTGGCTTTTTTGTAGTTCCATCTTGTAATGGCTGGGCCTGTACTGAGAGTTGCACTCTGGACAGTAAGAAAGATTGGGCGATGGTCGCTTCCCCCTAGTTGGTCTCCTACTTCTCTACTAATAGATCCAGCTATATCTGGTGTGGAGAAGGCAAGATCTGGTGTTGAAGTTGTGTGCCATCCTCTGGAGTAGAAGGTAGGAGTATCTGTGGCATTATTGACTAGGATTAGGGAGTGATCATCTTGCCAAGTTTCAACCTCTTCACCTCTGTGATCCAGATGGTTATAGCCCCAGCTCTTAAGACAGAAGTAAAAACACACGGAGAAGGAAGTTGGACACAGACACAAAAGTGATGAAGAAGACATGGAAAGATCTTGAATGAATGGAACAGGACATGGAAGACTTCAGTGAATTTGTGGCAGGCCCAGGCCCTACACAGAGCTGAAGAACAATGGTAATGATAATGGAGCATGGGGTCACCACTTCATGTAGTAGAAATTTCTTTCACATAATAAATGTGTCATTCCATTACTCACTTTCATTTTAATTACATCACCAGACCTAAAGGTCTTTTACATTTGGACAGGAGCCCTTATATAACCGACTAGGCTGAACGAGGAAAATAAAGGCTTTAGCCTTAATAGCAAAAAGACGGAAGAAATGGTCACCAAAAAAAAAAAAAAAAAAAGACAAAAACTAGGCAATTTTTTTTTTTTTAAGTTGCCTCTTATGACATGCATGAGTGAATTGTGATTCTATACTTTCTTACCATTATTTATATTTTTTCCCTAACTGCATTGCCCATGTAGCAATGATGCATTTGTAACTACAAATCTGACTGCACTGGCTGAAATATTACAGAGAAAGAAAACTAATTTATACCAGGCTTGTGTTTGGGGTTGAAGTGGCTCTCAACGTGTGAGATAAGCAAATCTGAATCACTCATTTCCACTTCACATACAGGACATGTCATAGCTGGGGGAGATGTAGACGCTGAAAAAATTGTCCCTCCATCAGTACCGCTGATTCCATAAACTGTTTGATCAGTCGAATGTGCCTTGATGTGTAGTTTCATGTCTGGTAAAGAAGACATGAAATACCAAATAAATGGAGATTTATTTTTGTTTAATGTATAACTAAATTAAATTATACTAAAAAACAGCTTGTAGATAAAAGGTAAGGTACTCCCGCAGCAGATACTGCCTTAGGGGAGTGAAGTGTTAGAGACTTCAATATACTAGGTCCAGCAGCATCAAGAGGTGGGGTGACCAGTTTCCTTCCTCGCTGCCTTTTCCTTGCCTAACTCAAGTGCAAAGTCAGGTATCTATTTACAGCTGGGCGTACTGAAGCATATCGATACCATGAATCGAACTCGGCAACTTTACCGCTACAGACTAGCGCTCGAACCACTCTGTCAATAAGAGGCTTGTAGATAGCTCATGCTATATCAACAAAATGCTAGCTGGTAAACATTACACAACTAAGCTGAATGCTCTGAATCAGAATCTTCTGGCTCAGTGTTTGCTAAAAGTAATGATGCATAACTGTATTTGTACTGTCAACTCTACTCAGAGCAATGCACTCATGGGCTGTTTGTTTACCAGAAATGATGGACAGCATACCAGAAGTGGTGCAAAAAAGGATAGCCAAACAGATGCAGAAAGGAAACTCACAACAATAGAACACATTATCCCTCCCTCCCTCCTAAAAAAAAAAAACCAAACAAATTTTATAAATGTATCCTGTTATATACGTAAAATAAATCAAATAATAACAATACATTTTTTTTAACACTATAACCAGAGCAACACAACTGCAACATGAAGCACATAACATGAGCCTAGACAAGGAATATAAAGTTTGTCAGTAATCTAAAAGACATGGAAGAGATTGAAATGCAGAAAACAGCAACAAAAACTATCATGGATAAATAAATATTTATTCATTTATATCCCTGTTCACTCTTTACACAGCACAGAGTCACTCTTGCAGCAGTCCTCCTTGCAGTAAGTCTGCACCAAAGTATTCATATCTGCTTGTAGCAGTGGTTCCTGTAACAGTTTGTTATACATGATGTGGTTGCCAGCCCACACACACAACCTCATATTAGTGTCTCATGACATGCCTGAGGGAACAGTAGTTCTATTCTTTCTTTGGGTAATCTTTACCTTTAGTGCCGTCGAGTATGTATAATATGTGTACTGAGTTAGGTTAACCTTAACCCTAACCCCAATGGTACGAAAATACACATATTATACATACTTGACGGCACTAAAGGTAAAGATTACTCTTTCTTTGTCTCCTCAGAGACCCCCAGGAATTACTACGGGCTAACGAAATATTGCAGAGGCCCAAACAGTGTTCCTTACTGTCATAACTGACCAAAATAACAAGCTCATAAACCTGCCAGAAATCTTAATGGAAGCTATAAATCTAACAAAGTCAAGGTATAGTAGATTCCTTCTCCAGTCAAGATACATAGAAACTTGACAGCATATAGACTTGCCAAAGAAGAAATAAATAAACAGTAAACCAATATTCATGTGGAGAGCAAATCAACCAGTAGAATATGTCCTACAGTAATGTAAACTCCAAAGCTAAACCAACCGCAATGACATCACACATCTCTCTTTGTGGGAGAAACTGTATGATGATGACAAATACAGACTGGTCATTTTACAAAAGAGATACATGTGGCTGCAAGAAATGTGTAAAATTAAACTCAAAACAGTTCAGATAATATGCAGGCACAAAAACAGAAATGGCCACTAGGTTAAATATGAACAAATGGAATATATCAAAGTTTAGATATAACATACGAAAATGGTCTCCACTGAAGGTTGTAGAAACTCATTCACATATTAATACTCACTTTCTTCTGAAAAAGAAGTCACACCACAAAGTGGGCATGTTTCCTGTTCATTTTGCTCTTCCTCGTGGAAAGCTTGCAAGTGTAAATCTAAAGTTACACGATCACCAAGGTCAAGATCACAGAGTGGGCAAACAAACTGGAAGGGGTTGTCTTCACCATTAACAAAATGATCTCTGGTTCGATTCAGAATGACAGTTTCTCCAGATTCACCATTAGAAGTTTCTGAATGCATGGTCTCGATATGAATTTCCATATGATACAAATCGTCCTGCTGTATAAAACAGAATGGGCAAATTAATTCAGAAGCCATTGAATTCTGTGACATGCCTGTGGCTCTGATATTTGAATTTCTGCTTGAATCTCTGCATCCATCACTGTGTGAAGGAAAGATATTTTTATGAAACAAATAATCCGTTTCATTTGGTACAATATCTTCACCATTAGTGGGTGCTACCTGCTTCTCTGAGTCAGTGTCTTTACATAGGTCATCTTTCACCAAAACAATGTCATCGTTCAAAAGTAAAGTAGATGATGATCTGATAAAGTCCACTTTTGTTTTTATACTAGCACTTGTGTCTGCATCTTTGCTGGCTTTGGCAGTCTGACCTGATATCATGCCACTGTCAATATCTGACGACCGGTTTGCAAGATTCAAAGTTCCAACACGGACACGACTTTTTTCTATAACCATATCTACATCACTTATATCTGAAACCTTGTTCTCTGTGTCACAAAATCTGTGTTGTTTATTTGGAAGCCCTGCCAAAAAGCCTTCCTGAGATGCTTCATCATTATAACCAGCATCATAACATAGACTACGTTTAAAACGTTCACCATTACATTCTTCTGCACCACTGTCCAATGGTGTGATTTTCTTCAACTGGTTAACAGGACCTCCAGTATCAACTACTGCACTATCTGATTTTCCCAGCTGCTGAGATCGTTTGTCACCACATTTTCTTGCAACATTATGATCAATGTTCAACCAAGGCAGTAAATCCGTGGTTTCTTCACCACTATGCACCTCAGTAACTTCCATATAATCAAACAGGTCGACACTAGAATCAAAGATGTTATCATTCTCATCTGCAGAGTCCATTGCAGCAGCTTAGTGTCTCAAGGGTACTTCAACCTTTACCTTTAAAATAAAATAAAACAACTGAATGTCAATTATAGTTTACAAAGGAATACACATTAAAATTTCCACAGAAAACAAACTTATTCAGAAAAATTTGCGAAGATAAATATATTAACAACACTCAGAAGGCCCATATCATCACTTCTGTTTGTTTTCTACAGAACCCAGGGCACTGATTTCTGCTCTTGGCCATCTTCTTTGCCTCTGCCCGTGAGATACTGATTACCTTGGTTTCCTCTTCCCAATTTTCTCTAGGCTCTCTCTGATCTCCCTATGATTTCCAGTCAAGGGGATATTTGGCTTTACTTGTTGACTGTTTCCTGTGGGTGTCCATTTCATCTTTCTTTAATCTCCAGCTTCACTTATTGTTTCTGGCACTATTCCACAGGTCTTTGTTTATTATTGCATTTCACCATTAGACACACATGATGTTTTGGATGCATCAAAAGGTATACAGAATATACAAATTCTCACAGAAGAAAGAAAGCTTTTGCTGAAATGTAAGCAGCTGCATGCACAGGAAAAATAAAGAAAATAAGGCTTTTGGAGGAGCTAACAAGAGCATGTATATACACATGTATGAAATGAAAGGGATGGGGAAGACATGGAAAGAACTTTAGTTGCTGGCATGAAGGCCTATGCTCTATGGGGAACTGAAGGGTAATGATGATGATATACGGCATGAAGAGATGAAAAAGTTTAAAATGAAAGTTATATAGAGTTATAAAGAATTAAGATAGTCAGGGAGCTATTATCAGTGAACACAGTGTGTGTGTGTGGGGAGGGGAAAGAATGAATAAACAAAGAAGCATGAATGCTGGTTGTAGCTGGAGGCCATAGAAACAAGAAAGTGGATGATAAAGAAAAAAAACTCTTTCACTGCTTGCTCCCATAGGACAGCGTAGAGTTCAATGATTAAATCTAAAATAAATGTGTACTTTAATAACTGTTTGTGTATGGAGCAACAGAAAGAGTATGTATGATTGAATACAAGAGAAAATCCTGTAATTTCTTTGTTGAAATGGTCCTTTGTTTTGCAAAATTAAATGAAAGTTGAAATTAATTTTTTTTTTTAATGAAGGTGTTTTTTACTGAAGCTATTGAAGATTGCTTTGTGGCTGAAGTTGTATTTCAGTCTGTTTATTATGGTAACTGTTTCTGTTTTTACAAGGAACCAGAAGTTCAAGTCTAGTTACACCTGCAAGTACTCTCTGCTGTATTACTGAACACAATTATGAATATCAAAACTCAGAACAGGTCTGTTATAAAAGATAAATGTTACACGGAATACATTGCCATACATAGTGTAATTTATGAGTAGGCCTACCTCATATTAACACTGCCAATAGTACTATAATAATTGGTGCATGTGTGTGTTGAGACAGAATATTTTCTTCATAAATTAAAAAACAAAAATAGGAGTTTGCAACACTGCTTTTCGATTGAAATGAAGAAAAGTGGGACACATCCTTCAATGTCATCCTAGTAAGTCAACAATGTCATTAGGTTTAAGATTAATGTAAGGCTTTAAGGTTAGGTTCACTGAATTCTTTTTTTTAAAGGCAGTATGAGTTACACAAACCAAATTTTAACCCTACTTTCCAGATTCACCCATTCTGAATAATTAATAAGTTTATTTAAAAATACTACTAAGGGGTCGACCACATATGACATCATACAGTCAGGGGGTTCCTAAATTTTATGATGAAGTGTGATGATAGGGGGAGGGGTTTAAAGAAATGCGACGTCGCACACAAAAAAGTAGAGTGAGGATCACTTCTTTTATAAATGATGTCTGAACAAAATAGATTTTGTAACCTGATTTCTCATAGTAGACTACTCCCTCATGGACGACCTGTATCATTATTATAAATGCAGCTGGTTGAAATGAAGCATAGTGGGCCATCTTTAATGTCATTCCAGTAAGTCGCTAACGTCGTTAGGGTTAAGTTTAGGATACCTAAACCTAACCCCTTTTTACTGCGTCTCTGAATTCTTTTATAAGGCCCTATTGATCAGTTGGCCAACTGTGCTTCATTACAACCATGCAGCTGAAAAATCGGATAATTGTGATAACCTAACGGGTTTTCATTGATTATATATATATATATATATATATATATATATATATATATATATATATATATATATATATATATATATATATATATATATAGGCCTATATACATACAATGTAATACACACCTAAAACATGCAGACTAAATAAAGGTTACTGTTGATTACATTTAGATTTTTTTTTAAATTAACACCATCCTGACAACAGTCAGATGAGATCAAAGACACATAAGTTTAGCTTGATGAAAGTATTAGGACTGACTTGAAAGTTAAAATTTTTTATTGATTGATTTGGTGGGGAAGAATGTGAAAACACTTAGCTGGGTAGGGTTAAGCCCCCATCTCGGGTTGGGAGTGGGCACATTAAAGGAAAGATATTTGTAAAAGCCAGATTAATCAGTTTCTCTTAAAAGTAAGAGGTTTGCGACGTCACATAAAGGTGGGTGTGGGTTTTTGCGACGAAGTGTGATAAGGGAAAGTTGGGTTAAATTGCAAAAATTGCGTGGCGTCATATGTGGACGACCCTTAAAACATAACACTAATCATGAGGACTTACCTATCATGAAAACAACAGTAGGCCTACTGCTCGTTAGAGAAAGTAGAATCACGCTCACGTCTGTAACATAAATTAATATATTCCTATTAGCCTATTCCAAGGCTAACGTTTTAATTTTAGCTTACGATGGTCATTAGGCCTAACGTAATTTCGTTTTTGCTCATTTATCATAGCATAATGATACCGAAGATGTAGACGCTATCTTGGCGCATTTGGGCACTGTATTTTTATGGTTATTTTGACTCATTAGTCGTACCAGAATCATGCTTAAGATACTGTATAAGCCACCTATGTTTCGCGTCTCGTACTTGTTACAAAAATAAACAGTGCATGAAACCGAAACTTAAATTCAAGCAATTCTGTGCATAAAAGTGACAGATTTTTTTAACAACATGCCAAAAATCGGGCGAGGGGACAATGAAACAAAATATCTAAGACTTTAATTGCATGCATAAACGCCGAAGTCTCTCTGTGTTAAAATATACTAGTAGCATTAATTTATAGATACTTGCACACGTATTTAAATCATAGTCTTGCAATCATACTACAATAAAATTATTGATTTTTAAAAGGCCAAAATGGTAACACATTGATTGTTTTCAAAACTGGTGACGTGAACGACAAGGTTTCACTTTTTTCACATTAAAATTATTGATTTTTAAAAGGCCAAAATGGTAACATATTGATTGTTTTCAAAACTGGTGACGTGAACGACAAGGTTTCACTTTTTTCACATTAAAATTATTGATTTTTAAAAGGCCAAAATGGTAACATATTGATTGTTTTCAAAACTGGTGACGTGAACGTCAAGGTTTCACTTTTTGCGCCGCCCCCTGCCTAATTAAAACGCTTCAGGGGTTGAACGGGATATTTATCATCATCCATAGCAGGAAACAAAAACTGAAGTAAAGCGATACTGATCAATCAATACCCTTTAGCTCCCCGAGGAGCATAGGCCTTCAACAAACACATGCCAAGTCTTCATGTCCTGTGCCATCCGCTCAAGTTCTTTCCAAGTCCTCCTCAACATTCTTCTCCATGTGTTTTTTTTTGGTCCTTTCCATGGGACCTTCTTCTGTCTTGGGCAGCTGAGTTGATCTATATTCTGCATTTGACTTGTCCATGTTAGTCGAAGTTTTTTGGTAACAATTTTTTACGGGATGGGGTAACCAGCCCCATGCCCAACCCTCCTTTCTCGCTTTTTTACGACATGCATGGTTGGGTACAATGTTACTATTCTTTGCTTCACTTTCGGGCCCCGGTAACACACGTGTGAAAGCGATACGGATGCACTATTATAATTTGCATTTTTTTTTTTTTTTAATCAGACAGATCAAATTTTTTAATATGTGTCCGGGGTGCAAAAACATCGATTCCGATTAAAGCAAAAAAAAAAAAAGAAATCTTGGTCCACGTCACATGACTTCAGTACGGTAATATGACTATTAATTGTCCTCTTTTTATTTTCTTGAAGAAAAAAATAGACCGTTCAACTCTTGATGAGTTATAATTAGGATATATAATGTATTTAATTCAAGATAATAATGTTGATTCTGATATCAAATTGTGGTATCATCTACCCTTTTTTTTTTTAAATGCCCCTTCTGGGGTTCAAAATGAGGTCTAATGACTATTAGGTTTGGTGTGTTAAGGTGTGTGATCCCGGCCCTGGCTAAGACCCGGCATACTCTAGAAATGATCCCTAAAAGTATGACACTTTGATCTTAGCCAAAAGGCCGAGACACTCCACTCGGTCCAAATAATTGTCATATTCATCGACCGAATGGGGATTTCCCTGAAGTTAATATTATAAAAAATTTGTTAGGTAAAAGGTAGTCCCATAGCAGATGCTTCTTCTTCGTACACTCTCAGATGTTTTTTTTTTAAATTAGTGAAGAAAAATATCCCGTTCAACCTCTGATGGGTTATAATTAGGATATATATTGTTTTCAATTCCAAATAATATGAAAAACTGCCGATATGAGAAAGTGGCATCACATTTGTCAAATCATTGTAAATAGGGACAATCACAATTGTGCTTATACATTAAATAAATAAATAAGTAAATAAAATAAAATAAAAACAAACAAACAAACAAAATCAAGAAGAAACTCTGAACAAGAATAATATTAAAGTGAAGGGGTGTAAAGGCCTGGCGGTTCCAGTTATAACTGACTTTAACAGATAATTAATTGACTTTCATCTGTTAAAAGTCATAAGCATTGTAATAACAGCATCAGACCTTCACCTTCCCAGCCACTATATATTAACATTTGTTCGTGTTAAATATTATTTGACTATATTATGCATTTCCCTAGGTCTGTCTACTCTTAACACCTCTTCTATATTTATAGGTAAATTGGATGGCTGCAAATAATCTAATATTGGTATTCTCATTTGTTCATACCTCTTGCATTTTAACAAGAAATGTTCTATATTATTGTCTTGAAGACATACTGCACAGTAAGGTTCTTCTATTCTGAAATAACCTTTTCCCAGCTGTAGTCTGAGAAGTTTCTTATTACTGGGAATTTTCAATTCCCTAGATATCTGACATTTTCTTGTTGGAGACTTGAACAACTTATATGCATGTCTTCCTTTCAGATTTTTATCCCACTCTGCTTTCCAGTCATTTGTTATTGAATCTTTAATTAAGCTCTTAATCTCTGATTTACTCGTCCCTACATTTATTAGATTTTTATCAGATCTACCTTTCTTGGCTTCTTTATCTGCCTTTTCATTTCCTTCTATGCCAACATGTGAAGGTATCCAAGCAATTAAGACTGAACATCCTCTGGAATATAAGTATGTAGTAGCCAGAAATATCTCCTCTGCTATATCAGGTCTACTACATTCTCGTAAGTTTCTTACTTACTTACTTAGTCGTTCCTTTTCTACCGTGAGGTGTAGAGGTTTGGAAGAGAGAGCGCCAGACTATCCTATCGGCTGTCTTCTTCCTGGCCTGGTTCCATTCTAGTCCTCGGTCCTTCAAAGATTGTCTAATGTTGTCCTCCCAGCGGACTCTGGGTCGTCCTGGGGGTCTGGATCCCCGGCTCTTTGTTTCCCATGCTTGTCGTGGTAGCCGATCTTCTCCCATTCTGCAGACATGGCCAAACCATCTTAGTTGGGACTGTTCTACTTGGGTCTGCAGCGGGTGGGATTTTAGGCCTTGACGTATCGTCTGGTTGCGGACCATGTCTCTTCTTGTTACTTCAACCACCTTCCTCAGATACCTCATTTCTGAGGTTTGAATCTGGCTTTTGTGGGTTGTAGTCATTGCCCATGACTCGCATCCATATGTCAAGACTGGGACATAGGTGGAGCGGTATACAGCCATCTTCGTTTTCTTACCAACCTCTCTCTTGCTGAGGAATCCTCGATTTATGGCCTGATAAAGTCTCCCAGCCGCTGCTTTTCGAGTGGCCAACTATTCTTTGATGCCCCCCTTTCGGTCTATAATAGCTCCGAGATATTTAAAGTGGTCGACCTGCTCCAGGACCTGTTCTCCCAACTTAATCTGATGTTTTCTTTCTTCTCGTGATATCACCATGGATTTTGTTTTAGAGCTGCTTATGACCATCCCTCTCTTCTCCAGCTCTTCCTTCCAGACTTGCAGGTTGGATTGGAGATGTGTCTCTGATTTAGCAATCAGGACAACATCATCAGCAAATGCTAGCTCTGAAATACAGACCTGTCTCATCTTCCAGTACCCCACTGAATACTTTCTTGTTCTCTCCTTACATGCCTTGATGACATCGTCCATGAGGAGTATGAAAAGATAAGGTGACAGGATATCGCCTTGTCTTACACCAGTGGTGGTCCTGAACTCTTATGACTTATAGTTTGCTGTCCTCACATAATTTCTGCAAGACTTGTAGAAGCTCTGTATACCATGAATCAGAGGTGCTGGAATGTTCTTCCTTGCCAAACAGTCCCAAAGTTTGCTCCAGGGGACCCTGTCAAACGCCTTTTCCAGATCTATGAAACAAAGATGGATCTCACTCTTGTACTCAAGGGCCTTTTCACTCAGCTGCCTGAGTGTGAAGATTAGGTCTTGAGTACTTCGGTTTGCTCGGAATCCGCACTGGGCTTCATCCAATTGTGGCTCAGCTAGGCATCGGAGTCTCTGCTCTAGGATTCTAGAGTAGATTTTACCAGGGACACTGAGAAGGGATATGCCTCTGTGGTTTCCACATTGTCGATTGTCACCCTTTTTGAAAATCGGTTTTATGATGGCAATCTCCCAATCCTTTGGTATGGCCTTGTTGCACCATGCTGCCTGTAGGACCCTTAGGAGTAATAGGTCGCCTGATGCTCCCATGTACTTAACCATTTCTGGTGTTATACCATCATGCCCTGCTGCTTTGCCCATCTTGATTTTCTCCAGTGCTGCCTTCAGTTCTTCCATCTTTATGTTATCTTCATCACCATTTGTATCCTCTTCTGTGCTAGTGGTTATCATTTCTGATGCTCTACCTTGCTCATCATCAAGGAGTTCTGAGAAATATTCTTTCCATCTTTCCATTACTTCCTTCGGGGCAGTAAGCAATTTGCCTTGCTTGTCCTTTATAAATTTGAGAGGGCATTGTTTTTCCTTCCTCATGTTCTTTAGGGTCTTATATAACAATTTCTGGTTTTCTTGCGCATCTTTTTCTAGCTTTTCTCAAAATTCTTCCCAGGACTTCTGTTTTGCTGCTAGCACCTTGTTCTTTGCTTCTGTTCTGAGTATCACATATTCTCTATATTTCTCTATTTGTCCTGCTTTTTTTTTTAGCTCCTAAATATTGTTTCCATGCCATTTTCTTCTCTCTTATTTTCTCTTTGACTTCCTCTGTCCACCAAGGTGTCCTCTTTCTCTTGTTCCCAAGTCGGACTTCACCACATGCTTCTGCAGCAGCTGTCTTTATGATGTCCTTGAATTTAAGCCACAGGGTTTCCAAGTCATCAGGTTGTTCTTCTGTGTTTCTCACCGCTGTAGCAATAAGCCCCTGATATCTGGTCTTAATTTCTGGCTCTTTCAGCTTGTAGGTCTTAATGCTCATTTCTTCCGTTCGTTTACTTGGTTTCTTGCGTGGTGCTGGACAGTTCCTAGGCTGAGCAACTCTTTCAGTTGTTCTTTTGATTGTAAGCAGGTAGTGATCACTTCCAATCTCTGGCCCCCTCCAGACTCTAGCATCCCGGACATATTTGAATGAGCTCCTCCTAACAATGGCATAGTCGATCACTGACTTCTCATTCTTTGTTGGTTCACATCTAGTGTATGCATGTATGCGCTTATGGGGGAACTTTGTGTTGGTAATTATCAGATTCTGCTCGTAAGTTTCTAAGTGCTTTAATTGTTGAAAGAGAGTCAGTTAAAACTGTTAGTTTTTTGGGAGGGTTATTAGAGAATATTTCTAGTGCTTTTAGTATTGCCACCATCTCTGCAGTGAAAATGGATGTATTTTCCGTGATGCTTTATTCTTTTGCCATTTTCCATATTGGAATATATATTCCTATCCCCAATTTGCCATCCTCTCCCTTGGATCCATCTGTGTAGACAGTAAGGCTGTCTTTTGATATTTGTTGTATATATTTATTGGCTGTGTTTTAAATATTTTCTATATTATTTGTTTTCTTAAGTATTTCTGCTAGGTGGTAGTCTGTGTCTGGTTTCTTGATGTCCCAGGGTGGAATCACTGGCTTGTATTCACAACTGTTATTAATTGATGTAATTAATGTACCCAGATGGACAATTTCCTCCATACACTTCCATCCTGTAGGGTATCTAGTGGTATTCATTGGATTGGCCTGAGTTGTTAGTTGGCATCTGGTAAAAGCTGTATATGCTGGGTGAGACTTATCTAACATAACTCTGTTCATGTAATTTAGTCTTAACTCCTTTCTCCGCAATTCCAAGGGTAAAATGCCTAAATCCACCTCTATAGCTCCCATTGATGTTGATCTGATTGCACCTGCTATTGTACATAAAGCCTGATGTTGAATTCTGTCTAATTTAATCTTGTTACTGTGTGCAGCAGAGTCATATATTATACTTCCATAATCTATTTTTCCTCTAATAAAAGATTTATAAAAAGTGAGCATTGTCTTAGTGCTTGCACCCCATCCATTACCTTTCAAATATCTTAATAAGTTAGTCAATCCTCTGCAAGACTCCACTAGTTTATCTATGTGTTTATTCCAGTTCAGCTGTTGGTCCAATATCATCCCTAGATATCGAGTGGTTTGCACTGTATTAATGTTTTGCCCTTGGATATTTATGTCTATAATTTTATCTTTTACAACCCTACCTTTACTGAAGATCATTCCCAATGTTTTATTTGTATTCAGCTGAAAACTCCATTTTGTCATCCATTTACATACTTTATTTATTTGCTTCTGTAGATCCTTATATAATTTTGGCAGATGTCTCCCAGTCCTCCATATAGCAACATCATCTGCAAACTGTGACAATTTATTTGTTATATCATTAAATTCCTCACCTAAATCATTTACCATTGTTGTAAAAATTGAAGGAGACATTACTGATCCTTGGGGTATTCCATTTTGTTGTTCATACAGTTCTGATCTATCATTGTTTACCTGAACAGTGAAATATCTATCTTGCAGAAAATTCTCTAAATAATTATATATTTTACCGGTTACTCCTATCTTCTTCATTTTAAAGAGAGCACCATCTCTCCAGCATTCATCATAAGCCCTAGCTATATCTAAAAATACTACCACAGTTTTTCCTTTCTTTTGAAATCCTGATTTTACTTCATGTTCCAATTAGAAAGCAGTAGTCAGTTTGAGGCTATTTGAATCTCTGTAGAGCTTCTCCACGAATGGTACTGGTGTCGACCATATGTGCTTTCTCTGTTCCGCATATGTTGGGCAACTTTGAGACTCAGAACTTTACCCTCCTTGAGCATTAATGTTAATCCCAGTGAGCGGAAAATATCCATTGCATTTATATTGAACATGTTTACATTTACATCTGCACTGGTTGAAAAGGTTAATCTAATAAGTAAGTACTTCATTTCTGTCATCATCCACTCAATGCTCCATATGGAATGTGGTGGGTTTAGATGTTAAGAAGAATGGTGTGCGTATAGTTGTACGTGAGTGAGATCAACTGTGAAGGTCTCTGAGGTAAACAATGGACAACTGTGTTACAGAGTACCTTTCTTGTTACCACCCTACGATCTCACTCTGTTATATTCTTTATTGACTAGCGTGACTGAAAGCTACATAAAGTGTCTATGGTATTGTAAAAGTGCTGTTAAAGAATCTCAATACAAAAACATATACAAACATATACTAATTACTATGATAAAATCAACCAACTCCAGCTGTTAAATTTTATATTTAAAATTTCTTTTGTTAAACTTTATTGGTCCTGAGCCTAAAGTTGTTTTGGTCAGGACTACAGTTCAAATGAGAATCAATTTAGATGGATAGATATATTTACACATATATATATAAAGATATTTACATACAACAGACAATATGTCCATAGTACATTGTTACAAATTTTCAAGTTGATGTTAATTTCTCTATTTACTACTGGTACTAGAAGGCAGGTTGGGGATTATCATCATCCCAATGTTCTTTTGTTTCACTAGAATTGTTTATGTTAGTCTTTTGGGGGATCGTTTTTGTCTATACAGGAGATTTTTCTTTAGTCGTGATAAGTTGTCCCAGGCCAGATATTGCACTTATCTGGTTCCTGGAATCACAGCAGTTGTTGTTGGTTTGGCCAAACACTTCAGTCTCCTCTGGTCTTGAACTTCTTTAATACCAGCAGGTACCAGAGACTCACGGTGAGAGGCAGTCACTTCCTCTTTTTGAGGATGGCCTGGATCCTATTTGGTTCCCCCACTCCAGTTCAGCTCATGTATGGCTCCTCGAGTCTGCTTGTGTACGGCAGCGCCACCCCCCGGGCAACGGCTTTGACTGGCCGGCCAAACTACATGAGTAAATTGAAAAAGGGAGGTCCCCCTTAAATAGTACACACAACTGCTGGCCGAACGGGCGGATGATCAATAATATTTTGACAACGGCTTCTAGGGCAGGAGTTGGAAAGGCCTGGTATCGGGCTGAGGGCGCACCATGGACTGTAATGGTAAGCGGCCAGAACCATCCAGAAAGCAATGGCAAACTACTGGATGTACAATGCCAAGAAATCCATAATGGCTAATCTGAATTCGATTGTGTACAACATCAGCAGTTATGGGCTATTATGAAAAATATGGGATTTCCAAACCACCTTATACAACTCATCGCACTGCTGTACCAAGAACAACAGGCAGCCGTAAGAATAGAGGGGGAAACATCAGAATGGTTTGAAGTACAGAAAGGAGTAAGACAAGGCTGTACCCTTTCCCCTTACCTGTTTAACATTTATGCCGAGAATATCATGAGAAACGTAAGAGATGACCAAGAACACACAGAGTTTGACTCATTTAACATCGGCGGGTACCAGATCCCGGAAATCAGATATGCTGACGACACAGTCCTCCTATCGACCAACCCAGAAGGACTTGAACAATTACTTCTGTCCACCAAAAAACACAGCGAGGCCCAGAATCTATACCTAAACACCAAGAAGACCAAAGTATTGACAACAGACAAAGTAAAGACCAAACCAGAAATTGAAATTGATAACGAAGAACTGGAAAGTGTCAATGAATTCGAATACTTAGGATCAATCATTAACAGCTCTGGCGACTGTGCAGTAGAAATTAAAAGAAGACTTGCAATTGCTTCACATAAGCTAATACAGATGAAAAACCTATGGCAAGGCACAAGCAAAGAAACAAAGTTACAACTGATCAGAGCATGTATATTCCCAGTAGCAACATACGGCTGCGAGACTTGGACACTCAATAAAACAGTTGCAAAAAAGATTACATCATTCGAAATGAAATGCTACAGAAGGATGTTGAGAATACCCTGGACAGAAAAAAAGACCAACAGAGAAGTACTGCACTCACTAAATGTACAGGAACATTGGCTCCTAAATACCATCGCAATAAGGAAGCTGAAATTTTTCGGTCATATAAAAAGACATAATAGTCTGGAAAAAACAGTGATGGAAGGCATGGTCCCTGGAAAAAGGGGAAGGGGTCGACCTAGACGACGGTGGACCCAGGACATCACAGAGAGTCTGAACTTGTCTTTGGCTGATGCAGGTCGACTTGCCCAGAATCGTGATGCGTTCAGAGCAGCTGTAATGGAGACAACGTTCTGGAAAGAATACGTCACATGATGATGACCAGAGACTCTTAGAAATAGTGCTGAATTTCTCTATCATCGAGTACCAGTGTTGTTGTTGTTGTTGTTGTTGTTTTGATGAATTGATGGGAGGAGATCGGGTACTCAACTTCTGATCATTGTTGCCTCTTCTCGTTCCATCTTGGTCTACCCTGTTCAACCTGAAAGTTGGTTATAATTGGGGTATTTATTGTCATTTTATTTACTAATTTTGTTTTCAATTTAAATAACTGTTGTCTTTTGTACCAGTGTGAACGGTGGTTTGGTTTTGATAGAGCGAAAGAGTGTGGGAAAATGGTTTAAGAAATATAAATAAGTTTAGTTACAGATTATTTGTCATTGTTGCAGAGAGATAAGATGAGTGAAGTAAGACTTTGTCGTAAGGGAGGAAACTCCACATATTTCGGTTGATGGATAAAAGTGCTGGATTATGGTTAAGTAGATTTAGTGGGTCAGCAATTATGGTGTAGAAAATTAGCATATGACGAGTTTGTAGTAAGCCTTAAAGAATAGGGTACGCTGTTCAGGTAAAACATTCAAAGGGGGATAATGTAAGATTTATGTCCCTTGCGGATTTGAGTGAGTTGGAATAAAAAGTACGCACGGGAAAGTTGAGGTGCGTGAACACAGTTTAGGGGGAACAAAGAAAAATGAGAACGGGGTTCTTTAGAGCAGTCGGGTTTGAGACGCGCTATGCGTAGGAAGGAAAAAGGGTTTTCTCCCGAGTGTTAAAGTTAGACTTGAGAAACGCGCTCAGCGTAATAGATGTGTGAGAAAACATACTCAGTCTTAGATGATTAGCAAGATTTATGCTGTGAGAAATAGAGTGTATAGAAAACGCTCAGTACATTATGTACCATAAATTTGGTGTACGGCAGTATTTTATTGTGATAGTATTTTATTCTGAGGACATGATAGATGTGAAAGAAAAGAAAGTGTATTTCGTTTGAGAACAAACCCAGGTACGTTGAACACTTTTATATATCAGTAACATGTGTAGCTCAGCAGACCAGGTCTGAGTAGAGAAGAATAATAGACGAAAATCTTGGCAAAGTGACAGCCCTGGCGGTAAGGCGTTTTCTCTTAGTGAGATATACCAAGAGACATATGAAAAGAAACCTAAAATAAACAGTCAGTACAGAAAAGAGACAAGAAGTTTCTAACTGAAGAATTAAAATGACATTGTGATAGCTGAAATAAGCAAATAGTAAGAAAAGAAATTGCAGTTTTGAATATTGAATACTTTTGTTGTTGAAGAAGCTGTCGTTATGAAATGAAAGACTGCTAACCTTGTTAATAAAGTTCGACCTTTGACATCTTCACTGCTATTACTCGGGTGAATTCGTTTGAATCAACAGAGAGCATGAGAAAGTATTTTTGTCAGTCTGAGAGAAGGAAGTTTGTCACATTTACCTTACTAAACACTATCTACTGAAAGGGCAGTGGTCCGAACCTTCAAATACGATACACGGCCACACCAGCACCAGACAAGTGCCAGCAGGAACCCCTGTGGATGCAAGTTATGGTTCTGTCTTAATATCAAACTAATTCCTCCTAATTTACATGTAAACATACATTCAATACAAAAGAACATGGTCAGCTCTCTCTGACAACTCTGCTTATCCACTTTAGTTTGATGGAACAAATTGTACCAGTTTTCGTTTCTCTTCCCTAATGGATGCTACGCCTCTGTCATTCCTGCAGTAATCTTTTCCATGCAATAAGATAGGTGTAATGTTATATAGTCCTGTAGTTCTAAACTTCTTAGATAGTCCCTTATATGATGGAGCAACATCTAGGCTATGCCTAAGTCTGCCATGGAACCATTTAATTATAATCTTTTACACGGCCTTTTCGTTTTTCACACAACCCTTTTTAAATTAAAAAGTCAATAAAATCAATCTTACCACATATCAAGGAAATATAAACAAATAACGATGAATTAGGCAATAGAATATGGCACACTTTCATCCCTGCCTCTGTTCAGACTGCTTTCTGTTGTTATTTAGTTTAAAACAAAGCACAAGTCTGCTCATCGCTGCTTGTTCCTCAGAATATTTCGAAAAAATGGCAGCGAGCAGCTTACTATTTCGTTAAAGTAAAAGGCTTTGGCCAATGAGACCAAGCATCTCTTTTCTTGAATGAAACTTTATTTTTAAAAAATATCTCAAACCTCTATGTGTTACTATTACCAACTAGATTTGTATATTTAGGTTAGCCAATAATATTTCGGCTTCCTTCAAATTTCATCCAATCCACTTCATCGTACTATCTTAGCCTTTCTTTCACCTAAATTTTTTCCCCCCAAAAATATGCTATCCAATCTAAGCAGACATGACTTGACCTGACAGTATCTCCGATTCTCTTTGTATTATTACCAATATTTGATTATTTAATGGACTATTTGGATAACTAACAACATATTCTTAGTCAGCAAGTCTTCAGGTACACGAATATATGATTTTTATAGGGCTAAGTGGCTTGGTTCAAAATTCCATTTTTTTTTCTATGTTAGTTGTTTATTTTTAAACTACCTCCTGTTCAATTCTTTTTCCATGTACTTTCGAGCTAAATACGAGAGTCTCTCGTAATACACGAGAATTACGTCATTCGCAACAAGAGCTAAGCGTGTTTTCCTGACTGTAGTGTCCACATTTCTAACGTTTACATCGTAATTTGAAAACCGCCTAAGGCAAGGCTAGCAAGTTGGTTTTATTTTTAGAAACAATGTGAGACGTGATTTGCGTTGGTTATCTATCCGTCCCCCTCCCTTCTACAATGTATTTTAGGCAAATACTTCTTTTGAACTTGGAAAAGTGGTACGTTTGTCTCAAGGACGAATTTGAAAAATAGGGTACCCTTTTTGGTTCGGCCAAAGCGTTATCAAATAATATGCTGAAGGCGTAGGCGACGACTACAATTCTCGCCGAAAATTTGTAGTACTATCCTATCTTTGACTTTATGCACTAAACTGTTATATTCTAATTTAGATATTGTATTTAGAAGTTCACCACATGGAACTTGGAACTACATCTGTTTTTGGTTCTCTATGAGAAACCTGCATAAAGCAGTCACCAGCTCTTGCGGTGGTGGTTCATGAAACCATCATTCTATATGCTGAGGTTGCCAGCCTCGTATGGCTTGGACATCCATTAGTAATTTGCACATGTTAATTATGCAAAATATAGAATTATAAAATGTACAATTTATACCCCAAAATATCTTTGAGAATACATACTTCTGGCTCAGAGAAATAGTTAAGGCAACTTGATTAAGATGCCTCTTACACGTGGTCTGGAGTCTTACTTTGCAATAGAGTCCCACTATGACTTGGTGTTCAGTTTCCTAGGATTCCGGGCTTTCCGTATTAATAAAAGTAATGTTTTCTTAGGGTGTACGTCCACAAGATGCTCAAAGACGTTGTCTGGTCCTTTAAAGTTGAATCCTGATGCTATTCCTTACTCTGGCTTATCAGGTTGTCTTCTTGACGAGTTGAATTTCACAGTGCTGTAAACTTAAAAGGCGTTAGATTATATGGCAACATTCGGCACGCATCCAGATTGCTACTTGTGGTGAAGTGGGATGTTATAAATACTTATAGGGAACTTAGTGTACTGACTGAGATCAGCTGTGAAGGTATCTATATCTATTAAGAGTAGTGTATTATAGATAACCTTACTTGCTACCACATATCTATATATCTCAGTCAGAATTATTCTGGAATAGTGTGATGCTACGTTATGTGTCTAGGGTATGAGTATGGTGAAGTGTAAGTCACAACAACAGACAGATAAACAATTTAATTTAATCCACTACTCTTGACAACACTGTGACACTCACATACATATAACACTCTACAAAGATATCTTAAAAGAGTCACGGATAAACTTTCAAATAACAATATGTATTCATTACTGGCATGAATGAATATGTGTCCTGATTCAACTACAAGGGAACCAGGAATCACAATCAATTTAAATTACAAGTTATGTACAGAATGTATTTAATATGAATATTGTAGTGGCATATATTATTACAAATGTTCTATGTGTGTCAGTTGTGTAGTAGTAAAATGAGGTAATACTGGTTTTATTTTGTTCAAGCTCTGTTGGTATTTGTCATCATGACTTCAATAGTTTGTCTTTAGGGACTAGTATTGGAGATGTTCACAGTTCCTGATTTTAAGACAAGTAAATTCCCCTCTTAATGTTAATTTTATAAAGTCAGTTCAAGATGAGGGGACATAATGTTGAGCTCAGCTGGCCAATTCGCTTATCTGGCGTGATGGCGGCAGGAAAGGACTCCTCTGCTCGAATTCTCCTCTGGGTTCAGGAGACACCTCACTGATAGCTAAAAAGACCAAGGAGTATGCTGTCCGACTCAGGATTCAGCAAAGCTCTGACTAGGTGCTGCTCAGTACCATCAAGACCACTGTCCCACAATTCATACGAATAAACACAGATACGTTGATTAGCAATGAATTCTGGCACAAACTGGCACAAATTTCCATCTGCTTATCTTCCAGGCTTTTATTTAGCCAAATATATGCTGGCTTCAACGCACTGATGCTTTATCAAGCTATTTTAAACAAGTGGTTTCGAACTAACGCTCCCAAGTGTGTATATCAGCGAGTCTGACCAATGAGCCCCGTTTCGACAAGTGTTTGAAAAAATGTTACCTTTCCCCGTTTCCCCTAACAACCAAGATAGTATTTATAGCCCGACCAATCGTGGTTAGGCTTTCATTTGTTGCGCTCCAATCAATTTGGAGTTTACATGGTAGGCTATTTCTGTAACGTAAATTTTTTTCAAACACGTTAAAAAAAAAATCTTATGAGCAGAAATGATTTTATGCTGTCAGGCACCCCCAATATTTTATTTTGGGTATAATTTATTAATTCCTGGACTATTTGCGTAACGTTTTACATATTATTTGTCAGCAAGCCCTAAGGAACCCAAAAATACAAATTTAAAGGAGCTACGTGGCTGCGTTCAAAATATGCAATTTCTTTTACCTCCTGTTTCGAAGATGTTCTGTCTGGGTACTGTTATGTTCTCAACCGTAAACCCATCTAATGTTATCTTTTCTAATAAGAGTTTTTTATGATTTATAAACCTAACTCTGGGAAAGGGTAGTGTATTTTATCACTGTCCGTCTGAAAAAAAATTAGTGCATGTAGACTTACACGCGTGATGGCAGCATTTGCGTATCGCGCGAAGCGTGTTTAGTGTTCGGCTTTCTGCCTCTCCCTTCTCGCTATCCTTTTGTCCATCTGTTCGTTCGTTTTGGTAACGTAATGTAGAAAAAGACATGAATGGAATTTAAAATTTAGGTCATTACGCAGTCTGCCTCTTAATGTTTTTCCAAGAAATACAGCACACGTTTCATTGAAGAAAGCGGGTATAATACAGTAAGCTTTTACTATCAACGTGAAAGCGTTACAATTTGCAGACGAAGCAGAAAACAAGGGGGATTTCGAGTACATTCCTTGTGACAGCACTGTCATTTTACCATTGCTCTTCTCTTTATTAATTTTATTTGTTAGGCTTCATATTTACCTAATAATTTATATATGTGGATTAGAATATTTCATGACACCTCCCCTCTTAAAACAGACATTATATGTCAGTCCTTTATTCTATATACACATATAGAAATTTATTATTATTTCTGGGGTTTACGGTGATTCTCATCACACGGATGGCGGCTTAAAAAATCCGCTCCCAGATTGGTTTTTCCAGATATATATTCAATGCTAAAATTGTATGGAGCCAGAAGCAAAGACCATCGGAGTAACCTAGAGTTCTCATGCTTAGCCTGTGCTAAAAACGATAAAGGTTTGTGGTCAGTTTGCAACTTAAATGCCTTCCCATATAGATAAATATTGAATTTCTTTATTGCCCATATTACTGCAAGACATTCTTTTTCGCTAGTTGAGTAGTTGATTTCAGCTTTATTCAACTTTCTGCTAGCATATGCCACTGGGCTTAATTCCCCATCCAATGCATCTGATTTCTGTAGTAAAGTTGCACCTAACCCAATATTACTTGCATCCGTCCTTACTATGAATTCTTGACTTAAGTCAGGTAATTTCAAAATGGGTTTACTTGTGAGCTTTTCCTTCAATTCTTGGTAAGTCATTTCACATTGTGGTGTCCATGTAATGCGATCTGGAAGTCCTTTACGTGTCAATTCCGTTAAAGGTGCACATATGGAATTAAAGTTTTTGATATACTTCTGGTAGAAACCACATAATGAGACAAAGGATCTCACGTCCTTCTTGGTTTGTGGTCTCGGGGCTTTCTGTAGTTTCTCTAAGTTCTTTGGGTCAGGGGTCATGTTTCCCTGATAAACTGTGTGTCCCAAAAATTCCAATTCTTTACATCCAACGCAACATTTGGTTGGTCGGGCTGTTAAATTTGCCTCCCTAAGTCGATCAAACAGCATGTTCAGAGAGTCAATGTGTTCCTCAAATGTTTCTGTTGCTATAAGGATATCATCCATAAAATTTGTTATACAGGGATTATTCAGAGGATCCAATAACACTAGGCGCATTCTTCAATCCAAATGGCAATCTATTAAACTCATAGTGTCCTTCTGAGGTACTAAAAGCTAGGTATGGTCTAACCTCAGGCTTTACTGGAATCTGATAGTATCCTTTACTCAGATCCACTTTTGAGAAATATTTAGCTTTATTTAGCCTGGCAAACAGCTGATTTGTATCCGGCAATGGATCCACCTGTCCTTCTGTAATAGCATTCAGTCTCCTGTAATCTATACAGAGTCTATGTTCTCCAGAGGGCTTCCTTAAGAGTACAACACCGGAACTATACGAAGACTCACTGTGCGAAATAATTCCTTCCTTCAATAGATAGTCTATCTCTTCCTTCAAAGCTTTTTCCTTAGCAAACGGAATCGAATATGGTTTCATACAGACAGGTGTGGAGTCTATGAGTTTCATATCATATTCCAATAGGTTTGTATGCCCTGGTCGGTCTGTTAACACCTCTGCATGATTATTTAGAACCTGTTGCACTCTCTCTTTCTGAGTTTTCGTTAAATGTGTACTGATTTTCACCTGTGCTGCTGTCTCACAGGGGTGTAATGGATATTCAAATGATGAAAGTGGTTCCTTTTTCATCTCCATGGCGATGGACAAGGTCAACAAGTGTGTCTCTTCCTGATGTTCTCTTTCCAAATATTTCTTCAGGAGATTCACATGATAGATTTTTTCTTTCCCCTTCTTATCTATCTTATAATTTGTTCTAGACACCTTCTCTAGAACTGTATATGGACCCTGCCATCCAATTTGTAACTTATTCTGACTCCCGGGCAAAAGAAGCAGTACCTTCTCTCCCACAGCCAAATTTCTGTCTTTCGCCTTCCTGTTATAATAGGCAGCATGTTTCTTCCTGGCTTGTTTCAAATTTTCATTGGCAAGTTTCCAGCCAGTTTTTAACCGAGTGGTCAGCTCATTCACATATTGGTATGAAGATGTAATGTTTTCCTCTGCCTTTTCATCAGTCCACGTTCTTAACAAAGCTACATATGGACCTTTAATTGTGTGGACCTATTTGTCCATGCACCGGTATGGTCTCTTCCACTTGAAGCTTTATAGTGATGATTTTTCCTCCCAGAATTATCATTCACAAAACGACCGCTACCAATTTTTTTCTTGGGGCTGTCTCCCCTCTTAAAATTCTTGATGAGAGATTTCCTCTCTACATCCTCTTCCTCCAGTTTGTTTAAGTCCGATTGAGGGATTTTCGGCTTATCCTGGGGTAAGACATCTTTTTGCACTCTCCGCATAGTGGCCATTGTAAAACAGTTAAGTGAAGCTTGTCCGTGAAAAGGGGCTTCCCATTCCATTTGGTCCACTTTATCAAATTTATTTTTCCTTTTATTGTCAGGCCTGATTTTGCCCCATGGCGTGTCCAGGTCCTGATCCATGTTCCCACTTGTGGGTGTTCCCTCATGTGCTATGCTACACCTTTCTACAAAATTTTCAATGTCCCATCTTGCTTTGGGCCAATAATAATTGTGAGCCACCTTTTGAATGATGGTACCTATTTTCTCATGGTCCCCATCTGGTTTCACATGTAGGCTCCTTATTAATTCTGTCCTGTATCTTTTTGGAAGAACCAGCTGTCCGTGACCATGGGATCTAGCTCCAGTCTTCCTATACATCAACTTGTTTTTCATGTAAAAATCTCCCTTGCCTGGAGTTGTATGACAAGTTGACAATTTTCTGAAACAAGGCTTGAGTGTTTTATCCCCAGCCTGTGCCTTCCTCATCTCTTCTGGAGTGGTATCCAACATAATATCCTCCTCCTGTCTTGAGGTCGACCTGACCTGAAGGGTTGCCATATACACAGGTTTCCTTCTGCAACGGTCAGTGTCATGATTGTCCATCTGACAATTCTTACACCACCTTTTTCCTTGGTTGAAAGATTTTCTTTCATTATATTTCCTTTCATCGAATTGTGGGAATTTATTTTTATTGTCATACCGTGGCCTATCAAATTGGTGCTTACCTTTATTTTGATCCCTAGGATCAAATTTATTAAAGTTCTGTGGTGCCCTAAAGTTATCCACCTGTTTCTTTTTATTACCTGTTACCTCTGCTTGAGCTGCTTGATACCTTTCAGCAACATTTAGCAACTCACCCAGCCTCTCTGCACCTTGTTCCATGAGAAACTTTCTCAGGTCTGGAGCCATGGACTCTCTTAGTTGCTCTATAAGGACCATTTCCTTAAGATCTTGGGTTTTCCCCAGAGAAGTCCATTTCTCCAAGTATGTCTCTATTCGTGCAGAGAACTGGTGATAGGTTTCACCTGACAGTAGTTTAGCATTCCTAAATTTTTTTCCTGTAAAACTCTGCATTCTTTTCATACCTTAACAAAAGAGCCTGCTTTAGCATGTCATAATTTTCCTGATCACCTCTGCTCATTTTTGCAAAAACTTCATAAGCTGCCCCACGAAGTCCCTGAGATAACTTTAAGCTCCACCTTTCTCTCTCTAACCCATACGTGGTGGCTAATAGTTCATACCTATTTATATAGCTCTCAATATCATCGTCTTTCTCAACAAAATGATCTAAATGAAAGTTCATAGCTGAGGTTGAGGCTCCCTGAGTAACCGTAGCATCAGAGGCAAAGGGACTGGCACCATTTTCAGGAGCATGGCCTTGAAACTCAAACTCCCTTAGTCGTAACTCATGTTCCCTTTGTAATCTCTTCTCCTCCTTTTCTGCTTCCCTTTCTGCAGCTAATCTCTTCTCTTCCCTTTCTGCAGCTAATTTCTTCTCTTCCCTTTCTGCAGCTAATTTCTTCTCTTCCCTTTCTGCAGCTTGTCTTCTTTCCTCAGCTTCCAATGCTTTAGCCTCTTTGTCAGCCTCAATCTGCAACCTCTTAATTTCCTTGTCAGCCTCTAACTTTCTTTCGGCTTCAAACCTTCTTTCTTCGCGTTCAATAAATTTGTCACATTCCGTCGTGACATAGGCAACCATAACTTGCCCATCTAATCCTAACTCTTTTGCAGTCTGAACAGCGGCAGATCGAAATTTGGCCAGGTCCGCCATTGTCTATCAGGTAAATTTTTATAATGTCTACCCAACAATTCAATTTCTAACTATATATCTAATGGACAACACAGGCACCGTGAGCTCAACCTTATTTAATTCCACCCAAGGATACCTTTTAATTCTTATATTCCCTGAAGTGAATTACCCCCAATATTTTTAATAGTTAAAGATTCAAAATCCCAAGAGCGAGACCCCAATATATGTGGTGAAGTGGGATGTTATAAATACTTATAGGGAACTTAGTGTACTGACTGAGATCAGCTGTGAAGGTATCTATATCTATTAAGAGTAGTGTATTATAGATAACCTTACTTGCTACCACATATCTATATATCTCAGTCAGAATTATTCTGGAATAGTGTGATGCTACGTTATGTGTCTAGGGTATGAGTATGGTGAAGTGTAAGTCACAACAACAGACAGATAAACAATTTAATTTAATCCACTACTCTTGACAACACTGTGACACTCACATACATATAACACTCTACAAAGATATCTTAAAGAGTCACTGATAAACTTTCAAATAACAATATGTATTCATTACTGGCATGAATGAATATGTGTCCTGATTCAACTACAAGGGAACCAGGAATCACAATCAATTTAAATTACAAGTTATGTACAGAATGTATTTAATATGAATATTGTAGTGACATATATTATTACAAATGTTCTATGTGTGTCAGTTGTGTAGTAGTAAAATGAGGTAATACTGGTTTTATTTTGTTCAAGCTCTGTTGGTATTTGTCATCATGACTTCAATAGTTTGTCTTTAGGGACCAGTATTGGAGATGTTCACAGTTCCTGATTTTAAGACAAGTAAATTCCCCTCTTAATGTTAATTTTAAAAAGTCAGTTCAAGATGAGGGGACATAATGTTGAGCTCAGCTGGCCAATTCGCTTATCTGGCGTGATGGCGGCAGGAAAGGACTCCTCTGCTCGAATTCTCCTCTGGGTTCAGGAGACACCTCACTGATAGCTAAAAAGACCAAGGAGTATGCTGTCCGACTCAGGATTCAGCAAAGCTCTGACTAGGTGCTGCTCAGTACCATCAAGACCACTGTCCCACAATTCATACGAATAACACAGATACGTTGATTAGCAATGAATTCTGGCACAAACTGGCACAAATTTCCATCTGCTTATCTTCCAGGCTTTTATTTAGCCAAATATATGCTGGCTTCAACGCACTGATGCTTTATCAAGCTATTTTAAACAAGTGGTTTCGAACTAACGCTCCCAAGTGTGTATATCAGCGAGTCTGACCAATGAGCCCCGTTTCGACAAGTGTTTGAAAAAATGTTACCTTTCCCCGTTTCCCCTAACAACCAAGATAGTATTTATAGCCCGACCAATCGTGGTTAGGCTTTCATTTGTTGCGCTCCAATCAATTTGGAGTTTACATGGTAGGCTATTTCTGTAACGTAAATTTTTTTCAAACACGTTAAAAAAAAATCTTATGAGCAGAAATGATTTTATGCTGTCAGGCACCCCCAATATTTTATTCTGGGTATAATTTATTAATTCCTGGACTATTTGCGTAACGTTTTACATATTATTTGTCAGCAAGCCCTAAGGAACCCAAAAATACAAATTTAAAGGAGCTACGTGGCTGCGTTCAAAATATGCAATTTCTTTTACCTCCTGTTTCGAAGATGTTCTGTCTGGGTACTGTTATGTTCTCAACCGTAAACCCATCTAATGTTATCTTTTCTAATAAGAGTTTTTTATGATTTATAAACCTAACTCTGGGAAAGGGTAGTGTATTTTATCACTGTCCGTCTGAAAAAAAATTAGTGCATGTAGACTTACACGCGTGATGGCAGCATTTGCGTATCGCGCGAAGCGTGTTTAGTGTTCGGCTTTCTGCCTCTCCCTTCTCGCTATCCTTTTGTCCATCTGTTCGTTCGTTTTGGTAACGTAATGTAGAAAAAGACATGAATGGAATTTAAAATTTAGGTCATTACGCAGTCTGCCTCTTAATGTTTTTCCAAGAAATACAGCACACGTTTCATTGAAGAAAGCGGGTATAATACAGTAAGCTTTTACTATCAACGTGAAAGCGTTACAATTTGCAGACGAAGCAGAAAACAAGGGGGATTTCGAGTACATTCCTTGTGACAGCACTGTCATTTTACCATTGCTCTTCTCTTTATTAATTTTATTTGTTAGGCTTCATATTTACCTAATAATTTATATATGTGGATTAGAATATTTCATGACACTACTATATGACAAGGCTCCAATCAGAAATGTTGTATTTTAACATCTCAAATGCCAAACCAATAGCATGCAATTTGCGTATATTTTGGTGAGGTTTATTCCTCTACCTCTCACGGAAAATTCCTGCATGACACCCGCAAAAAATTGTGTTGTTTACAAGTCACCTCTCCATATAAGGTATGTCAGCTTCTGTCTATTATCGACATGTTTACACTCACGACTTCATAATATATCACAGGTAGTCTCTTTCAAGATGGATAATTGTCGTCGAACAAGTCTGTCCGGAAAAGCTTATGGCATTTACCCGGTCTAGCAAGCAATCAACAAACTGGTCAGACAGAACTATTATCAGTGACAAAATAATCGACTGTGGTCACCCCAAGGTTGTTTACTTCTTAATCGGGCGCGCCCATGCACTGTCAGGTAGGAAAATAGGTTATGATAGGAAACTCTATACAGAGCTATACCACATGAGGCAATCTGATCATCAGAAGTTTCTCCCAATCGATGTAGTGTTTCGGCCCCTTAATCTCCTTTACACTCTAAAGGGGGCGGGGGAGGAGGGGCCCACTTGGGTTATAACTCCCAGGTGTCAGCCTTCTGTTGTCTTGCTGTCTGTGTAAACCACACTTCTCTATACAAGTCTCACGTGTCAATATGGGTTCAAACGAAAGTCATTGATTACCCTAATCAGCTGTCATGAATTTATTATTCTCCTGCCCCTTCTGTCAGGAAATATTGATTCGTATTTTCTGAGCCCCGGCTGACTGCATAAGGCTGGGTTAACTTCAAATGTTGTCAAGCGTCTTCAAGACCCGTCTGATGGTGAAGCCTAACTGTGACAGTGAAACTTTACCACTCATTTAAGATTGGCGAAGCTATGACGTCATATAGAAATATTATATAATAGCCTCGAAGCCTATTTAAAAAAAAAACAAACAAACAAAGAACGTGGTTCTGACACGGTTTGAGTTACCTTTCGACAAAAACTTCCTAGCAATTTCACTTTATGCCATCTCCGAGAGAGCAGCAGTTTTGCAGAATTGAAGGAAACATCGATAAAACAGACTATTATGATGATCAGTCTCTTTTTATTTTTACTGTGGGCAGTATAAGATTTTTGGCGTGGAGAAACCATACGTAAATGCAAACTGCAAACAACGATGAGAATTCTGACATCGATAGGCCTGGGCCTAGGAACATTTTACTAATTTGTACACGTGAGTAGAGTAGAGAACAAAGTCTCTCAGGGCTGCAACGGCAGCCATCGTGTCAGTAGATAATTTTTTTTTTATATTCCTGATGAAAAATATCCCGTTCAACCTCTGATGGGTTATAATTAGGATATATATTGTATTCAATTCCAAATAATATGAACAACTGCCGATATAGGAAAGTGGCATCACACCTGTCAAATCACTGTAAGTAGGAGGATCTTATTTTTTTTTTTTTTTTTTTTAGAGATAGTTTTGTATCAGCTTTTTTTTTCTTCTATTTATTTTTTCGCTACCACTGTTGTTAGGCCCTTGCTAGAAACCAGTGCGAAAACACTTTCCATTTTAAGATTGGCAGTGTTTTTATTTTTTTAAATTTTTTTGTTGGGGTTCCTAAACCTCCATAATCGCATTGTTTGGTTAGGGCAAAGGATCCCGTTACATGCCTATTGAGGCATATTGGGAATATGGTGTTAGGCCCATATTTTCTTGACCATCGGCACACTAGGGGTGATGTGGTCAGCATCACGCCTGCCGCCTTAACCTTCCCAGAGTTACTCTGGTACCCAATTCATGAGGCTGGGTCGACCCCGGAGCCATTTGCGGTCTAAACAATCCCACCTCAACTGGAGATTGAACTCTGGACCACAGAGCTAGGAAACCAGTGCACTAACCACTGCGCTACCGCGGCTCCTACTGTAAACAGGGTAAATCACAATCACCAATTATGCTTGTATGTTAAAAAAAAAAACTTCAGTAGAATAGAGAATGTTTATATCACCACTTATAATCCTAGTTAAATAGGTTAAGACATAGAGACAAATATTAGCACTGATTCTAGAATTGATGCAATCATCCACATATCAGCTTACATACTTACTTACTTAGTCGTTCCTCTTCTACCGTGAGGTGTAGAGGTTTGGAAGAGAGAGCGCCAGACTATCCTATCGGCTGTCTTCCTCCTGGCCTGGTTCCATGCTAGTCCTCGGTCCTTCAAAGATTGTCTAATGTTGTCCTCCCAGCGGACTCTGGGTCGTCCTGTGGGTCTGGATCCCCGGCTCTTTGTTTCCCATGCTTGTCGTGGTAGCCGATCTTCTCCCATTTTGCAGACATGGCCAAACCATCTTAGTTGGGACTGTTCTACTTGGGTCTGCAGGGGGTCGGATTTTAGGCCTTGACGTAACGTCTGATTGCGGACCATGTCTCTTCTTGTTACTTCAACCACCTTCCTCAGATACCTCATTTCTGAGGTTCGGATCTGGCTTTTGTGCGTTGTAGTCATTGCCCATGACTCGCATCCATATGTCAAGACTGGCACATAGGTGGAGCGACATACAGCCATCTTCGTTTTCTTACCAACCTCTCTCTTGCTGAGGAATCCACGATTTATGGCCTAAAAAAGTCTCCCAGCTTCTGCTTTTCGAGTGGCAAACTCTTCTTTGATGCCTTCCTTTTGGTCTGTAATAGCACCGAGATATTTAAAGTGGTCAACCTGCTCCAGGACCTGTTCTCCCAGCTTAATCTGATGTCTTCTTTCTTCTCGTGATATCACCATGGATTTTGTTTTAGAGCTGCTTATGACCATCCCTCTCTTCTCCAGCTCTTCCTTCCAGACTTGCAGGTTGGATTGGAGATGTGCCTCTGATTTAGCAATCAGGGCAACATCATCAGCAAATGCCAGCTCTGAAATACATACCTGTCTCATCTTCCAGTACCTCACTGAATACTTTCTTGTTCTCTCCTTACATGCCTTGATAACATCGTCCATGAGGAGTATGAAAAGATAAGGTGACAGGATATCACCTTGTCTTACACCAGTGGTGGTCCTGAACTCTTATGACTTATGGTTTGCTGTCCTCACATAATTTCTGCAAGACTTGTAGAAGCTCTGTATAGCATGAATCAGAGGTGCTGGAATGTTCTTCCTAGTCAAACAGTCCCAAAGTTTGCTCCAGGGGACCCTGTCAAACGCCAATTCCAGATCTATGAAACAAAGATGGATCTCACTCTTATACTCAAGGGCCTTTTCACTCAGCTGTGCAAATAACATTCCTTCCAGCAGTTAAAACTTTCGATATCGCCATATTGCTTGCCCCTTACAGACTCTTTCCCTTGCGAACGAGAGAGGTGCTGGCGTTTGATTGGCTACTATCTTTTAACCTTCCAAGAAAAATTTCACACTTTGTAAACACACTAGTAGTACTGTGTTCGTCTTGTTCATTCATTAACGAAGCGTGTTTTACAATCTTGCTACAGAGGCCCTCCCTTCTAAGCTAGTATTTGTACAGCTGACCATTGTAACACATGCTGAAGTTATTCGTTCCTCGTCTTTCCTTCCAGTGTAGTAGGATTTCGACTTAAAAAATCTGCCCCTACATTTTCCTTTCCCAGAATGTAATTTACAGAAAATGAATATGGAGATAGAAGAAGACTCCATCGTAACAATCTGGAGTTTAACTTGTTAGATGCCGCTAAGAAAGTTAAAGGTTGATGATCCCTTTGTACAATGAAATGTTTCCCATAAAGATATGGTGAAAACTTGTTGATGGACCAAATTAAAGCTAAACATTCTTTTTCTATCGTCGAATAATTCAATTCTGCTGAATTAAACTTTCGACCGACATAAACCACCAGTAAAAATTCTTCTGGCTGGGTTTTTGATTTTTGTAATAGGGTTGCTCTATGCCTACACTGCTGGCGTCCCATTTTTCAAGCCAAATGGCAGTACATTGAACTCATAATGTCCTTCAGATGTACTGAATGCCAACATGTGCCTGATTTTTGGTTTCACTGATATTTCGTAGTATCCCTTGCTTAGATCTACTTTAGAAAAATATATAGTTTTACTCAGTGTAGAGAACATTTGTTGGTGTCAGGTAATGGATCTACTTGAGATTCTGTGACAGCTTTTAACTTCCTGTAATCTATGCACCCGTAATCTATCCACACCCCTGTGTGACTTCTGTGACCTCCTTTGAGTGTTTTCAATTTGTCATCGAACATATATGGGACAGAAGAGCCAAGTCCACTTCAAAATCCAGATCATCCAACTGCAGAATAAGGAAGGATATATGGTTAAGCCTAAGCAAAGTGCACAAATTATAGGGAACTCGGAAAAGTATTAAACAGCAGCAATATTAGACGGAGAATGAAGTGGAATGTACAGACCAGAGGTAATATATGTTTCACCACTATACGATGAAAAAAGGATTTGGTAGAAGTCACTTTGGAAATTGATGTGGAGTGGATATTAATAATAAAGAAAACCCAGCAAAGTTCTTCACGAAGGACAGCTCTTGGGACATATAGAGGACCAATAGATTGGGTTATAGTAAAAAACAGAAATCATGACAACAATTAGCCTTAGAATATTTCGTATATGGATCTACTTTAAAAAATATATAGTTTTACTCAGTGGAACATTTGTTGGTGTCAAATGGAGAGTTCTGTGACAGCTTTTAACTTCCTGCATGCACCCGTCATTACTTCTCTCCTTTCATCGAACATATATCCTCTCTTCCACTTCGTAATATTGCTTCGGAAATGCAGCAATAAAGGGAAGAAGGAAGATGTTCTGAAAAGGGAAGTCACCGGGTGTGGATAATATCCCAAGACATATACAGAACCATATAGTAAAAATCATGACTTATTGGAGTCATCCAAGTAAAGTGATGTTAAGGATACTTTTGAACAAAATAAAACAGAAATCAGAAGAAATCTTGTCCGAGGAACAGGCTGGCTTTAGACCCCAAAAAAAGTACATCAGAACAAATCTTCAATATTAGATTACTGATCGAAAAACATCTCCAGCATCAACGCGATTTATACCATAACTTCATCGATTTCACAAAAGCCTTCGATCGAGTCTGGCATGAAGGCTTATGGCAAATAATGAGAAAATTCAATTTAGATACCAACATCATAGATATCATTGAAGCACTATACAAGGACGCAAGCAGTGCTGTTTTTTGCAAGCAATGACATTGGAAAATGTTTCAAAACAACTGTAGAAGTTCGTCAGGGATGTATTCTGTCCCCAGTGCTCTTTAATATATATTTAGAATATATTATGCAGGAGGCTCCCTGCGATTATAAAACAACCATATCGATTGGAGGCCGACCTCTTTGCAATCTACGTTTATAGCTGGAACAGAATCAGAACTTCAAGACCTTACCTCTAGACTGGAGAAAGTAACAAGAACGTATGGGATGGAAATTAATATAGAAAAAATCAAGATATTGGTGAATAGCCATAAGAAACATGTTCCGACCAACATTACGTTAAATGGGCAAACGTTAGAAGAAATGAACACCTTTAAATATCTGGGGTCCAATATATGTAGTGATGGAAGATGAAGTAAAGAAATCAAGACAAGTTTTGAGATGGCTTTAGCTACCTTGACAAGGCTGAATGTGATCTGGAAAAGTAACATCAGTTTTCCTGTGAAGATCAAATTATACAAATCACTTGTATTACCTATTCTCTTGAATGGGTGTGAGGGCTGGACACTCACTGCAGATACGGAGCGAGGGATTCAGGCTTTCGAGTATAAATGTTATAGAAGAATTTTGCGCATCTGCTATAAAGAGCACAAAACAAATGTCTATGTTAGAGAGAAAATAAGCATGTATGCAGGCCACCAAGAACCACTTTTGTCAGTAGTGAAACGTCGAAAGCTTGCCTGGGTTGAGCATGTAACTCGTCATGACTCCCTTTCAAAAACGATCCTCCAGGGAACAGTCGAAGGTAAACGGAGAAGAGGAAGGCAAAGAAAATCCTGGGCTGATGACATCAAAGAATGGGCAGGACACGGTTTTTCCACACTTGTACGGATTGCTGAGGATAGAGAGCAGTGGAGGACCCTGTCTGCTGATGCTTCCACCATGGCACCCCTACGACCCATGACGGGTTACGGGTTGAGATGATGATGAATCTATGCACAACCTGTGTTCTTCACTAGGTTTCCTTAATAGCACTACACTTGAGTTGTAGGGAGATTCCGACTTTGAGATGATCTTCTCTTTCAGTAAATGGTCACTTTCCCTGAGTGCCTGTGATTTTGCATAAGGTATAGGGTATGTTCTCATGCATACTGGTGTAGGGTCAGTTACCTTCATGTCGTACTCTAACAGATTTGTACAACCGGGCTTATCTGTGAGCACATCAGCAGGAGTTTCTAACACCTTCTGAACCTGCTTTCTCTGCTCAGGAGTTAAAAGATCACTAATATTTACTTGAACATAACTCTCTGTAGCTGTCAGTGGATATTCCATGGAGGACAGTGGTTCATCCTTCATTTCTGATGCAATGGCTAGGGACATGATATGTGCAACTTCTGATGTCTCCCTGTCATAGTACTTTTTAAGAAGATTGACATGATACACCTTCTCCTTTCTTGTCAATCTTATAATTGGTCCTGGAAAGTTTTGCCAGTATGACATAAGGTCCCTGCTATCCAATCTGCAGTTTATTTTTGCAACTGGGCAGAGTAATAACACTTTTTCTCCCACCTTAAGTTCCCTATCCTTTGCCTTTTTATATTATCAGTCAATGTCCGCAGCAATGCTTCCAGTGGACCGTGTATGGGCCGGCCAAACAACAAGGATGCCGGTATCACACCTATTTCTAATGTAATTGGCAGTGTACTGAAGTGGGGTCTGCACCCTTCAAATGGTTGGTACAGCCCAATCTTTCACCACCTTTGTTTGTGAGTTTTTTTTATCAGCTTCCTTACTAAAGGTTGCCGTCTAACCACACTTTTATGATTTTCCAGTCCATGGTGTTCCGAACATAATCTAGTCGGGGTGGGATGTCTTGAGTCCCCTCTCGGTACAATACTGAGAGTTACTAGTGAAACAGTAGACTTTTTGTAATTTTGTTTTCTCTTAACCACTGTATCTACCTGCTGTCTATTCTTGGTAGTCCTACGTCCGCCACAATACTTCCCTAGGTCCTGTAACTGGTCTACACCCCCGTTTGAGGTTACCTGGTTACATTCTGAACAGGATTTCATATACCGACTTATGTCTTCAATGATTCCTGGCCAGTAGTATTGCAATGCTATCTTTTGACCAGTGGCCCCTATTCCCAAGTGACCACTGCATGATGTAGCATGCTTTTGCTCCATAATTTTCTCCCTGTAAGGATTTTGGCACTACCAGCTGTCCTGCCGTTTAGGTCCTTTTTCAGCTTCTCTGTAGAGTAGGCCGTTTTCCATATAGAAGTCTCCTTTCTCAGGAAGGTTATGAGCCTTTGGCAATTTGCCAAAACAAGGCTTCAATGTGCTGTCTGCTGTTTGAGCCTTTTTAAACTCTTTTGGATGAGTATTGATAATATTTTCCTCCCTTTTCTTGAAGCTAGCCATGTTATGGACTGTTGCCATAATTACAGGTTTAATAGGTTCTCCAAGAAAAACATACCTACATCGCAATATCAAGGGGTAAATAGGATCGTCCATCACTGCTGCTTTGATCTCTCCTTCCACATAGCGAGATCTTAATTCGGGCTATGGGTAGTGTCATGGTTCCTGCTCCCTTGATTGGTCCTCTGATTTCCACTGTTTCTGTGGTTATCTGGTCAGAACTCACCAGAGAAGAACACATTACTGAGTCAAGTTCAAGCCTGTGCCATATAAGCACAGTACTTGGATGCCATTCATGGTCACTTCCTCATAGACATGGGGATGATGGAGGTCATTCTGAATAACTGCCAGTTACTTCCTTTCCTTGTTTTCTATTGTAAGACATGCAGCATGATGAGGAAAATTCTTCCTTATGCAATCTGCAGTATTATGGTTACTCATTTTGCAAGTTTTACACCACTTATCTTCCTTTCTTGAAGGTTTCTTATCATATCCTAGAGGGTTCCTGTCTTTATAGTCAAATCTTTGTTTGTTCTTATTGGTATTGTCCTTTTGTTCAAACTTGGTTGGGTTTTGGGCTGGCTTAAAAATGTCTCCCTGTTTTCTCTTATTTCCTTGTGTCATGGGGTGAGCCAGTTTGTCTTTCTGCATAGATGATTATTTCATCTAATCTCTCTCTTTTATGTTCTACCAGGAATGTCTTTGTCTCAGGAGACATGGACTCCAGGAGATGTTCTATCAACATCATCTCCCTGATCCCTTCAAAATCCTGACTAAAGTTTCCTAACTGAGACTACCTCAGCAGGTAACTCTTCAACCTTGCTGAAAACTGCTGATATGTTTCTCCTGTCTGAAGCTTAGCAGTTCTAAATCTCGTTCTATAAGCTTCTGCGTTTTGTTCGTAATGAACCAGCAATGCTTGTTTTAAGGCTTCATAATTTTCCTGATCTTCTTTTGGAAGTTTCAAGTAAACATTATAAGCCACTCCTCTCAATCCCTGCGACAACTTCAAATTCCACTTTTCTTTTTCTAGGCCATAAGTAGTGGTCAATCTCTCACATATGTCAAGGTAATCCTCTATTCCATCTTCCTTTTCCTTAAATGGGTCTTTGTGGAAGTTCATGGCTCTATTTGAGGTGCTGTGGCTGGAGCTGCTCTGAGTGAAGTGAGCTACCACCATTATTGCTAGCAGTTGCCTGAATTTCAAGCTCTTTTAGTCTCAACTGATGATCTCTTTACGCCTGTAATTTCCTTTCCTCAGCCTCAATTTTCTTTGCTTCTTTTCAGCTTCCATTCTTTTGACTCCATTTTCAGCCTCAGCTGCCAATCTCCTTTCTCCTCTTTCTGCTTCCATTCTTTTGGCTTCTCTCTCAGCTTCCAGTCTTTTGGCTTCTCTCTCAGCTTCCAGTCTTTTGGCTTCTATCTCAGCTACTGCCTGCAACTTCCTTTCCCCTCTATCCATATGTTTGTCCACTTCAGTTGTGACATACTGAATGAGAGCATCACCTGTCAAGCCTAATTCCTTTCCCATCTTTATGATCGCAGTTCTGAACTTTACCAAATCAGCCATGATGTTACTTAGAGTAGGGTATCTAGTTTTACCTTGAACCAAATTATTTTAATTAAACTTAATTAATTAAATGAATGAACAAACTAAAATTCCATGTAACTTTGTGAGCGTCAACTATTTACTTAGTACTTAATGGTACTCATCCTAAGAAAAAATTCTAATTTAGAACTGAGGGAGACTGAACACCTATTGGTTTGCTTGGAATGCAGTGACGTCGATTCTGATCAACAATAACAAATTCTTAACGGAATACGTTTCCACAGCAGAACAAGAGCTCTGAGGCCTTTCAAGAAGTATACTGTCTAAGAGCAGGGGAAAATGTTTTTCTTCGCCAGCAGAATCTCTGTCAAGTTAGATGTCGACTTACCTCGGCAAGATATACTTTTCAAGATCAATTAAAATTGTGCTTTTCGATAATTTTGAACCAGGTTTCAGTGCCCCCTTTTTAGCATTACCCTTTATACACATTGCAGGAAACAATATCAACAAGATACAAGAGCAATTCCAAAAATAACCGTAGGTTCTATATGTGTGTGTGTGAATAAATACATAATTTTTAAAATGCCCTGCTACTCACAACTGAATTTCAGTTACTACTTCACCCGTAGTACTAATATTCTGAAAGTACTGTACAATTTCTGGGCCGATTTACTCAACCCTTGTGGATATAAACATGTACTTAATGTTCAGTGATCGCAAATTCATTCATTACCAACGCCGACCAGCGTAGGCGATCTTGCTCTTCACTCTTTGCGGTCTTTGGTGTTTTCAGCTGTCATCAGTCTCTTGCTGTGCCTTATGAAATGTGGGCCTTGTATTTATCTTTTGGTCTTCCTCTTCTTCAGTTTGAATTGAATTTACCAATCGTAACATAATTCTTTAATTTTCCTCCTATTATGACATATCCAACGATCTTTATCTGCCACGTTGATCCGTGAGGCTTTCTTCTATATTTTTGAGGACTTCCTCGTTTGACTTTCTAAATATCCGTGGTATCCTTTGCATACTTCTTAATAACCACATCTATGCTGCCTACAATTTTCCTTCTCTGTTATTGTGAATTGTCTAAGTTTAACATGCACATTGTCACGGATTGCCTCCCCTTAGCTCTGCAGTAGTGGTCCAACAGTGGCCACAACGCCAAGAGTAACTAATGTGGGTCTTCACAAGTGTCTACATTTGCACAAGATTACTTTTGGCAGAGTTGTTGGTAGACGGATAATGATGCTTCTACCTCAAGGGAATATACACAACATATTCAGAAAAGCGAGAACAATGCTGAACGTTTCTTAACAATGTTAACTCTAGTTTCTGCCGTCAACTTTTGTGAAGGATTGGATTTAGTTTCTCTAGTCCAGCCTATCTATACGACTATATTTTAGTGTAAGCCACCCTTTCACCCCCTTATCTCTAGAAAGATAAGTTTAACTAAATACACCCACACACAATTATGTGACAACAAGACACACAAAACGTGAAAACTATGGCTAATTGGGTATGGGTCTGACCAACACGTTTAAGTTATTTTTGTTGTTTATTATCATTAAACTTTTTACAACATCAAACATATAGAGAAATCAATAAAATCATGTTTATAAATATATGAAAATAACCGAATAAGTGCCCTCTCCTTGTTTAGAAAGAATCCCAAAAGAAGTTAATAACCCAAAGGTCAAAGATAAGCACTAGGCTACAGAATAGACTATGAAGAACAAGTTCCCCACTAAATTACTACTCAGTAAAGTACTCAGTTTAGCGAAATAAAAAAAAAGAAGTTAGTACAATGATTGTAACAAAGGAAAATATTCACTCTCTCTTTCTCTCACTCTGTTATATGTGGCCACAAACACTCTCGCTTACCTACTAGCGGTGTTGGTATCCCTTGAAAAGTTACAATAGTCCTGAAACTATACTGTCAGGTGGATTGCCCAAATATGGCCCCAGTCCAGCCTATATATATATCGAATAATAATTACAAGGTGGACGCCAAATTTGGTGTTTTAATTTTCCCTGGATGAAATCGATGTCACCGCAAATAGTTACTGAAGCAAGACGTGCTCTGGACGTCCACAGTTGAAAAAAAGAGAAAAGTAATTCCCGTACTGCTAAGAATCTGGTTGCTAAGACAAATGTTACAATATGTAAAAACTGATGATGATGGTAAATCCTATCGGCTGGCTCTTATGGTGAGTGCTGATTTTGAAACAGCGTAGTTTTCTGGATCACTCCGTTGCTACGGCTGTCACACGTCAGGAATATATGTTCTTTCGTATGCCCAGTGGGCTGGAAAAATTGGATAAATAATTCTGGGTAATGTACAGTGTAGTTACGATTTAATCTTAATGTTTATTGGTCTCTTGGGCCCAACCGGTTCACGAAGGAACTTGGGACTTGTAGCCACGAAGAAGACACAATTAATCCTTCATTGAATGAAGAAAGAGGACCGAACTAGTCCAAAAATCGAAGACCCAAAATAGTAATAATGGTACTGGTAATGTTAAACCGCTGGCCGCTGGTTTTGATCAGGTGCTACATTAGGAAGAAAAGAACATTTATGAAAAACTGCTACTATCCTATCCACCCGTAAGTTTTCCGCTATGGCATGTCGGGAAAAAGGGTATGCGCTCTAACCCCGTTATTGCCCACGAGAAAATGAACAGCGCACAAAGTCAATTATTATTTACTTTATCCATACGCGCACTTTAACAAAAATCGCCTGTCACTACTAGCTATTTGTCGGCGTCTATTGTTTTTATTTACATAACATTAACTCTAGTCACTTATATAATTTCACACTATGAAATATAATGCGAATTCTATTCGGTAACTCATAATAATCTCAGTCAGCTAAACCGTATCTTATTGTGTAAGAAAGTGTGGTGATGGCATTTACATTACGCTGAACAACTGGCAAGGAAATATCTACGCGTTAGGTTATTTCACTAGTTTTAAACGCTAGGGAATTATAGTGAATAAAAATGGTAAACTTAACACATTTTAACACTTGAGCACAATTTCTATTACCACAAATCAGAAAATGAAATCCACACGAGACAATTTAACACATTTAGCAAAGAATGGTTCTAGTCTGGCGTGTTTAGATTATCCAAGAATTTCTGAGCGACTCTGATCAGCTCGCGTGAGAAACTCAGGTAAACAAACGTGATTCGCTCCCCTGTTAAGACTGGCAGGTTTAGGGCGTGGATTCAAAGGTGAGTCATACAACCAGAAATTTGCGTGGTTTGGCTTAGCCAATGGTAGACACTAAATGGGAAAGCAAAGGCTGTCAGATTACTGTATCAATATTTCCATTCTACGTCACAACCAACTTTTAGAGGGAATAAAAGAACAAATTCTGCTTCTAAATATTTGTTTGCCTGATATTAATCAGGCGCTAATCCCCCGCTGTCCGGGAACCGATTCCCTTTCTTAGATTTTTTTTCTCCTACTGAGCGTATATTATCTAACTCATGGAATGTGATGAAAAATCACCATTATTTCAGGTAATCTAACGAAAATTTGTGACTGGACAGCGGAAAATGGCTTGTGCCTGAAGTAATGTATAAAGTGTACATCCATTTAACAAATTATAATACACAACTATACACATGTTGATGTAATCATCACTCACTCCCTGCTCCATTCGGAGTCTGGGGTTACTTCTGCGTTTGGTTCTCTGTGAGACCTAGCATGAAGCAATCACCAGCGCTTGCTGTGGTGATTCGTGAATGTATTCTTTTCACATGTTGAGGTTGCCAGCCTCATATGAATCTTTTAACACCACTAGTCAAGTATACACATATGAAGTACAAAGTATAAAACTATGTACACTCACCTCAATAAAATTGAGGATCTTTAGACTTCCTGCTCAGATAAATTGTCTCAGCAAGTTAATACGATTTGCCTCGAACACACGTCTGGGATTTTTTCTTATTTCAGAATTCCCCTGTGACTTTGTGTGTGGTTTTCTGTAAGAGCCCGGGTCTGTATTAATTTTGGTGAGTTTTCTTTTCCAGTAGTTAAAAGTTGCTCTAATGCGTGTTTCCGTTCCTAATAAATTTAGAATCCACTCTATTCTTACCTTTAGCAAGGTCTGAGGTGTCTACTGGTGACGATTTATGGAATGCAGTCTCGTGTGTCAAAATTGTTCTACATTATATATCGTAGATTTCATGCCCCCGCTTTTCCGGGCGGTTGGGGCAAACGCCCAATCGAAGCAATTGTTATTCGCGTCTCAAAATGCCAGCCAATCTTATTTTAAAGTTTTAGTTATGGCAACTTTATGATGAAATATTTTGCAGGACTCATCTAGTGCGAAATTTCAAACCAGTATTTTCTAAAATTGGGCTGTAAACAACCGATTATTATTTGGTAAAGTTACATCTGTCACACTTCAAAATGTCTTCCCAGATTGGGGATTATCTGACTTGCTTATCCCACGTAATTCAGACGTCGTTAAATAACAGACTGTGACTCGGCGTAAATCGACCGTCTGTCTGGACATATTCGGGGTTTATCCGTACTTCCAATATTGCGAGTCTATGGTTCTGACGAATTGAAAGGGATGACTCCAGTCTTGTACAAACATCGACGATAGCCTTTCACCTGGAGTCCGTGAAAGATCGTCGCGTTTTTTGTGACTTAATTAATCCCTCATGGATGGACCATCGAATTGAGGTGAATTGAATTGAGAAAGTTATGTAAACATTGACCTTCGGATGAGTTTTCTGTGTTGACAGAAATTGGCCAAGTTAGGGCAGGGGGGAGAGAGAAATATCAAAATTTCGCCTGCATAGTAAAGGTAATGCAATACTGCCGGAATGGACATGAGAGCGCACAAACCGTTTTGTGACACACATAATAATATATGATGTACATTGCATCGTTGGGATGTCTAAGAAACGCCCAGTAAAATCGGAAGTGGCCTATTAGGAAATTGTTAGTTTGATTTTAGTACTTGCACAAAATATTGCAGTTTGCTTTGCGCATGGAATGCTCAATTCAACCCCATATGGGTTATAATTTGGGTATATAGTGTTATTTGTTGTTTTTTCCAGACTGCATATTCTCTGGCGTTTAGTGTGGTGTTTCCTAATATCTGTTGGAAATGTATCTCTTTTCTGTTCTTGAGTACATCTCCTTTAACCTGTTGAGTTCTGAGAGGTTTGTACTTTGATTTATTGTATGTTATCTTCTTATTTATTGCATTTGAAATGTTCTCACTTAGTTCTATTTGGTATGCACTGCTTTGCTATGTTTGATGGAATGAATACAATGGACAAAGGATAAAATGGCTTGAACATCTTGTGAAGATTAATCTAGATCAGTGCTTCTAAATTGTTTAGAGATCCCAAATCCCTTTATAGCTTCTTTAGAGAACTCGCACCCATTATCTTCTAGCTCAGCCATTCTCAACCATTCTATATTGGAGGAACCCTTAAAATAATTTTCAGGTCTTAGGGAACCCATGTATAAAAATGATTATATCTACAGCTGCTCATGATAATTAACGTGATTGTCGTAGATTTTCGATAGGGGAATTAAGACATAGTTTGGTCCCTTCTGAATAGAACTAGACAGGTGGTGACTCAGTGAGAGATAAGATAAGAAATAGATTTTAAACCACGCACATACACCCACACATAAGTGACGACAGTTAGACGCACAGACGTGACAAATTATATTTATGGAATAGGGATATTTTGGGACGAGCTGACCAACACATGTAAATAAAGTTTTGATGTAAATTTTATTTACTATAAAGAAACTCTACAACAGCAATATTATGAATATCAATCAAATACAAATAAACATAGGTTAATGAAATTAATAAAGAAATAGACTCATAGGTGTAATCCTCCCTCCCTCTGTTGAGACAAGATCCCGTTAGAAGAAAGTTATTAACCCCAAAGAGTCAAAGATTTATACGCTATGATCTAGGATTTCCCTCTACAGTAAAGAACAGAGTTTATACGTTAATCTATTCTGAAAGGGACAGTATTAGCAAAACTTACTAAAAGAAATAAACAACGTGAGTACATGGATTCTACAAGACACACACACACACACACACACACACATATATATATATATATATATATATATATATATATATATATATATATATATATATATATATATATATATATATATTTAAATATATATATATATATATATATATATATATATATATATATATATATATATATATATATGGTAAAGGTAAAGGAACCCGTTACACGCCCATTGAGGCATATTGGGAATATGGTGTTAGGCCCATATTATCTTGACCGTCGGCACACGAGGGGTGATGTGGTCGGCATCACGCCGGCCGCCTTAACCTTCCCAGAGAAGCTCTGGTACCCATTTGGGGCTGGGTCGACCCAGGAGCCGTTTGTGGCCTAAAAATTTTTCCGCCTCATCTGGGGATCGAACCATAGACCACTGCGCTAGGAAGCCAGTGCACTAACCACTATGCTACCGCGGCTCCATATATATATATATATATATATATATATATATATATATATATATATATATGGGAATTAGTCATTCATCCTTCCTCTCTTCTCAGACAACCGTGGCCACGTGCATTCGTTCTTACATAATACTTGGTTTGCACCTTCTGGAACAATCTTTAGGACACACGCACACAGCAAATCCAGTGTTATTTTGGCAAAGAAAACCCCAGCTCCTCAAAGACAGATTAAATCCACTTCTCCGGGGAACGTTCACTTTGTTACTTTTATTTAGGATTACTGTTTATGTCACATTAATTAGACCAGGTAAGAAATTTAACAGTGCTCACAGTGTCAATAGCTTGAGATTTCCAGTACATAGGAATGTCAGGTCGGTAACTTCTCTCAGTATAAAAATGCCTTGTCACACCACAAATGGTCGATAGTCGGAAAATGTCACAAGTTTGATTATGTCAAATGTTTGATCTTGTTGCCACCACGGGCTGAATGTATATGGAAAAATGGGAAAAAGAAATCTGGATCTATAGGCCCAGTTACAAAATTTATTCTTAATGTTCTTTGGGTTGGTACTCTGTCTCTTTCTGGGTGTAAACACGAAGCCAGACAGGTTCACCTTTGAAGACCCAGATACTAAGTAAAAATGTCCTTTTGTATGGTTATTCTCAGATTTATATGGAAGCCGCTGGTAGATTTTGGGTTTGACCCAATACTGTGTAAAGGAGAAAAAAATACAAATACTTAACCATAATATAGTATTCTCAATCCTATCCTTAACCCGTGTAAAATATAATATATTTATACACTCAGTTATTTAACTTTGAATAGAACTACACGTGTATCTCATATTGAATCGTTTAATAAAAGTCTCCGTTAAATAAGCGCTAGTCATTTATATTTTTAATCATCATGAATTAGAAATAAATATATATTTCGTCAGTACTCATAATGAATAGTGCATTTACTAGACGATTAAAATAACTCTTACTGGTTAATATCAGTTAGTTAGATTTACGCTACAGCCGGAACAATTTAGCTATAGATTATATTAATTCGCTAGTCACTTTGCACAAAACTCCTAGTGAAATAAAAATGACGGACTTAACAATTAAATCACTCTACACCGAATAATCTTAGTGAATAAAATAATTACTGCGAACACAGAATTAGAACTACTTCTAATCGAAATTACAAAGAAATCCACTATAACAATGGTCTAGAAAATCAAAGCTAGTTGTTCTCTGAAATTTTGTCGGTACTGGATAAATTGAGTTTAAAGGCAGATATATATATATATATATATATATATATATATATATATATATATATATATATATAATATATATATATATATATATATATATATATATATATATATATATATATATATATATATATATATATATATATATATATATATATATATATTATATATATTATATATATATATATATATATATATATATATATATATATATATATATATATTAAATTTGCAGAACTTCGCTCAGACTTGTTACTTTTAACGCCTTCGCTCAGATTTCGGGCTTTTCCTCGGTCGATCTGCGAATCAGAGGGAAAATTCACGCTTTTACCGCTTGCAGACTCTGGCAATCGAGCGAAACCCGTTCTTTGATCTGGCGATTCTCACCGTGTTTAATTACCATACAAACGAACGGATTCAGGGGGGAGTAACTGTGATTATCTGCCCTTGGTTCCAAATTATCTACTCCTTCTACTCAAATTATTTCCTCTGATCACTGTCTAACGAAAAATACGTTACAACTACATTAGCTTATCTTCCCCTGAGCCAAAATTACGACTCTTTTGAAAAAGTCGCCCCTTTCTACGCGTTCGGTCTCTCCCTGTTTGATCCTATTACGACGATTTCCAATCGCTGGCTTTATAATTACAGGTAACCGGCTCAACGTTAGCTAAATAGGTCTGTTGGTAAACATTCCTAAGGAAATAGAGAACAGAAAATAAAATAGGCGTGCTAAATTAGAAAAAGAGACAGATCTCTGAGTGTAGGAGGGTTTTATGTTAACAAAACGTGTGTACGTGAAAGCCAAATGAAAGAAAAATGTAGATAATGAAATAGATATATGAAAGCTATTATCATAATATGTCATAGTGATCAGTAAGTTGTAAATATAATATAAAATAAAAATTGCCAGTGCTGTTTTGAGGAGAGAATGATATTTTCCTGTGGATCCGTTTATTTTGTTCAACTTATTAGCCTTCTGTTTTTGTATGGGTTTCCCTCCCTACTAAATACGGCATATCAATATGCCGTCAGTAGTGCAAGTAGAAGAAAACTTCATTTTTTTGCTTTTTTATAATTTACTGCTTGATTTTTTTTTTCTACATTATCCAATTAAGCCTAACAGTCTTATACAAATTTCTACTCTACAAGATGCTAATAAAAATAAGGTTAGTGCAAGAGTGAACACGGTCTTATTGCGCACTGTCATATAGGGCTACTCGGTTACTGTCGTACAGGGCTGCTCGGTCACTGACTTCTACTGCGAGCACTAACATCGCCCGGCGGTCAAAGTTAAAAAAAAAAAAAAAAAAACATTTTTTTTTTCCCAATCACGATTTCTCGCTGAACCCGTAGCGACCTCATGCGGAACCCCAGGGTTCCGTTGAACCATGTTCTAGCTCATAAAATGTGCCAGCCATATGAAAGAGATATAAGTATGTATTTTTACATGGAATGAACAGAAAATATCATTTTATTTATACGAGTATTAATGGGAAACGAGTCGTTTAGAGGCCCATGTATTTGAAGTGCACAATGGGCTAATCGTCGGCGTCTGTGGCCTAATGGATATGAACGCAGTTTCATAATCCAGATATACCAGGTTCGAAACCTGCTGCAGGCGGTTTGGTAGCAGATCGCTTTGTGTGGATTTTTAACAATGGTGTAAGCGCCGTACCGTTCAGAAAGCAATGGCAAACTACTGAATGAAAAAAAATTGCCTAGAAAAATCACAAACAGCCAATAAAAGCTGGGGTTGATTGCTACGTCCTGTAAAGGATAAGCAACTAACTTTTAATGGGCTAATCACCTATTTGCCAAGTCACTTTGATTACATGTCCCGCCCATGGGCCTTGTGCACTTGGGTACCCTCTACACCTCGTTTCACGGGGTAGAAGAGGTTCCGATTATGAGATGAGATGAGGTATTTGAAGTGCTTTAATGAGTGATTTCCAGCGGGTTTTTTTTCAGATAGCAGTAGACATGGTGACGATAAGCATAACCCACAACGATATTTGAAACGTTTTCAAGAAGTTTATTATTTTAAGCAAAGAATGATAGAAGAAAAAAAATTTAATCTGTTTTACATTTTCTAATAAACAGTTGAATATATGCAAACTCAGCATTTTATATTTGATAGTAATCATAAGTTTACTATATTAATGGACCTTCTGCTACTGCTTACGTTCACTTATGCGTGATAACATGTTATTTTAAAAAAAGACTTAGGTTTGGTAGTGAATTCACATTGTTATTGTTTTATTTTGTACAAATACATTTTAGTTTTGTGTATTACATTGTGTTTATGATGATTTGCCATCTTCTTCTTCTTCTCATTCTTCCCCTTCGTACACTATCAGACGTCCACTTGAATATCTTCAAAGAGAGCAGTGGGCAGCTCCAGGCTATTTGCATATCCATATGTTTTTTCTATGTTGTGCATCTGTGAAGCAGAAGTTCATCAGTCATTTTGTCAGTGCCACATTTATACTCATCGGTAGTTCCCATCTTTAGCTTGTTGAATAGATGGTATCCGTGTGGAGTCTGAAGATTGTCACTTGTTCTCTTCTGCTGAGCTGGTAATATGCATCATTTAGCGTGTCCTGGATGCTCTGCACCCTATTTGTTTCTGTATCTGTTTCTGATAAAACCCTTCGCCTCTTCGAAAGTAATGCTTGTATCAGTCATGCCTTCTAAAATATATAGTATGTCTCGTGCATTCACTGATCTAGATCAATTAGCAGTACAGAAAGATAACGACCAAAATAGGCGGCTTGGAAAAAATGACGACACACGAAGGACAGGTCGAAGGAGTTGTAAACCCTGTAAAACAACAATATTATAAATAACAAAAGAAGCCTGTCTAAACAAGAGCTGCAAGAAACTTTAAATACAGCACAAACTGACACAACATCTGTGTCATTCAATCAATACCTTTTAGCTCTCCAAGGAGCATAGGCCTTCAATAAACACATGCCAAGTCCGTCTGTTGCATGTCATCAACTCCAGGTCTTTTCATGCTCTCCTCATCATTGTTATTTCTGTCTCTAGCTCACTTCTTCAAGTGTGTTCCTTCTGCCTCCATTTCTATTGCACTGTGGATTCCAGAACAAGGAATGCCTGGCAAAGCTATCAACTTGTTTCCTCGATGTATACGAAACTCTGTGCACAAGTAAATAAATGAGTTAAAAAACGAAAAAAAAGGAACACTACATAGTCATTGGGTGATTAAAACCAGAATAAACTACATTATTAATGGGCCAAGAGAAAGGAATAACAAGATGGATAGAATACAGCAACGAACTTTATGATGACAAAGGATCAGAATTAATAATCAAGATAAATTTGAATGACTGCCACTACTTGTGATAGGTGTTGCGGCCAAAGTCCCTGGAAAAGATAACACGACAGTGGAGAAAATAGACTGTTGGAGAATTCGGGGTAACAAAGTGATAACAAAGCTGTTGTATGGCATCTACAATAGCGGATACACTCCTGATGATCTACGAAAATACATATTCGTAGTCTTGCCTAAGAAACCAGGGTCATGGAATGTGAATCAATCAATCAATACCCTTAGCGCCCCAAGGAGCATAGGCCTTCAACAAACACATGCCAAGTCCTCATGTCACGTGCCATCAGCTCAAGTTTTTTCATGTTTTCCTCTTCTTTTTCACTTCTGTACCCAGTTATCTCCTCCATGTGTTTTTTTGGTCTACCTCTGTCTCTCTTTCACTGGGAATTCCAGAACAAGGACTGCCTTGTAATGCTATCAACAGGTTTCCTCAGTGTGTCCTATCCATCGCCAGCGTCTTCTTCTCAACTTTTGTTCCACTGGCATTTGTCTGGTTCTCGTCATCAGTTCCTCATCTGTGACTTTGTCATACCATTTAAATCCTTCTATTCTACGCAAGCATCCATTTATGAAAGTCTGTAGCTTTTTTTGTTTCTGTTTTTGTTGCTCTCCATGTTTCAGAGCCATAAAATAGTACTGACTTGATATCTGAGTTGAAGATTCTTATTTTCTTGTTGGACTTGATTTCTCTCGATCTCCATATGTTACCCAATGCAATGAAAGCTCCTCTTGCTTTTTTGTATTCTTATTTTGATATCATTGTCTGTCTCTCCAACTTAGTCTATATTGCTGCCAATATATGTGTACGATTCTACATCTTTTAGTGGTGTTTCTTCAAGTTCAACCTTGTTTTCATTTCTTGCATTTATTCTCATTCTCTTTCTCTTTTCCCTGTGTAATTTCAGACCCACTTGTTGTGACCTCTCAACGAGTGTTTTCATATTGTCTTGCATCTGATTATGGTTATGGGACAGAATTGACGTCATCTGCAAAATGTAGATCATCAAGCTGTTTAGTCGAATGTGAATACCACAGAAAAATTAGTCTTATCTGCCATGTGGCCAAAGTACCATTAAGAATTATAATTCGAAGAATATAAAATCAGATAAAAATAAAACCATGAATTAGTGATGAGCAGCGCGGATTTTTAGAAGTGAAAGACACAAATAACGCCATGATGATAGGAAAATCTATACAGAGCGATACAACAGGAGGCAATCTGATCATTAGAAGAGTCCCCCCGTCGAACAGATGTTTCAGCCCTGTATACTCCTTTACACTGTAAGGGGGGCGGGCCCACTTGGGTCATGACTCCCAAGTGTCTCAACCTCCTGTTGTCTTGTATCGAAAATGAACCCATTTCACTTTGGTAGCAACTTTAAAATCCACAACTCCGCCAGCCGTGGAGGCAATTGTGAAAGTAACAAAGAGAAGACAAAATATTCCGTTCGTTCCGCCGCACACCACGACTAGGGACAGACACTGACACACCTACGCGAAGCCGACGAGGCTAACCACTGTGCGCTAGCAACTGTAATTCTGTGCCCAACACCTCTTATGATACGCGCCGCGTGTTGCCCGTCAGTCACAGTCCTTTCACCAGTACACCGAAAAACTCAACGTATTGTGGACTTAGAAAAATTCCTGATGCTTTCTGTACCGCAGAGTTTAATTTTCCGAGTTCCATAGCCCATTGCGGTTGTTCCACAGCCAGCATGATGCCTTTTCCGCAGTTTCACTAAGCCTCTTCAGTGCCCTTGTTCTCGACTGTCCCCTCAGCCCCAACAGTTTCAATAAATCATACACTGATGCAGCCACGAGCCCTCTTGCACCCACCTCAACAGCCATGACCCTTGCAGTGAACCCATCGTGTCTCAGATCTGCGGCCAGATCACTATACTTGGCCGCTTTGAACAAATGGCTCTCTTCCAATCTGGATTCAAATGGCACGGTCAGTTCAATCAATATAACCTGGTGCGATGATGAAGAGTGCAGCACTATATCCGGCCGTCTTCGAGATTTCCTGATACTCATGGATATGCCCCTCGTCCAAGTAGGTCTACTCAGTAGACTCTACTGCCATCTCCCAGTCATTTGCACAGTCAAGGAGAGATGGTACACTGCTACCTGATTTACTCGGTTTTGGGTGTGTTGACTTTCCTGCTCTCAGAAAGTATGTGTTTGCGGTGTTTGGCCTGACATTGCTATTCGCCTTCATCCTTGCCAGATCTATTGTCGCAGCCAGCTCATTTAGCACTTTGTTGTGGCGCTATGTGTATCGCCCTTGCCTTAATGACACCTTGCAAGCTAAGAGCACGTGTTCAAGTGTCTGCCTCCCATGGCACACTGCTCATCATCTGACTTTCCCCATCTCACAAGGTTTGTGGCCGATGGCAGGAGGTCATACACTGATCTAACAACGAAGCTGAGCCTAAGAGGTGCCATATGCCATATATCATTCCATGTCAAGGACCTTTGTAGGCCTCCTTCCCATGTAGTCCATTGGCCTTGTTGGGCCTGCTGCACTGCTTTTTGCAACCTCTTATCATTCTCAGCTCCTCGTATCTCCTGAACTACCATGTCTCTACGCTCCCTACGTGATGCCTTGGACCACCAGCGGATGTCTCCATGACCAAATCCCCGTCTATTCGTTTATGTGTATCCGATTGCCTCCCTCAGTTTGAGCGACTCTTGGGCAGCATCAACAGCTTCTTCCACTCTCCACTTCCTTCCCGTTTTCAGTGTGGGTTGAATGGACTTAACCACATCATCTGCTAACTCCGCGTAGCATCATTGCAAGCCTTGCCTTTCCAACTTTATACTCTTCAACGACTTGAAAGGAAGCAGAAGTTTTGACTTTTTGCAGTACAGTGCTACATCTGACAGACCTGGTGGTACCCCTAGCCATTTCCTCATGAACTTGTTGACCTTCTGCTCTATAGCTTCCACTGTACTTGTGCTTATTTCATATATATATAATAAGCAGTGGCCACAGCAACGTAGGTATCAACATGAACTGGAGGCACCACAATTTGACTTTTCATAGGAGTCTGCTTTGGTCTATGATCTGTAGCCCTCTGCCTGCCATTTATATTGTCTGTTGCACTGCCTTCGAGTCTTTTAATGAGGCATCATACACCCTGCCAAGACTTTTAACAGGTTCCTCAATGACAGTAGGGATTATTTGGTTAGAAACCATGGATATGACCTCTGCTATCTTCCCTGTCCTGACTGACAGGCTTCTCGACTTCTTGGGTTTGAAGCTCATTCTGCACCAGCTGACTAGTTCATCCAGGCGTGCTAACATCCTCCGGGCCTGATTTTCATCTGATGTCAGAATTGTTGTGTCATCCATGAATGCTTTGAGCGGTGGCATGTGACACATTCCACCGAGCTTTGGACCTATAGCCATTCCTTCAGCCGCATTGAGGATTACCTGCATAGCCATCACGAATAGTATCGGAGAGATGGTACATCCCATCGCAATTCCAACTTCAAGGCCAATCCACTTCGTCGTGTACTCGCTGGTTGAAAATTTGACAGAGAACCCTTCGAAATACAGCTTCAGCATTGCTGCAATCTCTTGTGGAACATGATACATTTCTAGGGCCTGCCACAACATCTGGTGTGAAACGGATCCATAAGCATTCGCTAGATCCAACCAGATTACATGGAGGTTTGTTCTGTCAGACTTTGCCTTTTGAATTGCTTCCCAGATCATTGTGGAATACTCTAGACATCCTGGTGTACCTGGGATACTTCCTTTCTGAATGGTAGTGTCAATGTACCCATTTGCCAGGAGGTATTTAGTGAGCCATTTCGCCATCACTGAGAAGAATATCTTCCCTTCCACATTAAGTAGTGAGATTGGCCTGAACTGACTGATGTCTGTGGAATTTTGTTCCTTCGGGATGTAGACTCCGTTCGCCTTTCTCCATTCCTTGCTTACAAGATGGGTTTTCCACGCATTCTTCAGTAAACGGAGCAGTCGTTTGAGCACCTCAGGGCATCTCTTATACAACATATGTAACACCATTAGGACCTGGAGCTGACTTGCACCGAGCTTTCTGGGCAATGCTTTCTACCTCTTGCATCGTTGGAGGCTTGGTGTTAAATTCAGCTCCTGGCTTACTCGGCCATTTAAGGCCTGCCATGCTGCTGAGCGGCTCATCTTTGCGACCATCTGAATATGTCATTCTAAGGTGTTCTTCCAGGTCTTCTTTCCTGATGTTTAGCGTACCCGACAGTGGCTGCTCAAACAGTTCTTTGGCAAACTTGAAGGGCTCCCTGAAGAATCTTTCCCTATCCCTTCGAGTCTTCCTTCTCTTCCTGCACAACCTTTCTGCTCTACAAAGGGCATTATGTTGGCCTTTCAGGTGTTCCCAAACCTGTCGTAACCATTCCTTCTCTGTGGCAACTGCGTTCTTGAACAGTTTTCGGGCATGCTTCTTCTGTTTCCTTATTTCTTCTATTTTAATTTGTCTTCTACTTTTCCGTGGTGGGTTACTTTCCCTTGCCTCCCTGACTCCGAACACTTTGCGACAGTGAAGATATATTATGTCGCCGAAGATTTCCAGCTTCTTCTCCAAAGTTATCTGCTTCAGGTTGTTATCCAACTCTTTTGCCAAGGCTTCGTCCAGCTGTTCCCAAAGCCCTTTTGCGCTGGCAGGTGGAAACTTGATTGCATCTCTCTTCCCGTCCAAGAAGTGTGTGAGATCATCATCAGGCAGATCAACTTGAATAGATAGAGCTCTAAAAGTAAAAGCAGATCTACACTTGTGCATTATATTCTATACTATAGTCCGTTCGGAAATTCGTGCCCCCAGAAAGCGTCAGTTTTCTCCAAAACTGTTTGTTGTATGGACATGAATTTTTGCAAGCAGTCTTAGATTTTCCATGCAGTTAAGATTTTTCGATCATTACATCCACAGCTGTCGCGAACTTTGCAAAACGGCAATTTTCTTTGATCTTCTTGGAACATTTGCCTAAATCTGCCCGCAACATTAATTCTTACAGGAAATCACAACATTTGTGCGAAAATACGGTTCAAAGGCGTGTCCTAAATGTGTGATTGGTTGTTCACGTGATATTGATACGAGGAATGATGATATGATAATGAACAATGATAGTAGTAAATCATCAGGAAGCTATGACGAATCGTAACTGTTTCTGTGTTATTATAGATTGGCATATGAAATTAGTTTATCACAAACGAAGGAATGCGATCGACGTGCCTCATTCCGAATCGGACGACTCCAATAAGTTCACAACAGTTATTGGTTGGATAAACTGCAAGCCATCTCGCTGCCAGTAATCTTCTTCTTCCTGGAGCACGTGTTCTTCACATTTAGCCCAGTACTCTGTGTTTATTCGTGAAAGGGCCTCACGAATCATGTCTTTAACATCGCACATTTTAAAAGTGGTGTCCTGGGCGGCCACTTGCCCTTTAACTCTAGCCCAAACCAGCTCTATTGGGTTAAGGTGAGAATGGTAAGGTGGGAGTCGAAGAGAAACATGACCCTGGTCTTGGATGATTTTATCAATCAGATACACTTTTGTCTTATTCCTCTGTCTCACAAGCTGCAACAACTCTGGTTTTAAATGGCTGTTGTCAGCGAAGATATTTTCATTCATAAGCCACCTCCTGATTTCGTCTTTCGTGCTTGCCGAAGTGGGAGCTTTATCCTCCTGCGCTAGAACATTATGATAGGACGCATTATCCATCACCAGGCAAGACGGCCTATCTAGAGTCGGGAGGAGTGTATTCACTATCCAATCTCGAAATATTTGCCCATTCATTTCACTGTGGTAGTCCCTACCATCTACAGACTTTGATTGAAAAATAAGCTCTGCATCACGGACAAGCCCATTCTGTCTGCTGCCAGCATGTGCTAATATAATGCGTTGACCTTTGCTGCTGGGAATTTTCCTTCCATGGTCTCCGTCAACAGATCGCCATTCTTTCTCGTTCGTATGATGAGCATTAACCCAAGATTCGTCCAACTACACTATATCATAGCCGTCTTGCCTTCTCTCACGAATCTGCCTAAGGGATTTGTTTCGAGCTGCAACCAGATGTGGTTTCTCACATAAAAAATTCCTTCCGCCAGACGTTTTTCTAAAAGTGAAGCCAACACTTCTGACAAGTTGCCAAAGAGTTGTTTTTGAGACGTTAATATCGCATTCTGCTTGCAGCCGACTTTTCAGCATGCAGAGAGTAACAAGTTGATTGGCATTAAACATCTTCAAAATCAAACGTCTAATGACATCCTTGTCAAAATCATCAATTTTTTTCTTCCTTCCTTGCTTAACTGCAGCCTGTGTACAATCACCGTCCTGTTGTATCCAACGTCGAAAAGATCTATCCACACCCAGGGCCTTTCGTGTTCTCCTACCTGGTTCTTGGATGTCGTGGTATAAACAACCCATCTTAGCCTCTCTGCGAAAATGCCTGTACAATATAACAGTTACCTTCTGCAAAGTGATAAATTTGCATTTCAGATTCATTGCGCTTTTCATAATTATGCAGTTTAGTTTATTAATATATTATACGCTGGTGTCGTTTTGTTTTGTTGCAGCCAACTAATTGCAATTAGCATACGCCGCTGATACAATTACTAGCGACTGTGTACAATAGGTGCGCACTCGTGCGGACATGTAGTCACTACACTAATTCAAACAAAAAAAATATTGAATAGCACATTTCATCACTTGAACTGTGCTGAAACAAAAATTAAGTGCGCAATTTTTGAACGAATGTTGTGACTTTCCTGTAGAGCTACTAAAAATTAACCCAGACAACGGTAACAGTTTGTTATATAACTTAAAGAAGAAAATTCGAACATGACATGAGTTTTGTAAGGGCAAAAAATATATTAATAACTGCATTGATATGAGTAGGGCACGTAGCAAATTTCAATAACATCCGTCAAGGGGTTGCAAAGTTACAACTTTCAATGTGTGGGCACGAATTTCCGAACGGACTATAAGGTTGTCTACAAGGTGAAACGTGGTGGCGTTAAAAAAATAAAAGTCAACTTAATTGATAAACATACCTAAGGACGAGAAGATGTGGTAAGACATAATCGCCGACACCAGTTGGCATAGCACTTGAAGAATACGGAGGGGGATAAGAAAATAAGCTAGGTTACCATTACTCAGGGTTCGCTTCCACACAGCGCAGCATAACTAGAACACGTACAGGGGGAGACTTGACGCATCACAAGATTGGCCATATATCGGTACCCTGAAAATTACTTTATCAACTCGGGATGCTGATTCATTTTATTATTTTCATATCATCTGGGCAGCCATGAACACACTAACTGTGCTTACTTGTGAGCGCCAGCAGGAACCATCCCAGCATAGGACTAGTCGTGAGACAGCACCGCACCCTTACGCTAATCCTGACTGCTCACTGCGAACTTCAGGTCTACCTGTTTTCTGCTAGTTCGCCGTTATATTTTAATGTTAATGTGTCGAGTGCTAACGGGACTGGGAGCTAAGTATGCCGCGAACACAGAGCACAAGATGTGAGCACACGATACAACTACCACCGCTGTTCCACTACTGCTACATCCACAACATCACGTAATTAACTTGCAGCAGCAAAAGCAATTATATGAAAATCATCACAACAACATTAACAACTGTAACAACTACAGCCAGGGCTGCACTGTTATCACCACTATGTTCCCTAAACCAAACATTCACAGCTTGAAGATGGGAGAAGTCTGCTGTGCGCCAGTGTCATGTCTGATGTGTTTAGCACGGCCTTCAAGCAAATTCAGAATACGCCAACTTTTGTGCTTTTTCATCATCCTCATAAGCCTAGCAATATTCAGCTCACTGCTGTATACAGTCTTAGATTCAGGTGGGTTAACATCTGTGCATGTGTTGAGTTACTTTTGTTAACATTATAATGATATTGATAATTGTAGTAGTTGTGTCGTTAATGTTCCCGTATAGTTAGTTCCAAGGTGTCTCTGATAAGATCAATTAAGAATAAGACTACTTCTCCCTCAGGCTTGTCATACAAGGTCAAAGTGAAAGTGATGGAAGTGAAAGTCATTGTGATGTTCTTGACTATAGATAATGGTAATGATGGAAGTGAAAGTCATTGTGATGTTCTTGACTATAGATAATAGTAATGATGGAAGTGATAGTCATTGTGATGTTCTTGACCATAGATAATAGTAATGATGGAAGTGAAAGTCTTTGTGATGTTCTTGACTATAGATAATAGTAATGATGGAAGTGAAAGTCTTTGTGATGTTCTTGACTATAGATAATAGTAATGATGGAAGTGAAAGTCTTTGTGATGTTCTTGACTATAGATAATAGTAATGATGGAAGTGAAAGTCTTTGTGATGTTCTTGATCATAGACAATAGTAATTATGGAAGTGCAAGTTATTGTGATGTTCTTACCATAGACAATAGTAATGATGGAAGTGTAAGTCATTATAGTAAGTGATAGTGGTGATGGATAATATTTAGGTACAGTTCTTTTCTGCAGAAGTTTGGTTGCACCTGTTTGCCCAAAAACACAGAGCACAGAAACAATTATGCAGTGTTGCATTGAATATTTCATCAAGTAAGCTGATTTTATATCAGATCTTTTTTGAAAAACTTTTCACATTTTGAATAAAATGATTAATGTTATCAATTCACCCACCCTGCATTTTCAGTGCTAAGCATGGGAACTTCATGATATATAAAACAAATATGTGGATGGGTTTTTTTGTTTGTTTTTGTGTGTGTGGAAAATGAAAATTTTTATTTATGTATTATGATTTTAAATTAAAACACTTTACCTTATCATGATATACTAGTATATAACAATTCAATAGTTTACTTCATTTATAGCATTCCAGTTTTAGTAGTTCAATTACTTCTTAAATAATATAACAAAATAACCAACACAGACACTGGCTGTTTTATGTTACACAGTAAAGTGAAATCTTATATTGTGATAAGAACAAAAGTTAATATACAGTAATTGGGAAGGTGAAGGTCTGATGATGTTCTTACAATACATATGACTTATAACAAGTGATAGTCAATTAAATATCTAACTAAACATACCAGGCCTTTACACTCCTCCCATTGTTTATTAATTTTGTTTGCCATTTTTTGGTCTGGTTTTGTTTTATCTCTTTTTTGTTTTTGCTTGTTTGTTAAGTTAAAAATTTTGTTTTACATGCATGCAAAATTGGTAATTTTGATTTACCCTATTTACAATAATTTGACAAGAGATGTGATGCCACTTTCACGTATCGGCAATTATTCATATTTGGAATTGAAAACATTATATATCCTAATTAAAACCCATCAGAGGTTGAACGGGATATTTCTCATGATCAAATTAAAAAAATTATATTGTGAGCAGTAAATTAATTATTTACTTACTTACTGGAGCAGAACAGAAAATACTCTATATAAGAACATAACATTTAATGTTATTGTTTTTCTTTATATTATTAGAGGGTTCAATTCAAGCTGACACTGAGACTGTTCCAAGTTTTGAGGATCTTGAACGTGATTTAAGCCACTCACTTTTGACAGGAGGTTACTTTGTACCGCAGACTTGCAAGTACTAAATCCAGTGTTTGAGTAGATACAGCAAGTTTTTAAGAGCAATTTGAAGAAATATACAATAACTGAATGAACTAAAAGTGGAAGTGAAATGAGTAGTAGAAAATGCAGTGGAGTAAATGAATAGACATACATTTTTATAGCATCAGAAATCGATATATTTAAAATGTCACAGTATTATTAAAATGATCAAAATGATGTATCAAATAAAAATAAACTAACTTAATCAAAAAAAGAGAGTACCAATAATTTATTCTTTCTTTTGTGAAGTTGTAGAGACTTCAATATATTTCATGCTTAACATGCTATGTGCAGGGCGTTAAGATAATCAGCAGTAGGTGTTAATCATTAAAACATGCAATACTTTGTATTAAGTGCACTTTTAATATGAATATGAAAATAGTATTTGATCAAGAAATTTATTTTTAAGAAATACTTGATTTCCATCAAACTTGTGTGTATATATATATATATATATATATATATATATATATATATATATATATATATATATATATATATATATATATATATATATATATATATATATATATATATATATATATATATATATATATATATATATATATATATATATATATATATATATATATATATATAATTTTCCTCAGGTCAAAGTATAAAGTGGCAATTATTGTGCCATTCAGGGATCGAGAAGTACACTTAAAAATATTTTTACGTCATATGCATCCATTTCTTCAGAGGCAGAATCTGGAATATGGTATTATTATTGTTGAGCAAGTATGTATGTGTATTCTTTTGTGTCATTTTTAATTGTGATTGCAGTTTTTGCTATCATAATCACCATCAGCTTAGTAAGTATTAGAGTAAAGTTCATTATCCCTTTTTAAATAAGCTGCTTATGCCATGAAATATTACAACTGTTGGAGTCGATTAATGATTTCCAATCTTGTGAAAATACTGTGGCCTGATGAAGAAACCTGTTGATAGCAGTACAAGGTTCTGGAATCCAAAGGATAAGTGAAATCGAGGGCGATAGAAAAACATTCAGAGAAAGAGAACTGAAGACAGACATGAAAAGGATGAGGTCATGGAAAGACCTTCAATGAATGGCATGTAACAAGAAAGCTTGATATGAATTTGTTAATGGTCAATGCTCTTTAGGGAGCTGGGGGTAAATATGATTGTGACGTTATTTTAAAAAGAGGAGAGAGTGATTGAGTGAAGTGTGGATGAATAAAAGAGTGACAGAAGAAAGAAGCAGGTGCTATTCTATGAAGAACGTCTGCTGTCCACTGACACATGAAAGAACACTTCTCTCTCTCTTAATCAGGGCAGTTCATTTTTAAGAACGTGAAAAGGGAGATTATAAGAATAGTAAAACTTGCCTCTTAGTGAATCTGCAGAGAGATTACTGAAAAAATATAGAATATAGGCAGAGATTTAGGCATTCTCGTCACACTTTATCCCTTCCCTGACTTCTGTAATTATATTTGTCATCTACAATTACAGTTTATTTTGGCTCGTTCCCCCAGTTAAAAGACTTTATCTTATTAGAATACCAGTAGTGAAAATAGAATAGAAGACTTAATCTTAATACCAACAATGTTTACATTCAACATAAATATGACACAAAGAAAATAAAACAGACTCGATGTTTTGATTTCTACAAATATCAAATAGAATTTCCAAAAGATACATAGAAAAAGAAAACCCAGTCTATACTGTTTGTTTTTACAAATTAAATACAAGTGTTACTTTGAACATGTTATTGTTGTTTCATAAAAAGGTTTTCTTCATGTGGACACATGTATTAAAGCTTTTCAATGCTGGTATAGTATACTCAACTTTCTAATTTGTGTGTGTCTGCCTCGCTGTAAGGTTAGCCAAGTGTTGCTAGTCTCCTGAAATGTTAAGGTAGTAGGCTACCCACAAAAGATTAAAAAAAATAAAAATCCAACAATTTTCATTTTCATGCTTTAAATCATCGTCAACATGTTCTTGTACTAAAAATAATTCATAGAAGCTTAGAGATACTCTGGTATGATAGGAATCAGTGTTTTTCTACACACACCCCCTTGAGTGATTTGCATAGCAACCAATGTTTATAGTTGGTTACCATGTGAATAATGACCCAACAAGAAGGTGCGTAATTGTAAAACTGCGAAATTATAATTATACTGAGGCAACAGGAAAAAGATATTTATAACTTTTCCAAGTAGAATCACTCAATGATTTCTTATGAATTTTTCAAAAGTGTGTATCTAGAAAGCTTTGATCGTAAATTTCAGCATTTGTTACATGCATTGTGCATTTTCCCCCACATCAACTCTATTTATTGCTAGTTTTATACTGATTCTGTATAATAGTAGTTAGCAGAGCTTCTTTTGTTCACAATGGGAAATAAGACAAAGTAAGTTCCTTGGAAATCGGTACATCAACAAACCGTTGCCTGAAAATGAGACACCTATTGTCGATAGTGACGCTATAAAGCCTCTGTGCTCCTCAGCAAAGAAAATAAAGGTCCAAGAAAGTGAAGGACAAGCTAAAAATGACAACAGAGGAAATGTGTTTATCCTTATGGATGTAAAACTGCTGTTTGGGTTTTTATGCGCTAACTTTAGATGTGACAAATGTTATCAGTACTCACTGACCTGTGAGATCGTCGAAGAGACTCGGGATGGCTTTTGTCATGAAATGAGTATCAAGTGCACAAACTGTGTCGAATGGAATGCGAATTTCACTTCGATTTCTCGGAATTGTCTTTTTAACATAATTGGTGATCTTTGAAACAAGATATCTCTGGATCTGTACATTCAATTGACATGAAAATTAACACAGTTGGTTGTCATATAATCTTACAGATTCTGACCTAAAATGGATACAATTGAATTCAAAGTTTTAGTTTTATGACCATCATGCATATATAATGAGGCACAAATATCAAACATTCCAGAAATATAAATTTTGAAAATTCATTAAAAATTAACCTTTCTGTCAATCTCTGTCATTTTAGGTCATGACCTCACGCTATATATAATGATTCAATTTGCCAAGTTTCAGTCAGATCCTTATACAAATAACATAGTTATGATGTTTTGAAAAAGGTGTATAATTTGTTCACTACGGCGGCCATATTGGATAGCTAATTTGCATAATTAATGAGGTCATTATGTGGACAAAAATTTTAAGTCCATACTAACACTATACCCATGGTTGTTTGATTCTGAAAGGACAATTTGAGTTTTTTACCCTATCAAGGTAGCCTACTATCTTAAACTCTTCTGCAGGACTCCTGGGGTAATGCTGTGAGGCTCCTTTTGCAGTTCCATGTTTCGGCCCCCAAGATTCCAGCTGTTATGTACCAGCAGTAAGGCTGGAGAGCAAATAAATGTAACAATGCCTTAGCTCAGTGCTAAGCTGCAATGCATTTTTTCCCACACCGCTCTGAAGGACTCAGTCCATCAGATAATTTATGACCCCGACTAAAGAGGGTATCATTCCAGTGTGGCATTGTAACCACGTGTTCAACCTTTTCTGCCCCACTCTCACTTTATTAGTTTAGAATGTCTTGCTAGCCTTGCTGAGCAAAACATAGCAGAGTTGTTACTCTTCTTAGTGTCTGCTTCTATCAAGTGTTTTATAATCATGGGCAATTATAGAATACTTTTCCCACCCATATAAAATGACAATAGTTATTATATGCATTACATACATGTCAAAAGTGTTACAATAATAAACACTGCTGTATACATAAAGTAAGAGGAAAACCAGTGAATAGATTATTATTGACACAGATGATAGAAATTACTGATAGATATGTACAGTATTTCTGGTTCTGCGTGGAGTATAGGATCCAACAGTTGCTAGATGGTCCCAGAAAGAATTATGAAGATCATAACTGTGGAATTATGTCTTGCATTTAAGGCGTGAAGAAAACAAGGACAGTGGGTGTTAATTAACTCACGAGAAATAGTATATGAGAAGTTGCGAAGCTGGCATTCACTAGGGAACAAGAGTTGAGAAATGCAATGAAAATACAGCTTCAGCTTAAAAAATAGGTAAAGGTAGTCCCATAGCAGATACTACCGTAGGGGAGTGAAGTGTTAGAGACTTCACCATACTAGGTCCAGCATTGAGAGGTGGGGCGACAAGTTCCCTTCCTTGCTGCCTTGTCCTTCCCTAACTCATAGTCAGGTACCCATTTACAGCTGTGCATCTTAATAATGAACATGAATTTAAGTATTAGATATACAAATCATGTATTAAAGTAAGAATAATACAATTTCATGCATACCCGTCGCAAATGTCAACCACAGATTGCTTCTCAAGGTGGCTTGCCTGGTCTTCTCACAGCGGTAGCTCTAGTGGTCCCCTATTCCAGCTTTTTGCTTATGATGGTTGTGGCCACTAATTTAAGCTGTCTTTTTTGTGAAGGCTCCTAATTCTATTTGATTAAGTGTTTAGCAGTGCTAATAGCTTAAAAAGCCCATCTTTCCAGTGACAAAAAGGCAATAACCATCAGTTGACTATTGTTTTTAGCAAATTTCTGCTTGAACCATCTTCAGAAAGAGAACAGCCATGTTACCAGGCTCTTGGGGAAAGTTTCTACCCACAGTTTTTTGGATATCTGTTTCAAACAAAACGCACCCAAGCTTTTCGCTTCCTCGTGTGAAATAGCGTGGGTCAGCTGTCAAGCTATACCAATGGGCTCATAAATTAAATCGCTCCTCTGGCTGGTTCAATCATACTGGTCTTACCCAGGGTCATGGCAGGAAATGCATTCTTTCTCACGAGAGGGAGATTAAGAGAGAAAATGGAGAGAAAGAAGGAGGACTGGGAGAGATTTAAACAGAGACTCTGTTTAAGTTTATAGATAGCGTTAGAATTGAAGAAAATTTGTCACATTCAGTAAATGAATTAAATGGTAGAGCAAATTTAAATTCATAAAACGTAGATAGGCAAATCGTTATGCGACAATGATGATAGTGAAAAGAAAATAAACTTTTCAGGGAAAGAAATTACAAATGATTTACAACAAACTTTTCAGTGAAAGAATTTACAAATGATTTGATTTCATTTCAAAATAAACCAGTTTCTCTTAAAAAAAGAAAAAAAAAACATGTCAAATATCAGAAGAATGTAAACATTTGTGAGAAAAATCACGTCTTTATGTGGTATATTCCTAGCATTAGTCCTAGTCATTGTTTTCATTTAAATACATCTGAACCATTTTGTGATATCAGAATCACTGCAATCTAATACTGAACTGCTCAGACACACAATTTTCTCATCATCAAACAGAAATATCTCTTCATTACAGGTCTGTATCCTTTTAACTGAAATCCTTGGGGCAGCTTTGTTTTGGAAACCAGATTTTTTCCGGTTTCCAGATGTCACCCAAATCACATTATAAAAGTAGTCCTAATTGTGATAGAAAGTGGCCCAAAGTAGCTCAAAGAAACTTTTGTGTTTTAGAATGTTTAGTTTTTAGATATTTGGATAAAATGATATAGACATGTATCAGTTTTAATTTTGGAAGGTAATTATAGCATGGATATTTTTTTAAGGATGAAATGCAGCAATGCAATTAAAAGAATAGAATGATTTACAAACAGTATTTCCTTTGTAATGTACTAGTTATACAGACAGCCTACAATTAAGATAAATAAACAGAGTGAATTATAAATTTAAAGATGCAATTGAGTATTTACTTGGATGAGGATACTCAAGAAAATTTTTGGGCTCATTTTTGTGACATGAGTTGACTAGGTTCAATTCACAATGTTTTTAAGCCATTACATTTAGATATGGCAGGAAAAAATAAAAAAAATAAAAAAGAATCCTTCACACAATATGAAACAAATCTTGCCTTTACTTGATGCCTCTACTTTGATATTTAGTTGTTTGAACCAATTATATACAATGTTTTAGTGCATTTACTTAAATATTCTTCACTGCTGCACTGTAATAAATGGGAATAATAATTTATGGTGAGTATTGTTGAGAAAGTATTTCAGATTTTCATACACTTATATTGTGAGGCATTTAAGGGATGTTTTTATTATCAATTTCTAATTCAGTGCATGGAGTGAGGTCTTGTTAGATGTCATATTGTACTTCTTTTATGTGTCTTTATTGATCCATACTGATTTATCTTCTTCTGGGTTATAATTATTGTTAAGGTCTCTATATTCTGGTGATACACCCATGACCCATATTTGATTTCAAATGATTTTAATATAGCTTTATCAAATATATATATATATACTGTTCAAAAAAAAAAGAAACGCATAGCTACTGAAGGCACACACATTGCCATAATTTTGACATTCAATAACTTTTTTAATTTAATGAGTTAATTGTTCAAATTGCACACAAGAATACCTTAGGGTTCAGCCAATCAATTGACAGTTGTTTTGCATCTGGGTCACGGGAGTTTTTTGGCGTACAGGCTTTCCCGTTAGTATGGTGTGTGGCCTCCTCTTGCATCGATCAGCAACTGGCATCTCCTGGGCATGGATGCGATCAGACGTCTGATGTGGGCCTGTGGGATGGCTGCCCACTCTTCCTGGAGTGCCTGGAACAGATCACAACGATTGGCTGGAGCAATGTCTCGGCGACAAACACGTCTATGCAGCTCATCCCACAGGTGCTCAATCGGACTCATGTCTGGAGACAGGGATGGCCAGGGAAGGGTGAGAATGTTGTTGGCAGTCAGGAACTGCGTGGTCAACCGTACACAATGGGGTCTGGTGTTGTCGCGTTGAAACACATACCTTTGGGCAGCCAAACAACAGAAATTTGAAAGGAGTCTGGCTGCCCACTCACTTTATTTCCATATTTGGCACCTAGAATGTTTAAATACTAAAAAAAAAAAAAAAACGGGAAAATTGCACAGTTTGCTGCAGAAATGTGAAACTTTATAAAATTGATATTCTGGAACTGTGCGAAATAAGATGGAAAGGAACACAAAGAAAGAAACTGAACACAGGAGAAATGGTGCTGTCCACAGGACATATGTTAAGAAAGTGCTTGCCGTAGTAAGTGAAAGTATGGCTTTATTTTCTGTCATATATATTTTCTGAAGGCTGTCATAGAATCTGAAGTGATGTGACCCAGACTGACACCAGCAACATTCGAAATGGCCAAAAGGAAAATAAAGATGAATAAAATCCAGTGTTATGCACTAACTAATGACAAGTAGAATAATTGAACGAAGAATTTATACCAGACTTCAAAATATCATGGATAAAAAGAGGAGCAAAGATTTTACAATCTTGATAGGTGACCTGAATGTAAAGATAGGAATGTACAACAATGGCTTTGTGGAGATGATGGGATAACATGGACATGAGATGATAAATGATAATGTAGAAATATTCTTAAACTTCTGTAATTCAAATCACTTTGCTATAGGACAAGCATGTTTCAAAAATAAAAGAATACCTAAAGCAACATGAACGCCATCAGACCACAGTACAGAAAAACAGTGACATCCATGAGATTTAAAGAGACCACAGGGCAGGCAGACATCTGAGAGAGGAATAAGCAGGCTTTTTAAAAAAAAATCAAATCATATACAGGTCGGATAGTCACACTGCACTTAATAGTTGAATGGAACTTGGAAAGAGAGAGGACAAAATCCCAGGGAAAGAATCCAATTTGTGAGGTGGCAGACAAGTGTGAAGAAAATAAAATGGGTGTTGAGTCCTAAGATGGTGTAGGCCTAGATGTCATGGTGCAAAGTGGTTGAAGAGTAGTGAGAAATATGGATATAAGAAGGAGAAAATCCATTGAGAAGAAGAAGCTCCATTGAGGAGAAAGTCCAAAATATGTGGAGCAGAAAATCCAAGGGAAAAAGGGTCAGTTTTGTGAGATGATGAAGCCAAGAATGAAGAAAAGGGAATGTAAGATGGTGTGGGCCGAATTGTTGTGGTGTAAAGTGGTTGAAGAGCATTTAGAAGTGTTTTCAGGCAGTGTTACTGATTCATAAAATACATAAACTATTCTCATACCCCATATACCATAATCCCATCAGGTACTAACATGATTAACATTTTCTACAACTATCAACAAGTCACAGAGTCAGACTTGAAAAAAATTTGTTTCTGTTAACTTAAACCATTAAAAAAAAATCAAGGTCAACTTTACATTGATCTGTCAATTGACATCATGGTCATTTGACTCTCTAGTATCAGCAAATCAAGAGACTGAAATTTGTATTTGTAAAGAAATGCTTATTAGTAAATTACTAGCCTGCAGATACCCTGTGCCAATAAAGATACCGGTAGTTATTATTCTAATAAGCTTCATACATTTTTTCCACTAAAATTTTCAGGAAGCTGACTCACTGTTCAACCGTGCCATCCTTATGAACATTGGTTTTGTAGAGGGAAACAAGATACATAATTATGACTGCTTTGTTTTCCATGATGTAGACCTCCTTCCCTTGGATGACCGGAACTATTATTCCTGTGGTGATGAGCCAGTGCATTTAAGTGCTTCTATTGATGCCCATAATTACAAGTAAGATTGGGTCAAGGATTTGAATGAAGAGTTTTGAGGCTGTGAATGAGTGTTAAAAACAACAGTAAGTACTTAAATGATTATCAACACTAACAAACAAACAACTGAGATAATAAGAAAAGATTCAAATCCTAAACTGCTTGGCTTCTTTCTTGCTCGTCACCATCATAGTTCTCGTTTAATACTTTTTAAAAAGCAAATGGCCACTTCAGTTGGTCCCCTTGCAAATAGTATGCATCAAAGCACTCCATTTGCACTTGCAATGGTGGTTTATGTAGCAAACTTATTTTAGGGTGAGATTGCTTGCCTCATGCACAGTCTCACATTAGTCACTTCTTACAGTATGTCTAAGGTAGCAGTTTTCTATATTTTTCATCTCCTCAGAGATCCATGAAAACCAAATGGAGTCCCCTATAAAGCCATTTTGCCTAATCTTGTCACTGGTCTGTATCTCTTTAAAACTCCTGTGTTTTATTTCTCTCCCACTATCTAAATTTATTTTTTTATTCTATCCCTGGCAATCTTTACCTGTTTAAGCTATTGTTGTTGCTTTTAACTGTCTATAAGTGTTATGAGTAAAGTTCATAACATGTATGTCGATATCAATACAGTTCGACATGTAGTTGATTTGTTTATGAGACCGTTGCCCTGGTTTTCAGGAAGTGACGTCATTACTTTTGGTGACCAATTTGCAGACGTGAGTTTTGCAGTCTGCTAACTAAGCGTCCCTTGCCTTTAGACATTCGGTGTGTGTCTATTCAAGGTGTTGGACGTATGTGTTATCAGCTCCTGAGAATTATGTGGTTTCACTGGATCTTCATTATGTTGTTCCATCAATAGCTTACCCATATACCTCTGTGTGGTAAGACTAGTTTCTAATATGAAAGAGATGAAGACGATTCTGTAAAGAACGTGGGTTGAATTATTATAATAAAAACTGTATGGAAATGTCCTCGACATTGTCCTAGTTACAAGACTGTACAGCGACACTAGAGACTGTCTAGTTGATGCCATAACTTCACGAGCATATTATCAAGATTGTGATGATGTCACCATGATACAACGTTAAAATATCTCCAAAATTAACGATGAAATGTAGGGTTAAAAATAATGCGTCAGATACTAGGAGACATGCTCGCCCATGCCAGCCTTTCCCACCGCCATTTAAAACTAACGGTTAGAAGTGCAGACGAAACGTTTACCCTTTGTAGACGGGAGAGAACGGAGGACACAAAAAAGGAAAAATATGACTGAACACGTGTTTGAAGTCGAACGGCAAAAAGACGCAAGTGGGGGTGAAAGGAAAAAAATTCACGTCCCCGAGTTGACATAAAGTAAGGAAATGGACAAGAAACGGACATTAGCTCTTGATCGAGACAGTCATTTCTTGGGCGTGTTTCGATACTTGGTCTTTATTTGAATGCCGCGGCAAAACACATGAGGGAAGGTTTTCGAACAAATTTCAAAAATTAAACTTGAGAAAAAATATGTTTTTTCTTAATACTAAAGTTATGAAAATAAAACCTAGCTAGTTTGATAGCCCATCTTGAGCAGAGAAATAATATGCTTTCATTTATACAGACGGATAGATAATAAAGAAGATATTGACAAAAGACTGTATTGTTCATATCATACAAGCGAATGCACTGTTAACCCAATGTCACTAAAAGTTACCAAAATCTTGGCCTTGAGTCTGCAAACGTAAAAATCGAGCTGTAATTAAAGAGAGGGAATGTGGTGGAGAATTGTAGCTAAAAATAACTTAGGCAGCAGATTCGTGTAGGAAATGCATGTAAAACCAAGTATGTTTTTATGAAAAAACAAGTAGAGACAGACGGACTAACAGACCGTAATACATACTTGACTGAGAATTGACTGAAGTGACTTTTGGTTGAAGATTTGAAAGAAAGGGGGGAAGTCGGCGATTGGCCAACGCATTTTATAGTAGCGGGATAGAGAGGTGAAAGTTTGCCATTCGACATAAGTCTGTTCAAAGACGCAGTTTGAATCCCTGATGGTGTTGATTCCATACGAATATAACTATATAGTGGGACGCCATCATACGGCCAGCAGCTCAGCTGAGTTTTGCTAGTAAATTTAACTGTGGTCTCAATTCTGAATTCTGGTAAGAATGAACAATATTTATTCTGTATATTTTAATAATTCGAGTGATTGATACTGCCATATTATAAAAATGATTACGACAAGTGTTCGCTCTAGATTCCCAGCCCTAGATCAGGGTCTAGAGACATACATACAAAGAAAAAATATAGGCACGCCTAAATGAAACTATGAAAAAGGATCTAGTGTTGAGATCAGTGGAACATATCACCTATCTTATTTAATAGCAGGAAGCTATTGAACATATCTCAGATGTAATGTAGTCTTAGGGGAACTAATACTATGTGAAACCAACTTGGTAAGATGTGCTGTGTGGTCAGAGAGATCTGACCCAGTCTATGTGGTGTTGTTGTTGTGTAGTGTTGTGTGCAGAAGTGGTTCAGGAAGTAGAGTTCTGACACATGACCAATACTTTTGTTTCAGAACTGTGAGTTTCTATTTGGCACCAAAGCGGTGTCAAATGCTGTAGTAATATATACAAGTGTGGACCAGAGCAGTCTATCATTGTGTCAGAGCAGCCGTATATTGCCCCCAGCACGGAGAGGTGGTGGCCATCCATAATATTTCTTATGTTCTGACCAACTAAACATTTGGTTCAGAACAAAATAAATTTATCAAAAGATTTAACTGTAAAAAACTAAAATAGCCTGAGTTAGTTCAGTGTGTTATAAATTTTATTAATATTATTAGACTTCTTAAATCTCTGTGCGTGTGTGTGTGTAAATTACCACTACACATTACATATCAGTACCCTAGATTTTTAACGTAGCCACATTCATTAGTAAAAAAGATATGTGTGAGGTCGTAAGTGGCAGTAAGAAGGGCCTTCTGTAATTCACATCTACATTTATCTCAGGAGCCTTCACAGCTGACCTCATACATCACACTAGGTGACATCAACCATACAATACCATCAAAATCCACTACATATATTGGTGTCTTGTTCAGGGATAATTAGCTTATCAGTAATATTAGGATCTCCTGGTGGGAGAAGTAAATCAGGGGAACAAATTGTAAAAATTAAAATTGCCCCTTAAAATTGAAAGTGAAAATAAAAGTTGGTGAATCTTCACAGCCAGTGGTAATTAATTAGTTAACTGGCTAATTAGAATTACCTTAGTCTATAGTAATTGGAATTACTTTAGTTGTTCATTGGTTGGATTTTTACCCTGATCATTGTTAATTTGTGTGATGGCTGAGCTAGCAAAGTTCAGATCAGCTGCTGTGCTAACGGCGAAGGATATGGGAATGGATGGTCAGGTTTTAATTCAGTATGTAACTGCTGAATGTGATAAGTATATTGAACGAGAAGAAAGAAGATTAGAAAAAGAGGCCGAAAGAAAATTAGAATCTGAAAGGTTGGCTGAAGAGAAGAGGTTAGAGGCTGAAAAAGAAATTAAGAGGCTGCAGATTGAGGCAGAAGAAAAACGACAGCAAAGGGAGTCAGAAGAAAAAAGATTGACTGCCGAAAGGGAGGCAGAAGATAGAAGGTTGCAAAGGGAGCACGAATTACGACTAAGGGAGCTGGAATTACAAGGCCATGCTCCTGAAAATGGTGCTAGCCCTTTTGCCTCGGATGCTGCAGCTAGTCAGGGTGCCTCAAACTCAGCTATGGGGTTACATTTAGACCATTTTGTTGAAAAAGACGATGACATCGAGGGGTACCACAGTCGTTTCGAATTATTAGCTACTACATATGGGTTAGAGAGAGAGAGGTGGAGTTTAAAGTTATCACAGGGACTGAGAGGTACTTCTTATGAAGTCTTCGCAAAAATGAACAGAGAAGACCAAGACAATTATGACATGTTAAAGCAGGCTTTGTTATTGAGGTACGAAAAAAATGGTGAATTTTATCGTAAGAAATTTAGAAATGCCAAACTGTTGTCTGGGGAGACATACCACCAATTCTCTGCCAGACTGGAAACCTATTTGGAGAAATGGACTGCTCTGGGGAAGACCCAAGATCTTAAAGAGATGATCATGATAGAGCAATTGAGAGAGTCCATGGCTCCAGACATGAGAAAATTTCTCATGGAACAAGGTGCAGAGAAGTTGGGGGAGATTTTAAATGTTGCTGAGAGGTATCAGGCAGCCCAGGCAGAGGTAAGTGGCTCTAAAAAGAAGCACATAGAAACTTTTAAAGCTCCACAGCCATTTAATAAATTTGAAAATAGAGAACAGGGTAATAAGGGCAGGACAAACTTTGAACGGCCAAGAAATGACTATCGAGACAGAAACTCACAGTTCAATGACCAAAAATACAATGAAAGAAAACCGTTTAACCAAGGAAAAAGATGGTGTAAATGGTGCAAGAAAGATAACCATAACACCGAATTTTGTAGAAGGAAACCTTCAAACGTTGCTGCAATGAAGTCGGGGACTCAAAGATTAAAGGTTAATCCTAATGGACAGCAGGAACCTTATCACCCCCCAGTTTGTGAGGATGTTATTTGTAATGGGGTCACCATAAGGTGCCTTTATGATACAGGTTTGGATTATGATTCAGTTGTGAAGTCTAGCCTAGTGGACCCAAGTCAGTATACCACAGAAACAGTGAAAATACAAGGGGCGACTAAGGACATACCACTCATGACACTTCCCATCGCAAGGATAACGGTGAAAACTCGCTACGTGGAAGGAGAAATCAGAGCAGCAGTGATAGATGAACCAATCTACCCTCTGATATTGGGGTGTAGATACGTCTTCTTGGGGAACCCCGAGAGACCTGTGATCATGGCGACAGTGCAGACCAGGTCACAGAAAAAGGAGGAAGAAGGTGAACCTATAAATGCTCATCCAGAGGAGATGAGGAAGGCGCAGGCTGAGGATAGGACACTCAAGCCATGTTTTAAAAAATTGCCCAAATGCCACACACCTCCAAGCAAGGGGGAATATTTTATGAAGAACAAACTATTATACAGGAAGGCCGGAACTGGAACAAATGGTCACAACCAGCTGGTTCTTCCCACTTCATATAGGGATATTGTGGGACCTCTCACTCGGACCAAGAGGAGGAGCAGTTACATCCTTACTCTGGTGGACACTTGTTCTATGTGGGGAGAGGCGGTAGCCCTGCCATCAATTGATTCAAAACATGTAGCAGAGGCACTACTTACAATATTCACAAGATTAGGATTCCCGCATCAAATCTTGACTGATAATGGCTCTCAGTTCAAGGGGAAACTAACGGAAGAAGTTTTTAAGCTATTTCAAGCCAGACACTTTCATTGTAGTCCGTACCATCCGCAAGGGAACGGCCAGGTAGAGAGGTTCAACGGGACTCTCATTTCTATCCTGAGAAAGCTGGCACACGAAAAACCGGATCTGTGGGATCAATTCCTGCCCGCCGCATTGTTTGCGTATCGGGAGGTACCACATAGTTCAACCGGGATGGCTCCCGCAACTCTGCTATTTGGGAGGCCAATAAAAGGTCCATTAGAAGCACTATTAAGGACCTGGACAGATGAGAAGGCGGAAGAGACTGTTACCTCATCTTATCAATACGTGAACGAACTGACCACTCGTCTGAAAGCTGGATGGAAACTGGCAAATGATAATTTGAGACAAGCCAGGAAGAAACATGCAGCATATTTTAATAGGAAGGCAAAGGACAGAGAACTAGCTGTGGGAGAGAAGGTGCTTCTTCTACTACCCGGCAGCCAGAATAAATTACAAATTGGATGGCAAGGTCCATATACGGTTCTAGAGAAGGTGTCTAGAACAAACTATAAAATTGACAAAAAGGGGAAGGAGAAAGTTTATCATGTAAACCTGTTAAAGAAGTATCTGGACAGACCACTCCAGGAAAGCACCCCCTTACTGACCTTGGCTATCGCAACTCAAATGCAAAAGGAACCACTCACCTCGCATGAATACCCATTACATCCTTGTGAAACAGCGGCACAGGTAAAAGTCAGTAAGCACCTGACTAAAACTCAGAGGGAGAGAGTTCAACAGGTTCTGGAGGAACATACAGATGTATTAACAGATAAACCAGGCCATACAAATTTGCTACAGTATGACATGAAACTGGTAGACTCAAACCCAATCTGTATGAGAGCCTATTCTATTCCGTTCGCGAAGGAGAAGGCATTGAAGGAAGAAATAGATTATTTGTTGAAGGAGGGGATTATTTCACACAGTGAATCATCTTTTAGCTCCAGTGTCGTTTTGTTGAGAAAACCGTCTGGGGAACACAGACTGTGCATAGATTACAGGAAACTGAATGCTGTCACAGAAGGACAAGTGGATCCATTACCAGACACAAAACAGTTATTTGCCAGATTAAACAAGGCAAAATACTTTTCAAAGGTGGATCTTAGTAAAGGCTATTACCAGATTCCAGTGAAGCCTGAAGTGAGACCTTATTTGGCTTTTAGCACTTCGGATGGACATTATGAATTCAACATGCTACCATTCGGACTGAAAAATGGTCCGAGTGTATTTTCAAGGATGATGCGCAAATTGTTGGATCCCCTGAATAACCCATGTATCACGAATTTCATGGATGATATTCTCGTCGCCACAGAGACATTTGAAGAACACATTGACGCTCTAAAAATGTTATTTGATAGGCTTAGGGAGGCGAACTTAACTGCTAGGCCAACAAAATGTTGTATTGGATGCAAAGAGTTGGAATTCTTGGGACACACTGTATATCAGGGTAACATGACCCCTGATCCCAAGAACTTGGAAAAACTGCAGAGAGCACCTAGACCACAAACAAAAAAAGACGTGCGATTATTCGTGTCGTTATGCGGATTTTATCAAAAGTATATCAGAAATTTTAACTCTATTTGTGCTCCTCTGACTGATCTGACTCGCAAGGGACTTCCAGATAAAATTATTTGGACTGCGCAATGTGAATTAGCTTTCCAAGAATTAAAGGAAAAACTCACTAGCAAGCCTATTCTCAAATTGCCTGATTTGACACAGGACTTTGTGGTGAGAACAGATGCAAGTAATGTAGGCCTCGGGGCGGCCTTGTTGAAGAGGTCATTTTCACCCGATGGGGAACTGAACCCAGTCGCTTATGCAAGCCGCAAATTGAATAAAGCGGAACAAGGATATTCTACAAGCGAAAAGGAATGTTTAGCGTTAATCTGGGCAATAAAGAAGTTCCAAATCTATCTGTATGGTAGGACTTTTGTGGTCCAGACGGATCATCAGCCCCTCGTATTCTTATCTCAGGCTAAGCATGAAAACGCAAGACTGTTGAGGTGGTCTTTATTGCTTCAACCTTATCAGTTTAGTATCCAATATATCCCAGGCAAATTGAATGTCGGTGCAGATTTCCTCAGTCGGCACCCCTGTGATCAAGATTAGAGTAGTGGCAGGCGAGAGGAGTAATTTTATCTATGTGTATCACTGGTTTTGGAACTTGCCGTAGGCATGTTTTCAGGTGGGGAGATGTGTGATGATGTCACCATGATACAACGTTAAAATATCTCCAAAATTAACGATGAAATGTAGGGTTAAAAATAATGCGTCAGATACTAGGAGACATGCTCGCCCATGCCAGCCTTTCCCACCGCCATTTAAAACTAACGGTTAGAAGTGCAGACGAAACGTTTACCCTTTGTAGACGGGAGAGAACGGAGGACACAAAAAAGGAAAAATATGACTGAACACGTGTTTGAAGTCGAACGGCAAAAAGACGCAAGTGGGGGTGAAAGGAAAAAAATTCACGTCCCCGAGTTGACATAAAGTAAGGAAATGGACAAGAAACGGACATTAGCTCTTGATCGAGACAGTCATTTCTTGGGCGTGTTTCGATACTTGGTCTTTATTTGAATGCCGCGGCAAAACACATGAGGGAAGGTTTTCGAACAAATTTCAAAAATTAAACTTGAGAAAAAATATGTTTTTTCTTAATACTAAAGTTATGAAAATAAAACCTAGCTAGTTTGATAGCCCATCTTGAGCAGAGAAATAATATGCTTTCATTTATACAGACGGATAGATAATAAAGAAGATATTGACAAAAGACTGTATTGTTCATATCATACAAGCGAATGCACTGTTAACCCAATGTCACTAAAAGTTACCAAAATCTTGGCCTTGAGTCTGCAAACGTAAAAATCGAGCTGTAATTAAAGAGAGGGAATGTGGTGGAGAACTGTAGCTAAAGATAACTTAGGCAGCAGATTCGTGTAGGAAATGCATGTAAAACCAAGTATGTTTTTATGAAAAAACAAGTAGAGACAGACGGACTAACAGACCGTAACACATACTTGACTGAGAATTGACTGAAGTGACTTTTGGTTGAAGATTTGAAAGAAAGGGGGGAAGTTGGCGATTGGCCAACACATTTTATAGTAGCGGGATAGAGAGGTGAAAGTTTGCCATTCGACATAAGTCTGTTCAGAGACGCAGTTTGAATCCCTGATGGTGTTGATTCCATACGAATATAACTATATAGTGGGACGCCATCATACGGCCAGCAGCTCAGCTGAGTTTTGCTAGTAAATTTAACTGTGGTCTTAATTCTGAATTCTGGTAAGAATGAACAATATTTATTCTGTATATTTTAATAATTCGAGTGATTGATACTGCCATATTATAAAAATGATTACGACAAGTAAGTGTTCGCTCTAGATCCCCAGCCCTAGATCAGGGTCTAGAGACATACATACAAAGAAAAAATATAGGCACGCCTAAATGAAACTATGAAAAAGGATCTAGTGTTGAGATCAGTGGAACATATCACCTATCTTATTTAATAGCAGGAAGCTATTGAACATATCTCAGATGTAATGTAGTCTTGGGGAACTAATACTATGTGAAACCAACTTGGTAAGATGTGCTGTGTGGTCAGAGAGATCTGACCCAGTCTATGTGGTGTTGTTGTTGTGTAGTGTTGTGTGCAGAAGTGGTTCAGGAAGTAGAGTTCTGACACATGACCAATACTTTTGTTTCAGAACTGTGAGTTTCTATTTGGCACCAAAGCGGTGTCAAATGCTGTAGTAATATATACAAGTGTGGACCAGAGCAGTCTATCATTGTGTCAGAGCAGCCGTATATTGCCCCCAGCACGGAGAGGTGGGGCCACAAGACTTTTGTACAGAATCGACGGAGGCGAGATAAGTCATATCTGGCCTGCTGGACTTTCACCAACGACATTTTCAACTAAATTATCCCTAATTTACCAGTAAATAAAGCCATGACATTGGGGAAATTAAACTATATATATTTATTCATAAAGTCAACGGACAATGTTTGGCAGTCATAGACTGGGAGTGATTACACCATCCCAACAGCATATCTAGTAATAAGTTCTCCTGTGACTATCTTAATATAATTACTAGTAACCAGTCATTTGAAATAATTAATTATACATTTTCCATTTTATTATGCCATATGATTTTGCATTCCATTTATGACTCCATAATATTTCTTATGTTCTGACCAACTAAACATTTGGTTCAGAACAAAATAAATTTATCAAAAGATTTAACTGTAAAAAAACTAAAATAGCCTGAGTTAGTTCAGTGTGTTATAAATTTTATTAATATTATTAGACTTCTTAAATCTCTGTGTGTGTGTGTGTGTGTAAATTACCACTACACATTACATATCAGTACCCTAGATTTTTAACGTAGCCACATTCATTAGTAAAAAAGATATGTGTGAGGTCGTAAGTGGTAGTAAGAAGGGCCTTCTGTAATTCACATCTACATTTATCTCAGGAGCCTTCACAGCTGACCTCATACATCACACTAGGTGACATCAACCATACAATACCATCAAAATCCACTACAAAGATATATTTGGAGCTTCAAGATGTTGATTAAACCGTTATGTGAATCGTCCAACCTGGCCTTGGTGTGTCATTAATGTTTTGAAGAATACGGCTCTTGGGCGGGGACTGAAAGGGACATACCACTATTTGTGCTTGGTTTGAATCACTGTTATGATTCTATGTGAATTAATCAAATATATGAATGAAGCACACCATACTTCAATATAAGCCGAACCGTATCAATGTTAGCCCAAGGAAGAAAGAGACCATATCAATAAGAACAAGACATTTGTACAATTAAAAGGAGCACAGATATTAGAAATTGTTTTACAATTTGTTATCACATTGATGTGATAATTCATCTTTTTTTTTATCTCTTGCTTTCTTTTGGAGTATAATGCATACAGTTTTCAATGTTTGAATATCTGTTGTACAAGCCAGGCAGGTATATTCCAAGTTTTTCTTGCTTCAATTATACGTTTCGTGCCTGTGGTTCTTCTCCATTCATTCAAAGATTTTCCTATTTTTCCCATAGGGTTTAATCTTATTAACGAAGCCTTGAAAATATGCACTGAATAAAAGCAATTAATAAAACTTAAAAACATGTGCACGATTTATCACTGATCCACGTTTCGGTAAAAGGAAATGCTTTTCATCCAAAATGGTGTTATTTATTTGTTAAAATTGCAGAACAGCACTATAAATGAAACTAAATTTAAAAGCTGAAATATCATTCTGCCACCTTGACAGAACAATTATCAGAACTGATCAAATATTAACTTTTAACTAAAGAGTTCATTCTCTGTCTTTTTGGCCCATCATTATGCTCTTATTATTCTGTTTATGTTTATTTCAGGAAATCACAAATAATTTTATTTTATTCCAGACTAATGTACCCTGAATTATTTGGAGGAGCATCTATGCTGACCAAGGAGATGATGGAAAAGGTTAATGGGTTCTCTAATGTCTACTTTGGTTGGGGTGGTGAAGATGATGATATGTCCTACAGGTGATTTATAAAATACTATTTATTTCTATAAAATATATGTTTTGTTTCATATCGCAGATGTTTTTTACTTTTCTACACACTTGTAAAGATGTGTGTCTTATCTTATACTGCACAGTTTATGATGATTTAAAAACAACTGCATGCTGATAAATATGTGTGTTCACTTAATGAACTACTTACAGTAGTAAAGGTGTGCATTTTAACTGCCACGCATTGTTAAAGATGTGTTTTGTACTTATTGAAGAGCTGCTGTAGCTCAATGGTTAGTGCACTGGCTTCCTAGCTCGGTGGTCCATGGTTTGATCCCCAGTTGAGGTGGGATATTTTTAGACCGCAAACGGCTCTGGGGTCGACCCTGTAATGTTATGATGTATGTATATAAGCATTACCTCGTCATCTACACAAGCACACACATGTTTCAGAAAGCACTCAGTAAAAGCATGTTCAGTTCGTAGCCATGTTTTATTTACAGAATATCGTACATGTCAAGATTCGCATTATATTACAATGTGTGGTTCGTACTTTAATGTATTCATATTACATCCCCCCTTTTTTGAAAAAAAAAATGTGTGCAAACATTTCCAACGAAATGTTTCATGTGAGAAAGGATAAGTATGTGTAATGCTCAGTGTGAGTATATATGTCACTGTCTGTATCGGCTGGGAGGTGTCACTGTACGGCCAGAACGAGTGGTGTAAAGTGCTGGTGGTTCTGCGGAAGTCCCTGGTTTAGCTTGAGTTGGTTGTGATTTCGGCCTTGGCGCTTGTTGGTTTTGTGGGGCACCAAAGTCTGGAGTTACTGCATTGTCTGTTGAAAGCATGGGAATTCTCTGTTCTGTTGTATTCTGTGGGATTTCTCTTATGTCCACTCTGTTTCGCCTCAGGAGGTTGCTGCTGCTGTCTGGTCTTAAAGTATAGCTCCTGGGTTCAGGGTTTCTGGAAATGATTGTTGCTTTTGACCATGTGTCATTGTTGTGGTTGTAGGTAGTCACATGCTGACCAGGATATAATGGTGGTAAGTCTTTAGCACATTTGTCATAGTTGGATTTCTGAACTTGCTGACGACGCTGAAATTGATCATATGTGCTGTCTCTATGTTGTGGACGGAAGTGGACCTTAGATGGTAGGAGGTCTTTAATTCTTCTATCAAACATAAGTTCTGCTGGACTGTCGATCTTACTGTCTACCGGTGTTGTTCTCCATCTCAAGAGTGCTAGGTGTACATCCTCTGTTCTTGTTTTCTTCATGATTGACTTGATAGTTTGTATCTGTCTCTCAATGAAACCATTAGATTTAGGGTATCTAGGTGATGATGTTGAATGTTTGATCTTCCAGTCCTTAGTGAAGTTTCTGTATGCTTGACCTGAGAAATGTGGACCGTTGTCTGATCTAATTTCATCTGGGATGCCAAACATGCTGCAATACTTCTTTGTAATGTCTGCAATAACAGCTGATGGTGAGGGTTGTGGAAGTTTCTCAATGATGGGAAATTTGCTGTAGTAATCAGCAATAATAAGATAGTCATTATTGTCGATTGAGAAAATATCAGTTCCTATAATGCTCCAAGGGCTCAATGGTATGTCTGATGGTATGAGAGGTTCTCTGCACTGCCTATTTGCATGTTCTTGGCAAATTGAACAGTTTTTACATAGTGTTTCTATGTCCTTGTTTATCTGTGGCCAGTAAACATCTTTCTTTGCTCTCAGTTGTGTCTTCACAATACCAAGGTGACTATTATGGAGCTGTTTAAGGATGATATCGCGTTGTGTTTCTGGTACAACAATGCGATCTCCTTTAAGGATCAGACCATCTTCGATGCTTAACTCGTCCCTCATCGAGTAGTATGGACGGATGTGTGTTGGAACTTCCCTGATAGAGCTTGGCCATCCATGGTATATCAGTTCTTTGAGAGAGTTAAGGATAGGATCTCTCATTGTGTCTTCTCTGATGTGTTCAAGCCGATTATCGCTAAACTTGACAAAATCAACTTTGATGTTTGGGGTAAGATCTGCTGTCTTGTTGGGGTTTGGTAATCTGCTGAGAGCATCTGCAAGACCTATATCTTCTCCTGGGATATACTGAATATTAAAATCATAACCTTGTGTTTCCAATAACAGAGCTTGTAGTCGTGGTGGTGCTGAAGCTATTGGTTTTTTATGAATCATCTCAAGTGGCTTATGATCTGAGAGAATTGTAAATGGGCGGTTGAAAAGAAATGTGTGGAAGCGTTTGATTCCAAAACGTACAGCTAGCATTTCTCTTTCAATGTTTGCAAGTTTCTTTTCGCCAGAACTTAATGATTTGCTTGCGTAAGCTACAGGACGAAGTTCTTTGGCATAGTGTCCTTCAGGATTTTTGTCTGGTTGCAAAAGTGCTGCTCCTAGGCCTTTCAGACTGGAATCAACCATGAGAAAAGTGGGTGCTTGCATGTCATAGTATTTCAAGCATGCATCAGATGATATGAGGGTCTTCAAGTGGTTGAATATGTGTTGGTAGTCTTCTGACCATTCATACGGAGTTTCATTCTGTAGTAGAGATCGCAAAGGTTCTGCAGCAGCTGACAAATTTGGTATGAATTGTGCTAGGAAATTGACAGCACCTAAGAATTGTTGCAGTTCCTTCTTTGTAGCTGGTGTTGGCATGTCATGAATATCTTCAACCTTTTTAGGGTCTGGTTTTACACCATTCTGGGTGTACAGCAATCCAAAAAATTGTATCTCCGTTGCCTTAATTGTACACTTTTTGCTGTTGAATGTTAGCCCATTGGCCTGAGACATGCATCAAGTTAATCAAGTTACGGTCGTGTTCTTGTTCTGACCTGCCGCAGACTACAATGTCATCCGCAATAGCCACTGTACCAGAACATTGCTCAACAATGTTGTCAATCTTCTGTTGGAAGATGTCTTGTGATACATTCAAACCAAATGGGAGTCTCTTGAAACAATATCTGCCGAATGGTGTTCGAAAAGTTGTAAGGAGTTGACTTTCCTCTGCTATCTCAACACTCCAGTATCCGTGTACAGCATCTAGTTTAGAAAAATATTTGGCATTGTGGAATCTGTGAGTTATCTCTTCCACTGTATGCATTTTGTGTGGACAGCGCTTTAGACTGTTGTTTAAGTGTTTTGGGTCAAGGCAAACCCGAAGAGAACCATCCTGCTTCAGAACGGTTGTGATACTACTACACCAATCAGAATGCTCTTCAACCTTTCTAATAACATCATTCTGCACCATCTTTTCTAGTTCTGTGGCAAGTTTCTGTTTAACATGTATAGGATACTTTCTAGGTGGGTCTATCTTTGGCTCAGCGTTGTCTTTTAAAAAGAATCTTGCCTTTCCTGGAAGTTTGCCTATTCTGTCGAACTGTTCTGGGAATCGCTGTTTAAGGTCATCTACTCCAGTGACGTGTAGAGTAAGATTTTCTTTTTTGTCAGCTTTAATGTTGTTAATAGTTACCACACTCAGCTTTTCGCACATTGGTAAACCCAAAATTGCAGGTCCTTCAACATCTACCAAGTAAAATGTTGACAATGTCCATTCAGAGCCTCTGTATGAACATTCAAGTGTTACTGCTCCAAAACAGTCTATACTTGTTCCATTGTAAGCTCTTAGCTTTGTCCTGCCACTCCTACTTTTTACATCCCTTGTGGGAAATCCTTGCTCATCCACCTTGTCAGGCATGATCTGTCTGAATATTCTTAAGGGTAGAGTGTTACCTTGGGCACCTGTGTCTATCTTGAACCGAATATATCTTTCTTTGTGCCTTTTAATTCCTGGTATTCGGAATTGTACCTTGCAGAAAGCCTGCGTTCTCTTTGGTTCATTGCTGAAAGTTAGTATCTTCACAGTATCAAAACTGGAAGGATCACTTTCTTCACTGGAGTCAAGGTCCTCAGTCATCATAGAGTGTGTTTGTTTTGATGACTTTCTGCTGTGAAGTTTGTGTTGAGCACTGTCTTGTTTCCTCTTGAAACATAATTTTATCCAGTGGCCCCTCTTTCTGCAGTAATGACATGTAGAGTCTTTAGCTGGACAGTGGTTTTGTATGTGGTTTAGGCCACAACATTTACACATAGCACCTCTGCTTGTGTTGTGTTTTTCTTGTTGCTTCGAACCAGTTGCTTTGTTTTGTTTGGGTTTATAGCTTTTTACTGCATCCACCTGGGCTGTTACTGTACCTTGCTGAATTTGTTTAATGTTTAGTGCTTGTGCCTCGTGTTTCCTGCCTTCATCCAGAAGTTGTTGTAAATTTAGTGTATCACTCTGGCATTGGTGTGCTGAGAAGGATCTGTTCGATAATTCGCTCTTTTTCTTCTTCTTTGTTAAATTTACATACACTTGTTTTCTCCTTGATGCGAGTGAAGAAATCATCTAAACTTTCATCAGGTTTCTGTCGCAGGTGGTGAAGTTCTAATCTTGCCGCTCTAAAGTTCGTGTGCTTTATTATCAGACGTTTTTCAAATTCGTCCAATATGGCTACGGGGTCGGTCGCTGACTCAACAGGCATGGCGGTAGCAAAACTGTTGTAAATTTTCAAACCTTCATCGTCCAATGCTTCTAGGATATATGGAGTTAGGGTTTGTCCTTCCAGACCAGTGGTCTTGGAATATAGATCTATGCATTGGCGCCATAACAAGAAAGCTTCACTCTTATCACCTCGACCGGCAAATCGCATTTGCGGTGCGCTGCGGTAGTGTTTAGTTTCCATGGTTGACCTCAATGACAAATTTTAGCCGAACAAACTGTACTCACGTGTTATCGTGTAGCTGTTTTGCGTCGGTCCGGTATCGACCGCTGCCACCATGTAATGTTATGATGTATGTATATAAGCATTACCTCGTCATCTACACAAGCACACACATGTTTCAGAAAGCACTCAGTAAAAGCATGTTCAGTTCGTAGCCATGTTTTATTTACAGAATATCGTACATGTCAAGATTCGCATTATATTACAATGTGTGGTTCGTACTTTAATGTATTCATATTACAGACCCAGCCTCATTAATTGGGTACCAGAGCAACTCTGGGAAGGTTAAGGTGGCCGGCATAATGCTCACCACACCACCCCTAGTGTGCCGATGGCAAAGAAAATATGGACTTAACACCATATTCCCAAAATGCCTCAGTGGGAGTGTAACTGGATCCTTTACCTTTTTTACCTTCCCTTATACTTCCCTTATGGCAGACACCATCTTTCCACATAAGAATATCCACAAGATAACATGGAATTCACCTGATGGCAGAACTAAGAACCAGATAGATCACTTCTGCATAAGCGCTAAATTTCGCTCATCAGTTCAAGACGTCAGAGCATACAGAGGTGCAGAGATCGGAAGCGATCATAACCTCTGCATAGCTAAACTGAGAATTAAACTGAAGAAGTTATACCAACAGAATAAAAATAGAAGAATAGACAATGAACTGGCCGTAGAAGCTGAAAATGCTGCAAGAACTGGTAATAGTAGGTGCCTTTATCAAATTACAAAACAACTATGTCACCAGCCTACTGCTATGGAAACACCTGTTAAAGGTAAATTAGGGAATTCAATACCAACAGAAAAAGAACAAATGAAGAGATGGGCTGAGCACTTCATGGAGGTGCTAAACAGACCACCACCAACAGTAACACCTGATTTTAATAATGAAACACTCACAACCACCTTGCCAATAACTTGCGATGAATTCACGCTGGACGAGATCAAACAAGCCGTTAAAAGATTAAAAAAATTTTAAAGCTGCTGGAGTTGACGAAATTTCAGGGGAAATGATTAAAGCAGTTAATGACAACAACCTCTTGAGAATTTTAGATATTATAAATGAAGTATGGAGAGAAGAACAACCACCACCACAATGGAAAGACAGTATTATTGTAAAGTTACCGAAGAAAGGTGATCTATCAGACTGTAATAACTGGCGTGGTATATCTCTATTATCAGTACCTGGAAAATTATTATGTTGCATGATGTTAGAAAGACTTAAATTGCATGCTGACGAAAAGATCAGAGAAGAACAAGCGGGTTTCAGGCCGAAACGATCATGTATTGATCAAATATTCACACTAAGAACAATTATAGAAGAATCAGTGGAAAGGCAATCGCCACTTATTATCACCTTCGTCGATTTTCAAAAAGCCTTTGATAGTCTACACCGCCCATCATTGTGGAAGATACTTACAATCTATGGTTTTCCAACAAAATATGTGAATATAATCAAAGCGCTATAATGACAATGCAAGATGTTGTGTTAGAACAAATAAAGGGAATACAGAATGGTTTACAGTAGAAACAGGGGTTTAAACAAGGCTGTATTATGTCACCACTACTTTTTGGAATAGCTATTGATTGGGTTATGAGAAACTATACCCACAATGAACAATTGGGTATAAAATGGACAAATGGAAAATTCCTGGGGGACCTGGATTTCGCAGATGATGTAGCATTCTTAAGTTCAACACCAAGACAATCCCAAGAAGCAATAAATAATTTGTGTCATCTCTCGGTTAAAATAGGTCTCCAAATAAATGCCTCTAAAACTAAAGCTATGAACTTTTCTAACGAGACCTTTGATATCATCTTGAACGGGGAAAAACTACAGAAAGTTGAAAGTTTCAATTATTTAGGCAGTAAAATGACTCAGGATGGTGACACAACAAGAGAAATCCATACTAGAATTGCTTTGGCAGCTAGCGCCTTCAATAGATTATCTAACATTTGGAAATTACGATCATTGAATATACATACCAAGCTTCGTCTGTTTAATTCAAATGTTATCTCAGTGTTAACATACGGCTGTGAGAGTTGGAAAATAACAAAATCATTGGAGAACAAGCTGAATACATTCGAGAACAAATGTCTTAGAAAACTCATGAACATCAGTTGGAAAGAATTCAAGACTAATCGACAAATAAGAGAAGACTCGCACTTCTAGTCTAGATGTGTACTACTTACTGTAAAGCTGGTCTAGGTGTATTTTTTTCTTAATTGCGTACTGGAAATTTAGTTAAAAAACAGAGACAAAGATGTAAACAGCAACTTCACTAACTCACTGTAGCACAAAGCCAGTATCAGAGCGTTTCAGATAAATAGCCCCCAGATCAAACTACATTTGACAACAATAGAAATGTACAGCAGCAGAAAATAGCAAAGATCAATAAAATAAAATAAGTCAACACAATTAAATGCAACTGAAAACAATAAGACCAATGTGAAGTAAAAAAAAAATGACTATAATGAATGAGATTATTGCTGTTGAAAGTGTAGTTTCAGCAGCCATCTGCATCATCACACCTGGTCATTTTGAGAAGAAATTTTGAATGGCCAATTAACTCACCCCCATGTAAGTCATGGGGAGGTGTCTTTAAAGAGACAGAAAGAATTGGACTACTGCTTTTTCAGGCATGTCATTAAAAGTTGACTAATCTTAGGTTGGTCATGGGGCTAGCAACCTCTTCATGTAAAAGAAATGCCACAGAAGCCAATGCTGTAAGAATTTGTGGCTTTGGTGTAGGCTTCCTCAATGCTGGCTCCATAAGGGATTGAATAAAAGATGGCAATGATGAATTAATTCTAATGACATGTTAAGACCTGTTTTTTTCTTACTTAGCCAGAAATATCATATGACGATATCACGTTTAGAACAAAGGGTATATGGGATTTATTTCTTTATTAGGCCAGAACTATACAAATTTGTGTTAACTTGTTACTACTTTTTAAAAAGATTTATTGCTGTTTACAAAGGCACTTCCTGTACACCTTATTTGTTAACAGAACATATTATTGCTGAGTGATGAGGTGTGATGCCTCTTTTAAATAATTACAGTTGCTGGAATAATGAAAATTATAATGATATTTCTTATGTGCTTTAAAAAAAAAAAGCTTAAACATGTCTGAAAATTAATTTGCTCAAATATAAAATTAGTGTCATTTTTTTTTCTTTTTCTGAAGACTCCGTAGCCATTCTATGCAGATTGAGCGCTATCCTCCAGATGTAGCCAAATACACAATGATGAGACATGCAAGGGAGAATAAACAAGACAGGTCTGTATCATTGGAGCAGATACTCTAGGTTCTGTAGAATGAACCCAGGCATTATGACAGCCACCATAGCACCTTAGTCAATAATACTGCCCCCACTGCAAAAACTACATTGAACACCACAGTAACTGATGTTGTCATCATAACCACAACCACCTCTAACAGCACAGTCACTAGTATTGTCATCACTCTCATAACTACCTCTAACACCACAGCCACTAGTATTGTCATTACTACAACAACCATGAACACCACAGTCACTAGTATTGTCATCACCACCTCAACAACCATGAACACCACAGTCACTATTTTTGTCATCACTACCACAACCACCTCTAACATCACAGCCACTTGTATTGTCATTGTTGAGGACTGCTTCATGGTGGGTAATCATCTGGGCTGGTTTATTTTTGGTCGGGATGATTGCACCATTTAGCATCCCAACTAGATACACACTTAGACGTATCATGTATAGAACAATGACGCAAAATACATAGTGACAAACAGTCTGTGTTATGCCCTTGGGGCCGATTGGAAGTGTATTTTATTAATGTGGTTTTAACCACCCTACAGTGTATAGCAAAGTGTGGCTGTTGCCACTTAGATTTATTATTAAGACGTGTATTTCAGGACCTGAGTGTCCAAAGAGATTAAATATATCTTGTAAAAGAGTATAAATAATTCTATAGTTGTCGAATGACATTTGTGTTGGCCATCGTGCGAGAGTAATCACTAATTGATGCATTAGTACTAAAAATGGCGTGGCAAGCCAAGTGAAAATAAAATATGAACTCAGAATTGATTTAAGCTAGTAAAGCTAGAATGATTATGCAGACGTAAAATACAATGTGTAAGAATATAATGGAATAATGTATAAAGCGGTGGTATAAGAGACATAGAAACTATGAAGTAATGAATGCATAAAGGTCTGTGCGAATTTATGAATATGATCGAAGTCTAATGATAAAATGACAGTGTGAAGTTACAATGTTTGTTGCAGAGGAATTTTAAATTCGACAATAAATGTTAACAGTTGTCCTTGATGGCGTCATCTTCTTGGTGAAATTTGTGCATTGCAAGCATTGATGGATTTTGACCGTTATCCTTTAACCTTGGTGTTGGTGTTTGACTTTAGACAATGCATGTTATCTAAATAGAACAAAAACCCTAGAATCACTTGGTACAAGATGACAAGAAGAATAGAATAACTATAATAACCTTCTGAACATATTAACGCAACACTAGAAAATTGAAGTAATAAGGAATAAACTCTTTCAGAAAATGGTAACGGTAATAATAGTAGTCTTCGAGAACCCGAAGGGAAACATATCAAGAACCCAAGTTTATTCAAGAGACCAAGATTCCAACATTGGGATAAAGTTTCCAACAGTCATCACTACCACAACCACCTCTAACTACATAACTAACTACAGCTACGACGTTTCTGTATCCCTACCTCTCCAACTTCTCTCCGTATCTAGTATTGTATCATTATTCCATTACAGAACCAGGTTATTTGCAACAAGCAGACAACGTATCCAGAAAGATGGTCTAAACAGTTTGAAATTTGAATTGCTGGACAAAGAGCTACTACCTCTGTATACTTGGATCTATGTCAGAATTAATCAGACTGAAATTCTGCTTGGACAAAATTTAACGGTAATAAATCAGTGTCTTGGCTCCCATTTGGAATCTAAGCCAGTAAATATATTCACATTCATAACAATCTTTGCCACATTGTTCATTTCTTTCCATTTGCATTCTCCATACTTCACTTTTGTAATAGTATTTGTGTGTGTATGCATGTGTATGTTTAATGTATGCTATTATTTTACCTTGATAATGTTGTCTGCTTAAATAATGCTCAAAATACATATGCGATTGAAAGGATACAGCATGCAAGATGATAGAGAAAGGAAGGGCAGAATGTAAGACAGGCCTGCATGCCCAATTCTTAACCCTTTGAAAATAAAGTTCGTTCATTCGTTCATTCCCTCCCCTGCCCTTATCTGCATACAGTGCCTGAGAAGTTAGAAATGGTAAAGTGAACAGGTGGTCATAAAATCCATATCACCTACATAATCATCACTAGTACTTTCATCTTCATTAGTAAATAATGAATGAAGCTTGTCAGAAAAGGAAAGAAAGATACCCCACTGTGGTTAACACATGTGACAGTATAAAACAACATTCTTCATGAAGAAAATAGAAAAAAAAATATTTTTTCACTGCATATTGAGCATAGAGTGATCACTGCAGGTGGCTTCCTTGAGAAAGCTAGTGTCAAAGAACATGCTCTTGCAATGATAGTAACTGTTAACCAGTTATTCAGTATGACTGCTGAAACTAATTTACATTATCTCAGGCAGTACTGAGAGGACTAAGATAAGTTGAAGTCTTGCTTAGCATGTATAATCTATAATAAATGGATCTTTCAATAGATGTAAAACATGCTCCTTCATATTAAGAGAGCAGTCTAATAAACTGACAGTATCATTACATTTTAGAACCATTAACATCTGTTCTCTTTTCAGGGTCTACATAGATGAAGGCCAAGGAACTTGCGCCAAGTAATTTTGTGTGCTTGTGGTGTGTATTAATACATGCAAGTGCTTGGATGTATGTCTAAGAGAGTTAATGCGTGAAACGGTGAGATAGAGTTTATACTAGTGGAGTATATCTATGTTTCATCCTTTCCCCTTCCTGCCAACATGGCTGACTGTCAGAACAGTGAAGGAGTATTATTTCCTGGTGCAAACATTTTGAAGTCCTTACAGAACAAGGCAGCAGAGAACCTCTGATGCAAATATAAATTTATTAAACAAACTTAGCGCAATGAGTTAACACAGACTACAATTAAACACTGCCTTGCCAACATTAAAGTGTAATATAAACACTAACTAGGAGAAAATTCAGAATTGTTTATTCTAAATCTTCATTAGTATGAAACCTTACATTCATGTTCAAAGTTAGTGACAATTTAATATATATATCTTAAGTGCCCAGCAAAATATAACTGTATTTGATATACATACAGTATACTCAAGTGCCCTTACATGTAGAAATTCAGGAGATTGTTTTGTATATATTTTCACCAGTATGAAACTATGTTATTGTTGAAAGTTAGTGACAATTTAATATGTTTATTAAGTGCTTAATAAAAAAATAACTGTATGTGTTATACATATAATCAAGTGCCCATACATGCAGAAATTTAGGATATTGTTGTATATATCTTTACCAGTATGAAACCATATGTTCTTATCGAAAGTTAGTGACCATCGCTTAATAAAGAGTAAATGTAGCCTACATATTATACATAGGCCTTCAAGCGAGTGTCTCTCCATGCAGACATTTGATTTAATATATTTTGCTACACGCATAATATTTTAAATCTACATGTGATGAGTAACATGTGCTTACAGTATTATTTTATCATCTGCTCATCATAGCCACCATCAGTAATAAAGTACACACAAAAACTTGAAAAAACTGTTGTCTGCTATTTGGCTGCAATTGGAAAAAGGGAAATAACTCATACGGTTTGAATGACTGATTTACAGAAGTTATCCTCCTTGACAAAATGTTGCTGTGAACTCTATTTTGTAAACAAATATTCTTTTCAAATGTTATTCTTGCACTGTGTTATCAGTATAAATTTGCAAACAAAGATGTGCTTTTGTGAGGTTACTGTGCTAGCAAAGTGTAAAAGAGTTACTGGGAATTATTTTCACAACTAGCAATAACCCGTCAATAATGACGTAAGTAAATAAAAAAAAAACTAATATATTTTAAAAATATTTTTAAATTTAATATAAAAGTTCTTTGATGACAACATTTTTTGTGAAAGTGTGTGGATTTGTTTCAAAGAATTTTCCCTGATTAAAAAGTGTTTTTAACAACAACTTTCAAGTTTTCATGATTTGTTCCTCGGGTGAGGGCGACATAGAGCTGGCCGTGTCCGAAAACAGGTTCAGGAAGGAAAACTCCTAAGTGATCAAAATATTGTCCTTGCGCCTTATTGATCGTCATTGCAAATGCTAAAATCACTGGGAATTGACGACGTCGCATCCTCAATGGCAAACTGCTCTCGCTCGGTTCTAAGTCAATGCGAGGAATTAAGACTCGTTCTTCCTTATTACTGCCAGTGATAATTTCTGCATCACCGGAATTCTGATGCAAGACTTTTATGACCAAACGCGTGCCATTCAATAGTCCGTTTTTTTTGCGTTCATATTTTGCAATAGCATGATACATGCAGCAACCTTTAATTTCAGCAAATGCGGTGGCATTACTGATGTGCACTGCTCGTTAAGGAACTCAGTTGGGAAATCAATTGCGTCGTTGGGATCATCGGAAATAATGGTATCTATGCTCCAATAAACCGTTTCATTTCCAGCGAGTAGCTCCAACAATAAGTCTGCAATACTTTAAATAAAAATTTTGTCTTGAAGAAACAATCAAAAACTTACATTTTAAGGTTATTTTTAACAAAATGATGAGTTAAATCCGTTTCCAGAATGAAACTTGGTTCTGCAATCAAAAACTTACATTTTATTCATATATCACTGTCACTCACTTTGTGTTGCACAATTCACCGACTTTTCTTCGTTGAGTGTTACTATTTTCGGGAGAGTACATATAAGGGAAACAAAACAATTAATGTCTAACTTTCAACCACAGTTGCATCCCTTAGGTGTGACCGCCGTACAAACGGCGAGAATTATGAAGTTTGATGGTGAGGGAAAGTGACAATAAAGGCCCTGGCTTCACTAGGAAAAAAACGCAAGAGCCAGCTATAGTGCTGGCTTCATGCTCCATAAAGAGCATAAAAGGAAATGATTGTATACTGCTATCAGTGCAGCAACATCTCAAATTTGACTGAATATGTCAACACATATAAGTCAATAGCAGTCACTCGTAAGATGGACAACAGGAGGACGCTAGAAAACAGAAAAGAAACATAAGTGATAGGCTCACTAGGGAATCAACCCAGGGACCATCCGAACGGTGCCTTGCCTCACTGCGAGAGGGAATCATGAAAGGACACATAGCCAGTTAAGCATATTCCCCCCCCCCCCCCCCCACCTCCCTTTCCCCCTTAAAAAGTACCTTGTTTGCAATAGTCATTTTCCATGACATTGTACGCAGCTATGAAATAAAGGACTCTGGACATTTATGGACTCAGTGACTAATATAACTTTCCTATCAGCAACTATAAGCTAAATATGCCGAAATTCTTGAGTCAAGCATATCGTAGAAAAAGATGAACAGTACAGAATATCATTGGCTAGGGGCTGTTCTCACATTACGTAACACAATTTTTGATATTTTCAGCCCCCTCGTAACATGTGCGCAACAAACACCCACAACATTTCAGAACCCCCCTTTTTTTTTAACTTTCTGCACCAAAGCGTAACATCTCGGCAAACCCTCCCCTCCCCCCCCCCCCGCCACCCCCCCACCCTCTCTTTGCATTATGTAATTTGTGAACGGCCCCTTACTGCCAACCCTTTGTTTACTTTCAGATACAGAGAGCTCTTGTATAATTTGTAACCATCTTTCAATGCTGCAAATTACCAGGTCCACCCAAAAAAGTCAGAAAATTGTGATACACTTCTATTTTTGCTTCTTATAGATCCCCTTACAGGAAGCCTGGTTTCTGCAGTTATTTGTTTTACTGGAGGAAGTTGCTAGCCCCATGCACATCCTCATATTAGTCGTCTCATACAATATACCTGAGGTGACATTAAACATATTCTTTGTCTCCTCAGAGACATTCGCGAACTATAGGGATTGTGACATTACGGCTCTTTTGCTTTTTCGTAATTTCCTCTCATCGCCTTTATTATCTATTATTTGGGCATATTTAACGCACATAGTTTCGTGCCTATCTTCTACTCAGAACTGTTACCCTTTTTTCCTCCTTTCATTGTTCACGTTTCACGCTTCGATGCATGACAGGGCCAGCCAATCACCCAACCCTGAGAGATTAAATGAATCACTAAACGTGATAATACCATATTATTTCCAGGTAAATGCGAGCATAAAATGTTTGTTCAAGATAGCATAATCACTTTCGATTCGACAGTAGAATGTACTAGCAATACGGGTTTAATTGTATAGACCACGATTTGTCTAGACAGGCAGTTGGATTGTGACAAGTCATGTGATGCAAGAGATCGGCAGAATCTGATAAACTAAATAATCAGACTTCCGAATTAATTGGGATAGGTGATTATAGATAGACGCAATCTTGGAAGATATTTTGAAGAGTGAGCAGGAAGCGTGATATAAGTAAACTTTGACAACACTTTACGGAAATCACAATTCCATACATGGAAAGTGGCTGTTTAAATTCTCAAATTTTGAACACTACAGCAAGGAAACCCTAAATTGTTCATACAGAAACCGGACTATACAGGACTTATGCACAAAGTCGCAGAGGGATTTTTACTAGAACTAAATACCCCGACGTGTGTTCTCGGCATCTATATCAAGTTGCCAAGACTATTTACCAGAGCAAGCAGTCTAAGATTCCTAGTTACTAGGGTGAGTTGTAATCGATTTCTTATACTTTGAATTTGACATGTCTGTACTTGCTAGTGGTGTTTGGTTTGGTTTTGGTTTAAGGACTATCTTCATTGCACATGGACTGCTCCATCAGTGCTCCGATCTCCTCCCTTAGATCACACAAGGAGGATCTCAGCACAGTGCACTAACTCCACAGCACCGGCAAGAATCCCAGTGTGTGTGTGTAGGAATCACACATTCTATAAATATTTTTGTTGTGGGTAGGTTTCTAATTTTTAAATTTTGTCAGGGCAGTGGCCTGATAGGCCTACTCTTTACGACTTCCAACTGCCGTGGGATTTTTAACGTGCGCAACTTGCACACGGGACTTCCTATTTTGTCGCCCTTATCTGAGAAGGCTAGGCATCCGATCTCACTACCCAGGAGACCAGGGGAGAGTATGACATCATTAGAACCACTGGTTCTGAAAAAAATTATTTTCCTTAAACTGGGAATCGAACCCGGTACCTCTAGAACTTGAGGCGGACGCCATACCTCTTAGCCACTCCGACTCCCTGCTAGTGGTGTTAAAGATTCATAATAGGCTGGCAACCTCAGCATATGAAAAAATACATTCACGAACCACCACATTGCTTCATGCTAGTTCTCAAGGAAGAACCCAAAGCAGAGGTAACCCCAGACTCCAAATGGAGCAGGGAATGAGTGATGATTACATAAACCTGTGCGTAGTTGTATATTATCATTGTGTGAATATATGTAATCTTAATATGTTCATTCAAGCACAAGCCACTGCCACTGTCCAGTCACAAATTTTTCATAAATTAACTGACATACTGGTGATTTTTCATCACATGCCCTGACTGATATGATATATGCTCAGTGAGAGTAACAAATCTGAGAAAACAAACGGTTGACGGACAGCGGGAAAGGTGCCTGATTAACATCAAGAAAACAAAGGCTTAGCAGCGGAATCTGTTCTTTTATTTCCTCTAAAATTTGTACCAGCACGAGGCTATTTGTGGTACGACCCGAAGAGACCATTTGCTTTACTACCATTCTGTGGCTCAAAGCTTGTAATTGACACTTGAAACCCACATTCCACGGGTTGTGAAGATTCTTGCCTTGACCAGGAGCGGTTACTTCCTGACTGATCCGGAAACGTGCCTTCACCACAGAGACGAATCTACGGAACCAGCAGCATCGGCACTTTAGCATTTTGGCAAGTCCCATTTTTAGCTGGCCAAACAAAGAACTTTCTTTTCAAAATTAAGCTTACGAAAGCAGATATATTCCATGATGAGACTTACAGTTTATTAATCACCAGTTCTTATTTATTTACAAGTGTTAAAGTAATTGATCATTAAATTTGTATATGTTGTTTTTTACAAATTCATAGTTGAATTAATTATTACAAAGAGAAGTGCACACGTGTGAATAAGTATTCTAATATATATAGTTATATCTACATCTAAAGAGCCAATATGAGCAATAATATCAATATTTTACTGTTAATTCAGTTGGTTGGGGGCTTGAACGAGCTAATATTATATCTCTCCACGAAAGGTGGCGGGAAAGATAAAGAGTTAATGTGCTCAGACCCATTCAGCATTGTTCTAATAAAAACTAGCTGCTTTTGTGTCTGTCAATGAATTCTGAAACACAGCATGCTATGTATTAATTGCTAAAAGAGTAGTATTTACATATACCTAGACTATTATAGAGTGTTTGTACTTGTCATGATGACTACATGGTAATGAAGTTAGCGCAGCCCAGACATTAAAACCATAGCTGCTTATATGTCTTTCGATGGTTTCTGAAACACAGCATGCCATCAGCTAATTGCTCTAGAGTAGTATTGACATATTAATGATGTCTTCATGTTCTGACAGTGAATAAACATGAGCATAAAATGCACAACTTATTTACGTCACCTGACTTTTAAAATGTTGTCTCTGAATAAAAACAGTAATGTTAAATTTCATAGCTGTGCTGTCAAGACTTCCAAATAGTTCACATGTTGCCCATCATGATGATTTGGCTTGGAAAAAAACAAACAAATTAAGCACAACTCACTATGTGGTCCTGAAATCAAAAACCTTTTATTCAATGTTTTTCTCAGATTTTTTTTGTTGTTGGTTGAGATGATGCCTAGACTAAAAGCTGACCCATTAAGTGAGGAAATTACCAGAATAAACAAACAAAAAGCTTGAAAGCTAAGCTAGTGAGAATTATGAACATGCTTGAAGGAAGTAAGTCTTTCCACCTAACAAAGTGAAGCTTAGAGAACAAGTGTTCATAACAAGTAAAAAGAAGTATTGCCTCATTCTCTACCTGCAGTACTACCACTGCCAAAAATCTAATAACAGCATGCAATAATGTTTGTGAGTCAATGTGAGAGAGAGGGAAAGAGAGAAACGCACACAGAAAGACATACATATACATGTATCTTCTTCTTCTTTGAACCTTAGCCGCCGACCGTCAAAGCAGTCAGTGGCCATCACGCCTGGAGGCGTCTTGCAGGGCAACAACAAATTGATTCCACTTTGCTCGGTCGGTGGCCATCCTTCGTACAGTGCCACCAACTCTGGTTCATTCTGTGCATCTCAGCCTCCACAGTCCTCCGCCAAGTTGTTTTTGGTCGGCCTCTCTTTCGTTTTCCTTCAGGGGTCCATAGCATAGCTGTTCTTGTGATGGCATCGGGTTCTCTTCTGAGGACATGGCCAACCCAACTCCAGCGTCTGCCAGCTATGATGGTGTGCATGTCCTCTTGCTTGCTCCGAGTAAGCAGATCTTGGTTGGTGATGGTATACATGTATAATAGAACTCCAATTATTAATTTGTGACAGGGGTTGTTCGAATAATTGGATTAAGGAAACAATTTCTTATCCGTGAAAATTTTAAAAAATTAATAAGTCCTTATTAAACATCTGAGTTTCCGCACATAAAATAGTTCTTGAAATTATCTAACCAGCTGATCATTTTTGCATAAATAATTTGTTTATTGTTTTTTTGTACTTTGTCTTTGGCAGTCTATTTCATTTTTCTTCTAGAGCTACCATCTTCACTTTCTAATGCAGTTGTTTCAGTAGATCATATATTAAGCCGTCGTCAGACCTCTTGTGCGTACTTCTATAGATATATATGGCTTTTGATGTGAACCCCGCGTCTCATTTCCGTGACCGGATCATTATATTTGGCCATATTGAAAATATGCCTCTCATCTAATTTTTCCTAGCGTTACCTGTGTTGTTTATTTCTTTTCTTTGTCTTTCTAGATCATTCCCCGGACCTGTTTTTTGTTTTGTTAGCCTATTTTTCCTATGTGTTTGCAGTAATGGCGTTATTAGGGGGTGACGGCTAGGATGTGGGCGCCATCGGACACTATTATGACAGTACTTGTTAAAAATATAATTGCAAAAGTGTTTCTTTATGGAAAAAAGGGGGGGGGGTGTGTGTGCCAAAGGTTTGATCCGCCCAAATACTTTAAGTACGCCACCTGGTTTGCAGTGTGTCTTTCTCTTACCCTGTCTATGCTTCGTGCCTTTGTCTATTTTTTTTTTTTTTACTGTGGGTGACGAAAAGTAAACCGCAAAACATCCCGTGTTTTTGTAGTACGGTATCGTTCAATTGTAAAACCGACTTCATATCTATTTTTTTAAAACATCATCCTCCAGTTTCATCGAAGTCCCCTTTATTATTTCATCGATTCATGCGGCACTGTTAGCTTAGATTACATTGTTAGCTTAGATTGCATTGTTAGCTTAGATTGCATTGTTAGCTCAGATTAATATTATAGTCTGGTGTGATGACAGAGCGCAGCATTTTATCTGGTCGTGTTTGAGATTTTGTAATGACTAACCTGCGTCTGAGTTTTCGACCAGTGAACTTGATTTATTGAATGTCTGGCGGAAAATTATAACGCTGAAAATAAAAACAGGACGTATGCAAACTGTCTCGAAAACCATGGTTATCTTGTGTATCAGGAAACCAGAAAAATATTTCTACTAAACAGGTAGTCAAAACACGAGTGACAACAACTACACTGTTACCAGTGCCGTGTTGTTGCTGATTTTAGAGCCTTGCACAAACCATTGGATTTTGTTTTGTGCATGGGATACCTGGTTCAACCCCATATGGGTTATAACTTGGGTATATAGTGTTCCGTTTTCTATATAGTACATTACATTTGTTGTTTTTCCAGACTGCAAATTCTCTGGCGTTTGGTGTGGCAATTTCTAAGATCTGTTGGTGTATCTCTTCCCCGTTTTTGAGTACATCTCCCATCAATGTTGAGTTTTGAGATGTTTGCTCTTTGATTTATTGCATGCTACCATCTTATTTATTGCCATTGAGATTGACTCATGTCCGTATCTGTATTTGAAAAAAAAAAAAATAATAATAATAAATCAGTTGGATCCTTCCCCAATTCCTTTGTCGTGAGTGTGTATACTTCTTCTTCCTCTTCTTCTTCCTCGTTCGCCCTGAAAAGGACGCCGTAGCTGTGATATCTGCACCTTTCGGTCGACACATCCGACTTCAGCACTGCATTTTTTGGGACCGGGTTTGCCTTCCCTCTGCGATCCGCACTCGCTCAGCCAGACTGCACTGCTGCAGACTGTTTCCAGGACCACCACGTGGAGGTGGAGTACGGTCTTGGTCAGCTCTGGTTCGCTGACCCTGATGCAAGCAGTCAAGCTATGGGTCGCTGACTGCATTCTCTATTGCTGCATCTTTTGGTCCCATGTGTATACAAACCTGACCTACTTTAGCCTATTGCACTGCTTAATACACTGAAAACACACAAACTGTTTTCCATATATATATATATATATATATATACAAGGGGATTGACATAAGTCTTGGGCCTGACCATGAAGGACATGTCACAGAGAGCTGAAATTTTGTATAGTGTTTATTCCTTTTCAATATGGCCACCGTCTGAATTGACACACTTCTGCCATCTCTGCTTGACCTTGAAAAGACCTTGGGAGTAGAACACCCTATTTTTCAAACTAAACCAGTCATCACATGCCAGAATAACCTCTTCATCGCTATCAAAATGATTTCCTTTTAGCTGTTTTTTAAGATTTGGGAATAGAAAAAAGTCTGATGGAGCCAAATCTGGAGAATATGGTGGGTGTGGAAGAATTTCAATATTCAAATCGTTGGCTGCTAGCTGCACAAGCTGTGATTTGTGAGAGGGCGCGTTGTCTTGAAGCAAAGGAAGATTTTGAGTGCGCGTTATCCCTCGTTTCCTGGTCACAACCTTTCTTAGTTTTGTGAGAAGATCTGCATAGTACTGTCCATTAACTGTGTTGCCACGAGGCAGATAATCTTTCAAAAGGACACCTTTGCCGTCCCAAAAAACAGTCAGCATCACTTTTCCTGCAGATTTCTGCGCCCTCTGCTTGACAGGTGTTGGGGAACCCGGGGTTTTCCATTGCATGCTGGCAATTTTGGATTCGGGGTCATAATGGTGTACCCAAGTCTCATCTACTCTCCCCATGGTCTCCAAAAAATGTAGGTGTTTTTCCCTGAAACATCAGAAATTTTATCACAGCTCTTGCCTCATTCTTTTCCATTGTTTTGTCAAATCTTTGGAGCAGCAGATCCGGTCAATAGGGTACATTGCGCCGTGCACCGTAGCGAGAAACCCCATTGAAGAAACAAACGCGTACTTTACACATTCAGTGCAAATATAATGAACTTTAAATGTGCCAAGTTTCATCTTCCTCCTGTGACTCCTTCATGGTCAGGCCCAAGACTTATGTCAATCCCCTTGTATATATACGAAGTACACTGTACGAAGGATGGCCAAAGTGGAATCAATTTGTTGTGACCTACAAGACGCCACCAGGTGTAATGGCCACTGACTGCTTTGACGGTCGGCGGCTAAGGATCAAAGAAGAAGATATATATATATTCACAATGGTTCTATAGTACTGAAAAATGCTTTTGTTATTTTTCAAGATTGTAAGATTGGGTACCCGGTATACGGCACAACTTCATATTAGACGCTTTGTGTGACGTGCTTGAGGGTGCAATAGTCATGTTCTGTCTTCCTACTCTTAGATACCCCCAGGAGCTACACGGGACCACGAGCCTTATGGTGGGCCACAATATGGCACATTATTCTTCCAAGGGCCGCTGGGTACACCCGTATTTTTATCAAGAGATATAAATCACGTCGACACATTCCTTAATAAGCTGGAGCTAAGGAAGACAACACAATGGGTAGAATAAGAGGTAAACACACGCGGAACACACAACGGGCTGATCACCCGTTTGCCAGTCACTTCGATTACGGAAACAACAGCAAATGGATTGATTTGCCGTTGCCCTAAAGGCGCCATTAGGCGTGATGGGAAACAATGGCAAAGAAAACTTATCTGCTGTTGCCCTAAGACGCCACTAGGCGTAATGGCCACTGACTGCTTTGACGGTCGGTGGCTAAGGACGGAAGAAGAAGAAGACACGCGGAGCTACAGCTGGCAGACATTTCGAGGAATAGTTATTTTCAGAGCAGCCAGAAAACTAGCGACAACAGACGCAGAAATAAAAAAAAATTTCAAAAAAATAAATAAATAAATTGAATAAGTAATTGAATACTAGGAATAAGGACACGACGTAACGAATCCAGACAGTCAGGTCTAACACCAATGTCTACCAAAAAGCAACTGAAATAACAGTCTAGCATTCAAAATATGATATAAACAATTCTAACAATATACCCTAATTATAACCGAAATCACCTGCTTCGGGTCGGGTTGAACGGAATATCGAAGACTCTCAGGGGGGAAAAAATGGATTTCTCCTGGTCCAGGGGAGTGCGAGCAGTCCTATTCAGGATTCGCCATTTTCATGTCTTCATCATGCTACCTGGCAGACAAAAGTAGTCCTTTTTTCAGGGTTTGGTGTTTGTCAATGCTGAACTGGAGTTCACGCGCAAAGTTCTCTCGCTTACCCTTTCCCCTCTTCTCTCTCTCTCGTATTTTTTTCCCGATTGGCTATTGGTTCTGATATAACCAAATGCCTCATGTCTTTGGCTGAAAGAGCCGTGCCTCACCACAAGAAGGTAAAAAAGGTAAAGGTAGTCCCATAGCAGATATTGCCGTAGGGAGTGAAGTATTAGAGACTTCACCATACTAGGTCCAGCACCGAGAGGTGGGGAGACCAGTTCCCTTCCTCGCAGCCTTTTCCTACCATAGCTCAAAGAGCAGAATCAGGCACCCATTTACAGAAACAAACATCAGAGATGGAGTTAATGTTGATCTGTCATAGAAATGAATGAGGTTTGTCAGATTTTTATTATATCAGATATATGATAATGATCCATAAAGTTACTGGAAATGCACGGTTTTTTTGTTGTCCTTGCACAAGAAAAATTGTGTTTATCTGGAGTATTAAATACCCGGTTTAGCACCACGTGGGTTACTATTTTCATGTTGGTTTTTTTTTAATGTTTCATTCTTTTTGCTCTTTTGTTTTGTTTATTGTTAATTCTTTTGAACAGCACTGAAAGGTATGAACAGCCTACATTGCTTGTTTGCAGAAGTATTGTTTGCTGCAAGTAATTTCACGTCAGGCGATAAAAGTTTGCAAGGATGTTACAGACGAGCGACGAAAAATACATAACCGTGTGAATTATGCATTAAAAAAAAACACACACAAAAAAACAAACATTCACACATTTTGTAGAATTTAAAATCAACAGCCAGAAATGCAGAGACAGGTAAATCTATTTAACCATAAAGATGACAAAGGTAACGGCACCAGATGAAACATCCTAACAGAAGTTAAGACAGAAATAGACGTAAAGACTATTTTAAAGACAGAGATGTGTAACACTGTAGGCTGATAGAAGAATTATCTAATTAAATAAATGCAACAATAAAAAAAACAGAGAGAGAGAGGGATAGAGAGAGAGAGAGAGAGAGAGAGAGAGAGAGAGAGAGAGAGAGAGAGAGAGAGAGAGAGAGAGTGAAGGAAAAGAAAAGAAAGTTTAAAAAAATAAATTGAAGAAAGAATTAATACTTGAAACAAGAAACTACTTCCACGCCAGAATAGTTAACACTGGCAGTAAGTACTGATATCTGTGGTTGTTTTTTTTGTTTTTTAAATCAGAAGTTTTACCTGGTTTTGACGAGGTGCGCAACGATACAGACATAAAAGACACTAGTTATAATCATCATGATCACCATCATCCTTTTCTGTTGCACTCATTACAATCATATAGCTACCAATGCAGCTCGTCCTCCAAGAAGCCTACACAAAGCAGTCACACGCGCTTGCTAAGGTGGTTTCCGTGGCAATTTATTTTGCATGACGAGGTTGCCAACCTCATATTAGTCGCCTTGCGCGACTGCGTGAGTGTGTAGTAGTCCTATTCTTTGTTCAGTGATCCCCGTGGGCAACACTGGGCACTAGATATTTTATCGCTCAAATAAAAAGACCTCGGGTGTACAGCAATCCCTCGGTTAGCGCTGTTGATTCTATCTTGAAAATTTGAGCGCTAACCGAAAAAGCTCTAAATGAAAATTAATTTACCACAAGAATTAATAGAAATCAAAATAATTTGTTCCCATGGTCCAGAAAGCTGCATCAATATTAATTAAAAAGTGATAAAAAACAAAAATTTTATACCATATATACTCGAGTATAAGTCGAGAAACCCCCCCCCCCCCCCCCCCCTTTTTGAACCTTAAAAAACGTTCCCCCGACTTATATTCGAGTAAGAAAAAATTACGAAACCGGTCAGTGTTGCGCCCTCCCCCCACCCTTTCTGAAAAAAAATAGAAGCATTTTAATGTAGGTCTACCTGAAATCTATATACAACTCAGGTCTTGCTAGATACCGGTACCGAGATCTCGTTGCTACTTAGCATCCTGATCAAATAACAAGTCACTTCTCAGATCCCAAAGCAAATATTCGACCACCCGGAAAACGTTGGCTCTAAAAAAAAAATCACGAAAATCATAATGTCGATCGCAGCTTAAAAAAAAAAAAAAAAATTAAGAAAAAACGGAAGTATTTTAATGTAATGTAAATCTATTTATAACTTTGGTTTCGCTAAATACCGAGACCTCGTTGTGTGGCGTAGCGTAGGAAGGATAAGAAACTTATAGTAGTTAATAAATAATAGATATAAATGAAGCGAAATTTTGCCTGGATCACCCAGAGGAAGATTTGGCTCAAGAAGTCCTGTTGGGTTTCTCCACCGGCTGAAGGGAGACAAGAGTGTAAATTCTCCTAATTTAGACAACGTCTGGAAAAGTTTGTTAGGAGTTATTTGGTCTCTCGCTACCGTAGTCCCCTTCTCAGTTATCTATTATTATTATCCTTAATCATTACTGGGATTATGATATATTATATTTTACGTGCCCCCTCCCTTATAAAGGAAGATAAACATCAGACAATATGTAACATCTAATAGAATGAACAAGGCATGGGGTACAATATATACAACCAATTGGTTTAATAAAATTAAAATGAACCGATGATGAATTATGGTATTGTTGATGAAAATTGTGTGTATGCTATATGCGATAAGTCTTACAATTCAAGTGTTTTCATCATCTACTGGCTAGTGATATGATGAGCTCCCTTTCAAACAGGGAACTTATCTTTTCAGCCCCTGGCTGATAGTGAAGCGTGGTTGGTTGACCTGTCTCGATATGACGTTGCATCGGGTGGGTCTCTAATGGTTTGGATCTGCCTTCACTGCTCGACTCCGTCTGAGATTGGAATGTCGTGCAAGGCTCCCCGATAGACTGAAGACAAATACGGCTTCATTAATTTCCTAGCTTGAGGAAGCCGTCTTTCCCTAAGCCGTTCGTCTGCCAGTCATATCAGATTTTAGTCTCTAACATCATATATCTAGAGCCTAATCTTGAAATCAATTATCCCCCCTTTCTGCCTTTTATTATTATATTTTCCTGCCCAAGCGGCAGTGTTAAAATGCTTTACCCATGTAAAACACCCTGAATTATCATATAACTGTCAGTTAAACACACTGAATTATCATAGAACTGCCAGTTAAGCACACCGAATTATCAACAAACTGTCAGGCGACAGTATCCGAGCACTGTGCCTCTAGCCTAATCGTCACATCAAATATGATGAATTAACATAGAATTGTCGGACACCAGTATTAAAGAATTGTCTGCTGACATTATTATAGTACTGTATCTCTGGTCGAATCGTCATGTAAATTATGAGGAATATATAGCATTGTCTGTCACCATTATTATTGATATTAATTTCCTCTTGTCTAAACGTCGGGGCGAATACGATGAATTAACATGGAAACCAATATATAATACATTTAAACTTCTTCTCGTATGAACGTCGGGTCGAAAACGATGAATTAATATGGAAATTAATATAGAATCCATTTATAATTAATAGGAACACTTTGTACAGTCTCATCCCGTGGGATCATAAAATACACCAGATCACATTGTAGCCATGTGGCTAGATGCGATCGAAAAGCAAAAATGAATAAAGCAAAACAAGTTCGTACCAATCACTGCATCGATTTTGCAAGGTGCTACACATTTCACCACAGTACTATTTTCTAACGAGATTTCACTTTCCTACTCAGAGATTGGACTCTAATCAGCAATTTAGACACGTGGCTTTACAGTGCTTTAACACGTGAATTAGCAGCGGTCTTCGATTAGGTCTGGCCCCTTCGGCTCCCTGGAGGCAAGTAATTTCGCATCGCTGGGCGCAAACTCTTAGCGCGTTATTTCCGCTTGGGCACGTGATGGAGAGTGGGTCATGTGACTTTGGCGTCCGATAGACGCTCCAATCAATAACGTTAAAAGTCACTTGAGGGGTTTCCTAGAGTGCGTTTAGACTGGTTCTAGCTGAGTCTAGTAGCTGGAACTGGGTTGGTCATGTCCTCAGAAGAGACCCCGATGCCATCATAAGAACAGCTATGCTTTGGACCCCTGAAGGAAAACGAAAAAGAGGCCGACCAAAAACAACCTGGCGGAGGACTGTGGAGGCTGAGATGCAAAGAATGAACCAGAGTTGGGGCACTGTACGAAGGATGGCCACCGACCGAGCAAAGTGGAATCAATTTGTTGTTGCCCTACAAGACGCCACTAGGCGTGATGGCCACTGACTGCTTTGACGGTCGGCGGCTAAGGATCAAAGAAGAAGTAGCTGAGTCTAAAATAGTCTGCCCTAATTCATTATTGGCCGAGCCGCTAGGCAGGTGTTAACCGGTTTCAGGCCACTGAGGTAGGTTTAAGAATGACGTCGTTAATCTAAAAATAGTACCTGACGCTAGGAGAATATTTATCAACGAGAGAAATTTGCCGCGTATTTTTACCGGCTTTTCGATCATGCATTGAAGATGATAGGAAAAAATGGTGTCTCGTAAATTGAATGTAGAGAAGATTGGGCCAGTCGTCACACGTTGCTACCTAGCAATGACCGACAACGGTAATCAGACTTTCCGGGCGAACGAACTTTATTTTAAAAGGGTTGAGAACTGAGCACGCATGCCCGTCTGACATTCTGCCCTACCTTTCTCTAATCATTTATACTAAATTCATGTATTCTCACATGCATTTTACATATTAGCGGGGCGATTTCAAGCGTTTTATACAGGTAAGAGTTCAGATAACATTTATTAGCTACATATAATTATCAGACATTTCGAATACAAACGAAATATTATGTATGTATTGCAGTTACAAAATTATAACAAATATTAAAGGTCTTTAATCGCTGATACTTCGGTCGCTTGTGGCCACAACTGTCACGGCGGAGCATTCTTCATCATCAGACGACTGGTTAGCAGAAGGGTTTGTAGGTGTTGAAAAAGTTGTTCTGTCTCCAAAGGTAGAAGGCACGGATGTATGGTCAATGGGGGCAGAAGATATTCGAGGAGACTTAAAAATGTGAATCGAGCTTGCTTTGCTTTGCCTGCTTTTTCTTTTCGAGAAGCACTTTTTTTTGCAATTTAGATCTTGTTCTATGTTACGGATTACCGTAGAAATGCGTTCCAATTTTGGGTCAAGCTTCATTATGCTAGCATTAATGCATCCTGAAATTTAAAAATCTCGTTAATGTTTGCTGTTGTAAATGTCTTCGTCTGCTCTGGTTCGCTTTTCTCTTCTTGATACTCGAGTGCTCGCTGCCGTTCCAAGTCTACGAGATCCTCATCAGATAGTGGCTCACGATTAGCGTAAGATCGAATTTTTAAAGTGTATAACAGAAATATGGCATAAAATACAAATATCGTTGTATCTAAAAAGCGCTAATCGAACAGCGTAAGACCAGGGGATTGCTGAATATTAATATTTTGAAGACATTTGAATAACCTAATTGTCTGCGTGGGTGCACAGGCTTATTGACTAATGAATGGGACACGAATGTATAGTAGGTAATCGAATTGAGTAGGTAGAAGCTTGTCTGAAAGTAGAAGATTTTGACGCCTGATTTTAAAAATGTTTTGAAAGAGTAAAGTTTCTAATGTTTACATTTGCTTTTAAGCACAATGTATAGTTAAATAAATATTAAAAAAAACAAGATTAACACACTCGGAATAATTTAGAAAAGTATAAGCAGGATTTTAGGAGATTTCCTACGCTCAAATAAATGAAAGTTTGCAGAAGAAATTCTGTCTATCCCACAAACCAGAGGTTCTCAGCCTGTTTTGGGAACCTCTGATGTAATCAAATGTTTCCTCCCAATTTAAAATCGACCATGATGCAATGCGCATAACTTGTATTGTCTAAATAATTTGAGAAAAAAAAATTTGTAAAGGATCGATAGATTTAGCTATTGCAACTTTAATCTCGTTCAGTCTACTAAACCTCATAAAATCATTCTTTCAATATTTTGTAATACCACAACGGTCTAAAACTTGTTTTACGTTTTTAATTGCGCTTAAAAGCAAACCAAACATTGCAAAGTCATATTTTCTTTCTTTAAGTTTCGCAAGATCGATCGCAAACAACCATGGCCCGGCAGTATTCTGTAAAGCAATTACTGTAGTTACACTGTTTATGTGATATGGAAATTATCGTTCTACAACTGCTTGACATCAGTTGCAAGTAATTTTTATTGTTGTAAGTAATGGTGGTATTAATGATGATAATATATAATACTGATGATGTTGATGATTTTTACTCACACTAAAAACACATTTTAAATTGATGCAAAGAAAAGCGAAGTACCTCAATTTAACATTTGTTAAAGGGATTTATTTTAAGATGGTGCATTATCATCGAGCACATAAATAAACTTACAACATCAATATTGGCAAAGTCAGTGATCAACAGAGGGGTACATTAATAATAATAGTAATATGACGTTATCAATGTAGGCCTATATTCTGTAACAATAATTTTACAAAGTATTCGCTCTCAGATGTAGAATCAATACGTAACACATCTTGGCATCGCTTAAGATAAAGTTGGAGAAACACACAGAGATATACCAGTAAAAATACAAGAGGAACTTTCATTGTACCGGGAAATATATGTAAATCAAAGAAATCAAGTCGAAAACAAAACTGAGAATCTTCAATTCAAATTTCAGGGCAGTTCTATTGTATGCCTGAGAAACATGGAGAATAACGAAAATGATAACCAAGAAGAGAGACTTTCATAAAGTGGTTCTTGCGTTGAACAGAAGAATCGAAATGGCATGACTAGATCATCAATGAGGAACTGAAGACACAAAGCTGACAAGTACCAAATAAGATCACCAATGAGGAACTGAAGACAAGAACCTGAGAAGCTGACAAGTACCAGACGAGATCATCAATGAGGAACTGAAGACAAGAAGCTGACAAGTACCAGACGAGATCACCAATGAGGAACTGAAGACAAGAACCTGAGAAGCTGACAAGTACCAGACGAGATCACCAATGAGGAACTGAAGACAAGAAGCTGACAAGTACCAGACGAGATCACCAATGAGGAACTGAAGACAAGAAGCTGTCAAGTACCAGACAAGATCATCAATGAGGAACTAAAAACAAGAAGATGACAAGTACCAGACTAGATCACCAATAAGGAACTGAAGACACGAAGATGACAAGTACCAGCCGAGATCATAAATGAGGAACTTAAGACAAGAAGCTGACAAGTACCAGACATGATCACCAATGAGAAACTGAAGACAAGAACTTGAGAAGCTGACAAGTACCAGACTAGATCACCAATGAGGAACTGAAGACAAGAACTTGAGAAGCTGACAAGTACCAGATTAGATCACCAATGAGGAACTGAAGACAAGAAACTGACAAGTGCCAGACGAAATCATCAATGAGTAGTTGAAAATATTTCAGCTCTTACTATTGTCTCTATCTGACGGTGAGAAAGGAGAGAGAGAGCGGGTGTTGCTTAGACATATAAGTATGGTGGGCCTGGAAAGAGAGATAGCTTTAATAAATCCTCTTCCAGGTTTGTCTCAAGTTCACCCTATTTTTACACATTATATGTGTTTTGTCTATAATTCTGCCAGTTCACTGTCATTGTCGATTTCACTCAAATTGTCTGACTCGACAAATGATTCTAAAACCAACCCAACCACGACAATCCACAAGCCATGAGAAGAAAAAGGCGATGGAAAAACACATGAGAAAGAGATTGAATATATATATGAAAATGATTAAAGAAGACATAAAAGGACCATAGATAGACTGGAAGGCGGTATGAATTTATTGAAGGCCCATGTTTCTTAGAAAGGCGAAAGGCACTGATGATGATGATGATGTTCGTCCCAGAAACATAAATTACGTCCTAAATACAAAATGAGTGAAATGGTTTGACCATTTGGAAAGAGTAGAATAAATAAGAACATAAAGATAAAACAGCAGCCATACAAACTTTCGAAATATGCTAGGTAAAAGATAAAGGATCCGTTACACGCCCTTTGAGGCATATTGGGAATACGGTGTTAGGCCCATATTTTCTTGACCATCGGCACACTAGGGGTGATGTGGTCAGCATCACGCTGGCCGCCTTAACCATCCCAGAGTTGCTCTGGTACCCAATTGGGGCTGGGTCAACCCAGGAGCCGTTTGCGGCCTAAAAAAATCCCACCTCATCTGGGGATCGAACCATGGACCACTGAGCTAGGACGCCAGTTGTTACGTCCTTTTTCACCCTGGGTATTTTAAGGGTGTAGGACTTAACAGTATTGTGTTTTGACACAAGTCTAACTGTTATTAAAAGGATACGCATCAGCGTAATTAAGTATGGTTAATAATGTTTAAATTAGTTGTGCACGAAAGAGCACCTATTTGGTGCGGTATTAAATTGAAGGGTGTCACGTAGCGTTTAAAGGATAAGAGAATTATTTAGAGGAAATAATAGATCTGATGTGGAAGATTTGGCTCAAGGAATCCCTGCTGGGTTTTCCCACTTCCGAAGGGTGACGAAGAGGGTAAATTCTCCTAACTCGACAGGTCTGGAAAAGATTGTAAGGAGATATTTGGTCTCTCGCTACCGTCGTCCCCTTCTCAGTTATCTATTATTATTATTCTTTAAATTATATTATATTTTACGAGCCCCCCCTCCCTTATAAAGGAAGATAAACATAGACAATATTCAACATCTAATGGAAGGAACAAAGCGTGGGGTACAGTATATACACCCAATTGGTTTATTGCAATAAAGTGAATAGATGGTGAATGATAGTATTGTCGATGGAATTAGTGTCTGCTGTATGTATTATGTGTCTCACACTTCACGTGTTTTTCATCATGGATGACTAAACTTTGTGGCATTGATTAGGTGAGTTTCCTTTGTCGTGGACTTAGCTTTTCAGCCCCCGGCTGATAGTGAAGTGTGGTTAGTTCTCCGGTCTCCTGACGTTGCCCCGGTAGGTCTTGAATGGTTCGGATTTGCCTTCTCTGTGCTCGACTCCGTATTCTGCGCTGAGATTGGACTGTCGTGCAAGGCTCCACCATAGACTGAAGACAAATACGACGGCTTCATTAATTTTCTAGCTTTAGAAAGCAGTCTTTCCCTAAGCCGTCCCTCTGCCTGTCACCTCAGATTTTAGTCTCTAACATCATATGTCTAGAGTCTAATCTTGAATTCAAGTTTCTCCTGTCTGTCCTTTATTATATTACTCTGCCCCAGTGGCAGTATTATAATTCTTTAGACTGAGTTATCGTCAACTTAACCCGATGAATTATTATAAAATGTCAGTTAAACCCACCAAATTTATCATAGAAATGTCGGCAACAGTATTCTAGTTCTGTGCCTCTAGCCTAATCGTCATGTCATTATGATGAATTTAACAAATAATTGGACATCCGTGTTTTTTAGAATTGTCTGACAACATTATCACACACTTCATGTCTGGTCGCCTCGTCATATAATTTATAATGAATATATGTCACGGTCTGTCAACATTATCGTTAATATTAATTTCCGTTAGTCTAAACGTCGGGTCGAAATTAATCAAATAATATGGAAATTAATAGCTATATATATATATATATTCCCGTTATACATTATTATGAACATGTACATATCCCGTGGGATCATAAAATATACCCGATCACATGTGGCTGGATGTGATCGTAAAACAAAAATATGAATAAAGTAAACATACCAATCTTGCGTCGATTTTGCAATGTACTACACATTTCATCACATTATATTCTAGCGAGATTTCACTTACCTACTCAAAGATGGACGCTAACCCGCAATTAGACACGTGGCTTCAGTGCTTTTAATGCGAGAATTCGCCGATAATTGGGTTAGACCTAGCTGTCTCAAGGGTTCCGGGCAAGTGAAGATTGCCCGTGGTTTGGCGCACTTTTAGCGGGACATTTCCGCTTGGACACGTGATCCATAGCGTGCATCATGTGACATTAGCCTCGTTTTAGACGCTCCAATCAATAAGGTTAAAAGTCACGTGAGGTTTTCCTAAGTGGCCTAAACTGGTTTTATCAGCTTAAGCAGTCTTAAATTAAAACAGGTTCCTAGCTACCGAGGTCATTGGTCAACAATGACGTCGTATCTAAAAATAGCGAGGAGAAATACTGAATGCTAGGAGAATTTACGCAAGTGACACTTCCCGGGACTTTGCGATCATGCATTGAGGATGAGAAAAAAACGATGTCACGTAAATAATAAAAAAAATGAAGAGAAGATTGGGCAAGTTGTCACACAAGCCCCTCCTCAAGTTTGACGTTCCGTCCAACTCCTCTTGTCCTGTCTTCCTCTTCTTTTCCAGTTTCTCATATCTCCTCGGTTGCGTCCGGATGTCTGCTCAAAAAATCTGCCCCTACGTTGTTCTTCCCAGGTATGTATTCTATGTGAAAGGAATATGGCTGCAACAGGAGTGACCATCTCATAAGCCGGGCATTAAGGTTCTTCGACGCTGCAAGAAATATCAACGGTTGGTGATCACACTGCACCGTGAACTTTTTCCCGTATAAATATGGTTGAAACTTCTGCACAGCCCATATTAGCGACAGACATTCTCGTTCGATGGTAGAGTAGTTCTGTTCAGCAGGGTTCAATTTCCTACTAGCATATGCGATGGGGAATAGAGTTGCAGAAGGTCTATCACTAGGCTGCAGGAGAGTGGCTCCTATCCCTATATTGCTAGCATCTGTTCGCAGCGTAAAGTTCAGAGTTAAGTCAGGCAGTCGCAGAATTGGCCTAGCTGTGAGTTTCTCCTTCAGCAGCGTGTAGGCATTTTCGCACTCCGCTGTCCAGGTTACTTTGTCCGGGTTCCCATTCTTGGTTAATGCGGTCAATGGCGCACTCAGGGTATTAAAATCTTTAATATATCTCTGGTAGAAGCCACATAGAGACACAAATGACCTTACATCCTTTTTAGTCTGGGGTCGTGGGGCCCGCTGTAACTTCTCAATATTACGCGCATCTGGGAACATGCATCCATGCGAGATAGTGTGTCCCAGGAATTCTAGTTGCTCGCAGGCAATTTGACATTTTGTAGGGCGAGCGGTGAGTCCTGTTTCTCTAAGTCTTTCGAAGAGTAGGGAAACTGCGTCCAGGTGCTCCTCAAAGGTGTTCGTGGCAATAAGTATGTCGTCCATGAAATTACTTATCCCAGGGTGGTTCAGGGGTTCCAGTAGCTTCCTCATCATACGAGTAAAGACGCTTGGGGCGTTGCTTAGCCCAAATGGCAATACATTAAACTCGTAATGGCCTTCAGAAGTACTAAATGCTAACATATGTCGAATTTCCTCTTTTACCGGGATCTGGTAGTACCCTTTGCTAAGGTCTATCTTCGAAAAGTATCGTGCTCTACTCAGCTTGGTGAAAAGCTGATTCTGATCCGGTAAGGGCTCCGCTTGAAATTCCGTTACAGCGTTGAGCCTTCGGTAGTCTATGCAGAGGCGATGTTCTCCTGTGGATTTTCTAAGCAACACTACACTCGCACTATAAGGCGACTCTGATTTTGAGATAATATTTTCCTTAAGCAGGTACTCGATTTCCTCACTCAATGCCTTTGCTTTAGCATAAGGAACAGGATAGTTCTTAACTCGTACCGGGGCGAGGTCTGTTAGCTTCATATCAAATTCTATCAGGTTGGTCATGCCAGGTTTATCCGTGAGTGTACTAGGGTGTTTTCAACAACTGTTGAACCCGTGCCTGCTGATCCTCCGTTAAAGTTGAACTAATCTGAACATCTTGATGAGTTTCGCACTGACGAAGAGGGTATTCACAGGAGGTCAGGGGTTCTGCCTCAGTTTCCGTCGCAATAGCCAGTGTCAGGAAATGTGCTGGTTCTGCACCTGGTCTTTCATAATATCGCTTCAGCAGGTTTATGTGGTAAATTTTCTGCTTCCCCTTTATGGCAATCTTGTAATTGGTGCGCGACATTTTCTCAACAATTTTATATGGACCTCTCCACCCGATTTGCAATTTATTATTGCTACTGGGCAGGAGTAATAATACCTGTTCTCCTACTTCTAGCTCCCTATCCTTCGCAGTGCGGTTGTAGTAACGCGCATGTTTACGACGGGCACGGCGTACATTTTCCTTTGCCAGTTCCCATCCTGTTTTAAGGCGTTGGGTCAACTCCTTCACGTATTGGGATGCAGAGGTGACCGTCTCATCAGCTTTATCATCTGTCCAAGTACGTAACAGTGCCTCTAAAGGTCCTTTTATAGGTCTACCAAACAGCAATGTGGCAGGAGGCATCCCAGTAGAATTGTGGGGTACTTCGCGGTAAGCAAATAGTGCTGCGGGTAAGTATTGATCCCAGCTCTCTGGTTTTTCCTGCGCAAGTTTCCGAAGGATGGAAATAAGGGTCCCGTTAAACCGCTCCACCTGGCCATTTGCCTGGGGTTGGTAGGGAGAGGTGTGGATATGTCGGGCCTGAAATATCCTAAACACTTCCTCGGTGAGTTTTCCTCGGAATTGGGAACCATTATCTGTCAGGATCTGTGACGGAAACCCTAGCCGAGTAAATATGGTGAGCAGAGCCTCAGCAACATGCTTAGAATCACAGGCGGGCATAGCAATTGCCTCTGCCCACATGGAGCAACAATCCACTAACGTGAGTATATAACTGTTTCTCTTTTTGCTACGAGTAAGTGGACCCACAATATCCACCGCTACTCGTTCGAAGGGTGTGCCCAAGATTGGCATTTCTCCCAGAGTGGCTGGGGCCGTCCAGTGTTTCGGCGCTGTCCTCTGGCACTGCGGGCATGATTTCACATATCTCTGGATATCGGCGTTGATACCTGGCCAATAATAATGACATGAAATACGCTGAATCGTGGCACTTATGCCCATGTGGCCACTAAACGGAAGGGCATGGCCCATTTCTAGGACCTGGGCTCGGTATGCTGATGGAACCACAAGTTGCCCATGTTCCTGTCCTCCATTTCCTGCTTTCCGATGCAACAGCCCATTTTTCTTGTAGAAGTCTCCCTTTTGGAGAGGAGTGTGCGCTCTCGGTAGTTTTTTGTAGCAGGGTGCTAGAGATTGATCCTCCGTTTGTGCCTTTTTTAATTCCTCAGGAAGGATGTTGGGTGGGGATTCCAACTCCGTATTCCGTTTGGCCTGTCCTCTAGTGGTGACAGCCGCCACAACCAGAGGGTGAATGGGTTCTCCCAAGAACACATACCTACACCCTAAGATCAAGGGATAAATAGGGTCGTCCAAGATCGCTGCACGGATTTCCCCAGTCACATATTTTGATTTGACCTTAATCTTGGCTATGGCCAAACGCATAGGTGCTGCACTTTTAGTAGGTCCTTGTATTTCTATAGTGTCTTCTGTCATCTGGTCAGGCTTGACTAGGGATGCACAGACAACTGCGTCGAATGCAAGGCCTGTATCATAAAGGCAGGTCACCTCTTGGTCATTTACGAGGACTGTCTCAACGACCGGGGGATGTCGGGGTTTGTCCAGAGGTTCTTCCGGTCCATTTCCCCTTGCGGCACTTTTACGTAAGCAGGCAGCATGATGAGGTGGGTTTTTCCGGTTGCACTCCTGCGTATTGTGGGTGATGGTTCTACAGTGCTTACACCATTTTTCCCCTTGCCTCTGCTGCTGGAAATTAGATCTCTGAGTAGTCTTGTAGTCTGGCTTGTCATGCTTTTTGCAGTTAGTATACGGTGGTTTCACTTGGGGGTCCATGTGTGACTGAGCTGTCTGTCTAGGTACGTAATCTGGTTGTTTCCATCTGGGTGGTGGATTCTCTGATAGTGCTGCCTGATATCGTTCCGCTAACTGGACTATGGATTCTAAAGTGCTGGCCCCATTCTCTGTCAGGAATCTTCTCATGTCGGAAGTCATGGTGTCCTTCAGTTGTTCGATCATGACCATTTCCTTCAGGCCTTCCCAATCATGAGTAAAATTCCCTAGGGCACCCCACTTCTCCACGTAGGAATCCAGTCTCGCAGCAAACTGAGCAAAGTTCTCTCCGACTTCCCTCCTAGAGTTACGGAACCTCTTCCTATAGGCGTCAGCATGTAGCTCATAACGAACCAATAGTGCCTTTTTCAAAGAGTCGTAGTCATCCTGTAAACCTGGAGGAAGCTTGCTATACACGTCATAAGCAGTTCCTCTAAGCCCTTGCGACAGTTTCAGGTTCCATTTGCTCTTCTCCAAACCAAACGTGGTGGCAAACTTCTCAAATTTGTCCAGATACCTATCGATCGAGTCGGCTTGTTCCGAGAAAGCTTCGAATGGAAACGTCAAGGGTCCCAAAGTTGACATGAGTGAGGATGGCAAAGGTCCTGTGCCCCCTGCGTGCAAGGAGGGCATATCATCTGACCGTGGCGATAGGTTGCCTGAGGAGGTAGATGCGGTCGCACCGGCTACTGGTTCAACTCTTTGAGCTTGTCCCTGCATCTCTAACTGCTTCATCTTCAATGCATGCTCGCGTTCATCTCTCTCGCTTCTTTCTCTAGCGTCTACAGCTTTTATCCTCTCATCTATTTCTGCTAACTTTATTCGCTCTTCTCTTTCAGCTTTCGCTGTTTCTCGAGCGTAATACTTATCAGTCTCGACACTGACATAATTTGCAAGGTCCACCCCACTATAACCTAGATCTCGACCGGCCTCCCCTAGTGCTGCCTTAAGCTTAACTATTTCAGCCATCTCTTGCAGTTAAAGTCCACACTGAGTAAGCTAGTGCTACCTTCCAATAGTATTTCTAGCAACAAGTAAATACTAATTATTTATCCGACTGCTGTAGAATGAAATTACTACAGTTATGGAGACTTAAGGTCTGTAATTCAATGAAATACAAAATCAAGAACTAACTTAATTAAACACAACATATATAAAGGGATTCACCAATCAATGCCTGAATTTCTAGAAAAAATGTTTTCTGTCTTTCTAGAGCTCACTGTGTGAAAATACATGTGTTAAAATGGTATACTGTAATGACTGAATGGATGATACTATCCCAGAGGTATGATAAAATACATAAGTTCAAATCCCGGACCGAGACACCAGTGTCACGTAGCGTTTAAAGGATAAGAGAATTATTTAGAGGAAATAATAGATCTGATGTGGAAGATTTGGCTCAAGGAATCCCTGCTGGGTTTTCCCACTTCCGAAGGGTGACGAAGAGGGTAAATTCTCCTAACTCGACAGGTCTGGAAAAGATTGTAAGGAGATATTTGGTCTCTCGCTACCGTCGTCCCCTTCTCAGTTATCTATTATTATTATTCTTTAAATTATATTATATTTTACGAGCCCCCCCTCCCTTATAAAGGAAGATAAACATAGACAATATTCAACATCTAATGGAAGGAACAAAGCGTGGGGTACAGTATATACACCCAATTGGTTTATTGCAATAAAGTGAATAGATGGTGAATGATAGTATTGTCGATGGAATTAGTGTCTGCTGTATGTATTATGTGTCTCACACTTCACGTGTTTTTCATCATGGATGACTAAACTTTGTGGCATTGATTAGGTGAGTTTCCTTTGTCGTGGACTTAGCTTTTCAGCCCCCGGCTGATAGTGAAGTGTGGTTAGTTCTCCGGTCTCCTGACGTTGCCCCGGTAGGTCTTGAATGGTTCGGATTTGCCTTCTCTGTGCTCGACTCCGTATTCTGCGCTGAGATTGGACTGTCGTGCAAGGCTCCACCATAGACTGAAGACAAATACGACGGCTTCATTAATTTTCTAGCTTTAGAAAGCAGTCTTTCCCTAAGCCGTCCCTCTGCCTGTCACCTCAGATTTTAGTCTCTAACATCATATGTCTAGAGTCTAATCTTGAATTCAAGTTTCTCCTGTCTGTCCTTTATTATATTACTCTGCCCCAGTGGCAGTATTATAATTCTTTAGACTGAGTTATCGTCAACTTAACCCGATGAATTATTATAAATGTCAGTTAAACCCACCAAATTTATCATAGAAATGTCGGCAACAGTATTCTAGTTCTGTGCCTCTAGCCTAATCGTCATGTCATTATGATGAATTTAACAAATAATTGGACATCCGTGTTTTTTAGAATTGTCTGACAACATTATCACACACTTCATGTCTGGTCGCCTCGTCATATAATTTATAATGAATATATGTCACGGTCTGTCAACATTATCGTTAATATTAATTTCCGTTAGTCTAAACGTCGGGTCGAAATTAATCAAATAATATGGAAATTAATAGCTATATATATATATATTCCCGTTATACATTATTATGAACATGTACATATCCCGTGGGATCATAAAATATACCCGATCACATGTGGCTGGATGTGATCGTAAAACAAAAATATGAATAAAGTAAACATACCAATCTTGCGTCGATTTTGCAATGTACTACACATTTCATCACATTATATTCTAGCGAGATTTCACTTACCTACTCAAAGATGGACGCTAACCCGCAATTAGACACGTGGCTTCAGTGCTTTTAATGCGAGAATTCGCCGATAATTGGGTTAGACCTAGCTGTCTCAAGGGTTCCGGGCAAGTGAAGATTGCCCGTGGTTGGCGCACTTTTAGCGGGACATTTCCGCTTGGACACGTGATCCATAGCGTGCATCATGTGACATTAGCCTCGTTTTAGACGCTCCAATCAATAAGGTTAAAAGTCACGTGAGGTTTTCCTAAGTGGCCTAAACTGGTTTTATCAGCTTAAGCAGTCTTAAATTAAAACAGGTTCCTAGCTACCGAGGTCATTGGTCAACAATGACGTCGTATCTAAAAATAGCGAGTTCCGCTGCTAGTGAGGACTAAACCGATGATTTTGTTATTGAAGTTTTTATTGATAGCCTGACAGTCTTGAATACGTGTCTTGAAAAGAGGAAGTTCACGTACGTAAGAAACATATATATAATACCCTTGCCGTCAAACGGACTACGGCAGGTTGTGGGAGGTCAATCAAGTTTGTTACTATGGATTATGAATATGCACTGTTTGTTTTATATGATGCATTCCTTATGATATACTATGGATGTTTCAAATATATTATTTATGAGGCCAACCAAAAAGGGGACATTAATTGATATTAACGTTCCACGTATTTAGTACCATTGGCCATAACGTTTATTGCCACCCTTGAGAGGTCAGCCGTTATCTAGTATGTCAATCAAGTACATGATTAATATATATCAATGCTATGCACCATAATGTCCCAATATGATTTGATACATGATTGATGATGCCTGCTGTGACCATGATTGAAGTTGTTGCGTGTACAAATAAATTGTGTCGTCTACGTTGATCCACGAGTCCAGCGTACATTACTAACTGTTGGTCAAATTGATGACACATCTTGTCAGTGTTGTTGTCATCATCACCATTGATATATCAGCTCTCGAACCACATCAATATTCATTCGCGTTATTGAAGTTGTCGGCTACCTGTAAGCCCGACCAAAGCTGATAATCACTAAATCAGCAATAATCAGAACATTCGCTAACCGAACCAAAATATAACCATCACAACAGTTGGTAGTCTCCAGAAGGAAGAAGAGCGGCTACAATTGGTGGCCAGTGTGGGGATCAAAGCGAACTCTAGTGAAGAAGCGTTTGAAAAACCGAAAAAAAAACAGTTCGATCTTTCAAGGCGACATCATCGCATACTTGGGATCCAAGGTCAAGTTCAACGCTGGATGGTAACTTCAACATGTTCATTGTGGCTCAAGCATGCAGCGCCCGGATTCCAAAACCGCAAACTTTACGAGGGCCGGGAAATTTTTTCTTTTAGGAAAAGATAAGTAAAAAAACTGTTGTTCTTTTTACCGTTGCATGTTTAGCTGAGCCTTACTTTAATATGTCCATATTTGTATTGCATGTTTTATGTTCCATATTTCATGTGGGCGGTTGGGTTTGGCGACTCGCGAAGGGAACATCCCAGATTCACTCCATGGTCTTCGTGAGTGTTCTTTAGGGACATTTTTGCAGACCTCCCTCAGTGGAAGTTCCAACGTATAATTGTTGAAGGATTTTTGAGTCCACTGCGTTTGGTTGTCTATGACAACTAATTGTTTAGCTGTGACGTCGAGTTTCTCACTGTTGTTATCGTATTAATTTCTTATAAGTACCTTATTTTCATGATGTATTTTGTTTGTGACCGTCCTTCTCAATCTCGCTATCGTTTATTTGTATACACCATTTATGTTTATACATTGTATTGTTACTTGTCTAGTCATTTTTTTTCGCAGCTGTCATTGCATTCTTTGCAAAATTCTCTTTTTAGTTCTACTTTGTGCTTCATTTGATTCATGCGAACGTTGTCATTCGTCTTTTATATCTTGTCTTTGTCAATCTTGTTTGCATTGTCTACTTCTGTTGTACTCTTGTAATATTTTAATGCATACTTTTATTATTAATTAATAACATTATTAATAGTTAGTAAGTAATTGTGCAGTTCTATGGACAGGAACTTATTGCACTTGTAAAAGATAAATAAATTTTAAATCATTTGGAAAAATCTTTCAAAGGAAGTAAGATTACGCATACAAAAATTGATGGCATTAGAGCTTGAGAAAATTAGATTAACGAATGAAGGCAATTCTCACAACGCTCAGGTTGGTCAAGCTTGCTCTAACAAAGAAAATAATAGATATGTTAACTTAAAATTGCCACGATTTAATCCACCGGCAGACGATATACTATTTTATTTAGATAGGTTTCAGGCAATATGCGAAGCCAACAACATTGAAAAATCACAGTATTGCGCAGATTTGTTACCGTTACTTACAGGCGAAGCAATGACAGTATTTAATCTGTTGAAAAATACTGACAAAAATAATTATGATGCTATTAGAGCTGCTTTGCTTAGAAAATTCCAACTTAATGAGGATGGTTATCGTTTACGTTTTAAATCACTGTTACCGTAAAACGGAAAGGATTTTAGTGATTTTATCTCACACATACGTCTCACATTTGACAGATGGGTTGAATTATCCAAAATAGAACGTTCTTATGACGCTCTTGTAGATTTATTGCTGCGTGATAAGGTCATGTCTTCGGTTAACCCGTCATTTCTTTCGTTCCTGCATGAACATAAGCCAGCAAATTTAAATGACATGGAGCAAAACTGTAGACAATATTGTACTGCACATCCAAACATGGTAGTTAGCAATTCTCATGTTAGAGAGGAACTGCCTGTTGCATTTGCCGTGCAACAAGGAAATCATTTCCGAAATCGTTCTATCAGTAATGATAGAAACTTTAAAAAGGGAGATAACAAGAATTTCAACTCTTTTAAAGGGAAATCATTTAGAAATGGCTCTCCATATCATCAAAATTGGGATCAATCTCACATGTCACGTGATTTTAACAAGAATAATTCTAGTAATTATTAAGGTAATAATTACAATAATAATTGGCAGTCCAGATCAAATTTTTCTAATAACCGACATAACTCTCCAAACAAACAGTATAATCAAAGAGATAATAGCTATTACAATAATTGGAGATCAAATCAAAATGGTAATCCCAATAGCCATAATAATTATAACAATTTTAGAGACAATAGTCGGAATCGATCTCGAGGTAGAGATAGATCTTCCAACGGTAGATCGCATCACCAGGCTAATTCTGCTCAGTGTAATGCACAAAGTAATGTAGATCAGGATACAAATTTTAATCCTCATAATGCATCGTCTTGTTCTCTTGATTTTTAACAGGCCAAACTTTGCCATGAATGCACGACTTTGTTCAAGCCCAAGGCGATCACTACGCTGAGTTGCGGACATGTTTTACCAAGCCTTCCTGCGATGTCCACAGCCATGTCAGCATCTACGCATGATGGAACAGGGTCTCTAACCTTACATAAAGGATTTGCTAACAAAATTCCTGTCTCTATCCTTTTAGATACAGGTTGTTACACCATCGGCATCAGACATTCGTTAGTCCACCCGTCATGCGCAACGGGGAAAACTGTGAAGTGCGTCACGTTTGGCGGTACAGTTGAGACTTTCCCAACGGTGATTATTGAATTAGATACACCGTTTTTACAGGGAAAATACATGCCTGTCTTCTTCCTGCACCAATTAGTGATTTGATAATTGGTCATATACATGGTGTTAAAGAGTGTACCCCACAGCAGATTGCTACTTGGGAAAAGCAACATATGCATTCTGCTTATGCAGTTGTCACTAGATTGCAAGCTAAGGATATGTTGCAAAGTACACCAACAATATCTCCTGGCAATAATAATGATGATTTTGACTCTACTGTATCACGAGAGTCTTTTATAGAATTACAACAAAATGATGTTTCATTACATAAATTTTTTCTGTTAGCTAATAATAGTACAAACAAAGAAACAAACTCTAAACATAGTTTTGTACTGAAGAATGGTGTGTTAGTTCGATTGATACGTGATACTACTTCATCCGTACGGTCTCAAATTCTAGTACCTACTAAAATGAGAGCTCGTATATTGCGTTATGCTCACGACTCCCAATGTGCAGGTCACATTGTTTTTTCACGCACAAAATCCAGAGTTCTATCTTCATTCTATTGGCTAGGTGTCCATAGAGATGTAAATATTTACTGTCGTTCTTGCATTACATGTCAAGAGGTTAAGGTACGAGGTCCACGCCACGCAGCTCCTATTCAAGCTGCTGACATTCCAATTCGACCATTTGAGAAAATGGCTATCGATATTATTGGTCCTATACAACCTTCTGCTAGAGGACATACACACATTCTCACGTGTATTGATATGTGTACTCGTTGGCCTGAGGCTATACCACTAAAGAGTACCTCATCTGCTGATGTTGCGGATGCACTATGGTTGATTTTTTCTCGTCTAGGTTTTCCGAGAAAAATCTTATCTGACCATGGTGTGCAATTCGTTTCTGAATCAATGTCCCAAGTCATGGCTATGCTACACATCGACAGATCTCTTAGTAGTATCTATCACGCCATGTCAAATGGTTTAATTGAGCGCCAAAATAGAACACTAAAACAGTTATTAGGTAAAATTACTGAGGATCATCCTCAAGATTGGGATAGAGTACTACCCGCTGCTCTATTTGCTTATCGAGAGGTGCAAAATGAAACTACAGGTTTTTCACCGTTTCAGCTCGTCTTCGGTGTTCAACCTCGTGGTCCTATGTCGTTGCTTCACGACCTACTCACTGAGGAGGATATTACGGATGACACTCAATCCTCGTATGAATATGTAATTTCTTTGAGAAAAAAAATTATAGATGCATGTAGGTTAGCTACCACATCATCTGAGTTAGCAAAAGAAAAAGCTCGACTTTTTGCTAATAGATATCGACGTCTTCGCCAGCTTTATCCTGGTGACGAGGCCTATGTATTACTCCCTCGTAAAGACAATCGTTTGCTCATTGCCTGGAAAGGCCCTTTCAAGATAATTTCTAGAATTTCGGATGTCGATTACATTGTCGATATCATGGGTAAACATAAAACCTTTCACATAAATATGTTGAAAGAATTTCATGCTCGTCCTGACTATCTTCAGTCAGTGTTTCAAGCGACTGACGACCCTACACCTTGTCGCCATCATTATACCGCTTTGTCGGTTATTCAGGAAGATGAGTCTTCTTTTCCGGAGGTACCTTTACCTATACCGGTAGTACCACTTAATTCTACAGAAACGTGGACTGACTTATCTATTTCTTCTGATCTTTCTGCGGATAAGCGTCAGCAAATATCTTCTCTTCTACAATCCTATCAAGATGTCCTCACTGACATCCCTGGTCATACGTCTGCCATTCACCATGACATTTTACTGACCGATGACACACCTATTCGAGTCCGTCCAAATCCCATTCCTCTTCACTTTCGAACTCAGGTTGACAAGGAATTGGATGAGATGCTTCGATTAAAAATAATTGAACCATCCACTTCACCATATTCTTCATCTATGGTTATTATTCGTAAGAAAGATAATAACATCCGTCTTTGTGTCGAGTATCGAAAGTTAAATAAAGTTACACAATTTGACGCGGAACCATTACCACTTTTGGAAGATTTACTTGTTAAACTTTCTAAATCTATTTTTTTTTTACTAAGCTAGATTTGTCAAAGGGCTATTGGCAAGTCCCCTTAACAAATCATGCAAAGCCACTCACTGCTTTTTCTACCCCACGTGGTCTTTTCCAATGGAACTTTATGCCATTTGGACTTTTAAACTCTCCTGCTACCTTTGTACGCATGATGCGTCGTATTTTATCTCATCGTCCTGATGTCATTGCCTATATCGATGACATTTGTCTTTTTAGTGACTCCTGGGATGATCATTTTCGTGGATTGAACACATTATTGTCCACTCTACGTGCGTATAACCTAACAGCTAAACCATATGTTGGTTTTCATGACATATCATTTTTAGGTCATCGTGTTGGTCACGGTCTGTTATAAACTGAGGACAATAATGTTTCTAAAATCCTTAATATCACGGCACCTAAGACAAAAAAAAAAAAAAAGTCAGAAGTCTTTTAGGGCTAATTCAATTCTATGGGAGATTCATTCCTCACTTATCTACCATCACTGCACCTTTCTCTACGTTGTTAAAGAAGGGCGCAGCTAACATGATTCGGTGGTCGCAAGAACATCAAATCACGTTGGATATCATTAAATCATATTTTTCTGCTGCACCTGTTTTACAGTTGCCTAATGCAGACCTAATTTTTGTGCTTCGCAGCGATGCGTCAAATTTTGGAATAGGCGCAGCATTACTACAGGAGTACGCAGGTACATTGCACCCAGTAATGTACGTGTCCAGAAAATTGACGCCTACAGAGAAAAATTATTCAGTCTTGGATAAAGAACTTTTGGCAATGGTGTGGTCAATAAGCAAGCTACAACGATTTTTATTGGGAGCACATTTCATCGTGGAAACAGATCAGCGTGCTCTTACTGCTCTTAACAACAGATATGTGAAGTCATCGAAATCCACGAGGTACGCAATAGCTTGACAGCCGTACCACTTTACGATCTGCGCAATCCCTGGGTCAGAAAATGTACTCGCCGATGTTCTCTCTCGTTGTCCTCATGAGTCGAGCGAGCCTCTGCGCCTTACATAGAGTAACGCCTCTACACGGACAGTTCCTCAATTGTGACTTACTACTCAAGGAACCTTGCTTCGTTCAGTAATATTATTATTATTAACTTTTATGCTAGTTTTGTATCTACATTGACATTCCAGTAATTTTGTATATACAGTTTTCCATTGATAGACTACAATAACTTTAACTTAGAAATAATAGACTATTATGTGAGTTTAACATTTCAGAGTGATAACATTTTAATTCAAACGTAACATTGTGAAATTATTGACAGTCATCAAATATAACATTACAACTTCGTGACTTTTGTCAACAGTGACTTTACTTTGGATTAATGACATTTTAAGGCAATGAACTCTGTGCTTTAACTATTAACAGTTAAACTAACTTGGTTGTGTTTAATATTTAATATAGTAAATAGCAATTATATTATTATATGAGTGCGAGTTCATAGCGCTAGTACTTTTCGCTCATAACATACGTAGAATATTAGCACTCGTACTTCATTAGTATCGCTAATTATTGCTGCGCAATTTTAGGTGTGTTGTTTACTTCGCGTAGTTTATTTGCATTCTTCCTCATTCATACCTCATGGTTATATGCATTCATATTCCATGTAATTGAATTCATTTATTGACATTTTTTCTTTCTTTTAACATTTTGTTTGATTATTATCATCCTTAGTCATTTATTTTCTCTATTGTTACTACAATTGGAACATTTTGGTTGATAGTAGTTCTACAATTCCTTACATTGTCTTTCGTTCATTTGAGTTGGATTTTAAAAATGTCTTCCTTCACTATTATTACTTTCTTTAGTATAATAAAGTTGATATGATGTATTATTTATAATTTGATCGACCTCTACGCGGTTATTCAAGTAAAAAAAAAAAAAAAATTTTTTTCCGGGGTGTTGAGGTAATCTGTTACGTCCTTTTTCATCCTGGGTATTTTAAGGGTGTAGGACTTAACAGTATTGTGTTTTGACACAAGTCTAACTGTTATTAAAAGGATACACATCAGCGTAATTAAGTATGGTTAATAATGTTTAAATTAGTTGTGCACGAAAGATCACCTATTTGGTGCGGTATTAAATTGAAGGGATTGCTAATGATTTTTTGATGACGTAGTGAGGAGAGATTCAAGATGTCAGCCAGACCGGTCAGAGGTTGGTCTGTATTGTTTCATAGCCCCAGTCTATGGTATATGTTTATATTGTATTAATTACCTTCCAGGAGGAAGTGTTGGCAGCTTCTCTTCTACCGTAAGTGAATTCTGGATGCATTGTGGTATAAGGCCAGTATAGTTTAGTCAGGGCTTCGGCGATGTGAGATTCCGCTGCTAGTGAGGACTAAACTGATGATTTTGTTATTGAAGTTTTTATTGATAGCCTGACAGTCTTGAATACGTGTCTTGAAAAGAGGAAGTTCACGTACATAAGAAATATATATATATAATACCCTTGCCGTCAAACGGACTACGGCAGGTTGTGGGAGGTCAATCAAGTTTATTACTATGGATTATGAATATGCACTGTTTGTTTTATATGATGCCTTCCTTTTGATCTACTATGAATGTCTCAAATATATTGTTTATAAGGCCAACCAAAAATGGGACATTAATTGATATTAACGTTCCACGTATTTACTACCAGTGGCCATAACGTTTATTGCCGCCCTTGAGAGGTCAGCCGTTATCTAGTATGTCAATCAAGTACATGATTAATATATATCATTGCTATGCACCATGATGTCCTAATATGATTTGATACATGATTGATGATGCCTGCTGTGACCATGATTGAAGTTGTTGCGTGTACAAATAAATTGTGTCGTCTACGTTGATCCACGAGTCCAGCGTACATTACTGACTGTTGGTCAAATTGATGACACATCTTGTCAGTGTTGTTGTCATCATCACCATTGATATATCAGCTCTCGAACCACATCAATATTAATTCGCGTTATTGAAGTTGTCGGCTACCTGTAAGCCCGACCAAAGCTGATAATCACTAAATCAGCAATAATCAGAACATTCGCTAACCGAACTAAAATATGACCATCACAACAGTTGGTAGTCTCCAGAAGGAAGAAGAGCGGCTACACCAGTGCACTAACCATTATGCTACCGCGGCTCCCAAAGATGCTAGACCGATGGCTTATTTGTTGAAGGCCTGTGCTAATTGTTGAAGACCTGTGCTAACAAGAGAACTGAAGGGTAGGGAACGAATCAACTGAAAGAAAACGAAGAAGGACAACGAAGAAGATGAAGAAAATAATATCACAACGAGGAGAGGAAGGAGAGCAATGAACAACAATCCACAATTGTACGAAAAAAAACCCACACGCAGTAAGAAACTTTCATTCACTCCACAGGTGGTAACTGAACACGAGGGATTAAGCCATAAGCAAATATCGACAGTTGAATATACCATCCAAAATTATTGGCAGTAAGTATCTTAATTATAATATCGACCCATCAGTGGTCGAATAAGGTATCTTTCTCCACAAATTTAAAAATAAAATGGAAGAAGAAGAAGAGCAAGAACAAATGAAACATTCTAGTATTAGATAAGAAATACAGATTTACGGTAAAATTTTGATATTCAGATAGCCTGGCAATAACATATAGTAGAGCTGCCATGTAACAACGACCTGGGACTAGGGACATGCAGGAAGAAATGAGAACTGAAATATACAAGAAAAAGATGTTTACATGAATACAAACTAAACGCATAATTTTATATGAGTCATCATAACAAAAATACACGTTGTTTATAAACTATTAATGAATTCACTTCTCGTTTCGCTCTCTGTGGAGCACGGAGTCACAACTACAGTTGACCCCCAAACAGGAAGTCAGCACATAAAATCAATCCTGTGTTCTTGCTGCAGTGGTTACTGTAGTAATTTTTGTTTTATATGATGAGGTTCCATCCTCGTGCACGTAATCATGTTAGTCGCCTTTTACAACATCCCAGAGTGATCAGTAGCCTATTCTTTTTAGTCTCCTCAGATACCCCCGGGAACTACACAGGGTTGTATAAGACTATGAGAAGATGTAATTGGAAAAAGTGCGTGTATGTAAGTTTTACAGTAAATGTTATGGAAAATGTTTCGCAGGGATTGCTGTGTGTCACGGCGCTATTTCGCAGTGCATCTTTTGTACGAAAGGCAGCCGGGCGACGCCGGGGCTTGCCGAACCGGTGAGTCATGTAACTACCGGAAGCCGGGAAATCAGGCGCAAATTTGTTTATTGAGAATCTAGCCATCGTCCTAGTAGGACGCTGATATTTCCCTTTGCCAGCGAGTTAGCTGTGAAGTTCAAGTTATGGACTATTTGTTCTGAGTGCTTGCCATATTTCGGTCCTGGTGGATTATAACGTGTAATTCTAGAGCTGTGTAGTGTCTAGTGAGTTTGTCTACAGGCCGTAGATTTATAAGTTGCCAATGATTTGAGTATGTCTTTGTCACAGTTTTGCCGCTCAAGGTGAGCGATATTTATGGCAGTGTTTTTTCAGTGTAAGTCGTACTGTTGCGTATGATACTGATAGATTAAGTTGTTAAGGCAAGTTACATTGGCATTTCATTATTGTATTTGATGCGTTTGTTGGCCGTGTGAGGCCTTATTGTATTGTGCAGAGAATTAAAGGGAAGTACCTGTAGAAGGTGTTGATTACTTATGTCAGCCATTGTTGTGTGGTCATACTTCTAGAAGAACGAGCTTATTTATTATCATAAATCCACATTGCAGTGGTGCAACCATAGTAAATTGGTTCTTGACACTATGAAAAGCGTGTTACAGTAAATTATGTGGAAAGTGTAACCCAGTAAATGCTATGAAAAGTGTTTCACATTAGGTGCTATGGAAAATGAAAGTACCTTGAACATGAGGGTTGTCATGGAGTGTTTTGCGGGTGTTATGCATGTATGAATGTTCCCATGCTCCAGCGGGAGTTAATTAGTTATTTGAGTTGTTATGAGTTGGGTATGCTTGAGTTGTAATATTTTAGTTACAAGCAATGTTGGGAGCATTGCTTAAGCTGTTAGCTATAGTTATGCGTGAATGAAGCTCAGTGGAGTGTGGAAGGTTTTCACGTGTTTGGTGAATACGAATGAAAGGCGCCAGTCAGAGAGAGATGTGTGTTGGGTCAGTAGAGAGTTGAGTCAGTAGAGAGTAGACAGAAGACATGGAAGAGCGTAGAGAAGAGAAGGGTGGATGTCTATAGTAATGCGCGAGTAGAGGGCCAGAGTTGTGCAGTGGATTTATGAAGTATCCTATTTTGTGGCTGTAGATATTCCGAGAATCAGAGTGATTGTAGAATACTCGGGATTTGTTATGTCTCCAATGATTGTAATGGCCCTGCGCCCATTGTAACCTATTTGTGATATAATATATTCACGGAGATTGATATGGTTCTTGGAGTTGGTGTATTAATCCTTAGACAGTGAGCTAGACGGGTGGTGTATGAGTGTTGTCTGATCTTTTACATCCACCCACACACACCCTATTTGTCACAAGGGTAAGCATGAAATGTATGAGAAATCTCACAGTTTTCCCATCATCATCATCATGTGACATATTCTTTCCAGAACGTTGTCTCCATTACAGCTGCTCTGAACGCATCACGATTCTGGGCAAGTCGACCTGCATCAGCCAAAGACAAGTTCAGACTCTCTGTGATGTCCTGGGTCCACCGTCGTCTAGGTCGACCCCTTCCCCTTTTTCCAGGGACCATGCCTTCCATCACTGTTTTTTCCAGACTATTATGTCTTTTTATATGACCGAAAAATTTCAGCTTCCTTATTGCGATGGTATTTAGGAGCCAATGTTCCTGTACGTTTAGTGAGTGCAGTACTTCTCTGTTGGTCTTTTTTTCTGTCCAGGGTATTCTCAACATCCTTCTGTAGCATTTCATTTCGAATGATGTAATCTTTTTGCAACTGTTTTGTGAAGCAATTGCAAGTCTTCTTTTAATTTCTACTGCACAGTCGCCAGAGCTGTTAATGATTGATCCTAAGTAAGAAAACAGAAACAACAATGTAATATGCTATAAATAGAATGATGAACACTCATTATCATCATCATCAAGTACCATGCCTAGTAGCGTAGGAGATCATGCCTCTCCACAACTTCCGGTCTTCATTACAATTTATCAATTCTGTTGTTGACTTCTTTCCATCCCACAATGTCAAACTGTCCAGTATTTGCTCTCTTTATCTTCCCCTATATCGTTTTCCTTCAATTTTACCTGTTGTTACGATATATTCCAACTTTCCTCTTCTCATAACATGCCCCCAAAAAGTGGATTGCTTCTTTGAATGATGAACACTATTTACCCTAATTATAACCCATATGGGGTTGAACCGGGTATCCCGTGCACATGACAAACACCAGTTTTCAAATGCATGGTCAAAAACCAACAAACAAACAAACCAAACGTCGGCCAGAAAATTGTCCGAAGTCCGACTCCGACTATAGTTTTTTTATTAGTCTCATATGGCACAAAATTTAGAGTCGGAGTCCGGACATTTTTGACTGACACCGTCTCCACAGCCCTTGGTAAGAAAGGTAGAGGGAAACTGGGAAAGGCATGGAGAAGACAACTGGAGAAGAGAAGACAACTGGAGAAGACAACTGGAGAAGAGAAGACAACTGGAGAAGACAACTGGAGACAGAAATGAAAGGGATAAAGAAGGTACGGAAAGCCCTTAAAAGGGCGCCACATGACAGGATGGTTGGGCATGAATTTGTTGATGGCCCATGCTTCTCCGGGAACTTGAGGGTAAAGATGATGGTTTACAAAATAATTTACCTTGTTTTGGCAAGGCCTATCCCGTTCAACCTAGACATAGCGTCCGTCGGTTATATTAGTGCGCATTTCCAAATATAAAAGAGCTTGCGGTGGGATTAATCGAGTAATATATCTGATGATATTGACGACATGGAACACCGTGACAGTTTAGAAAGGTAGAGAATTATACTGGTTTAAAAAAAGAAACATTTGAGAACCCAGACTAGCAAAGGTCATAGGTACACATTTACATAGTCTTGTTTAAAAAAAAAAAAAAAATTAGAAACTTTGTGCACAACTGTGGAGAAAACAATTTTAAACTGGATAACAAATATAAGTAATAAAAAGAACACGTATTAGAAAAAAAGAAAATTAAAACAACAGATAAAACATGTTAAATGTTGACAAGACAAATGTGTGGTACCGTAATTATAAAGCAAATACGGGAAAAGAAGCAGACAGATGATCAATACACAAAGTGTGAGAGGACCACAACAGCGGATAGAAAAAAAAAGACAGCAAAGTTAAAATAAAAGACATAGGGGAATAAAATTTGAAGTTGAGAACAGGAGATGATAGTAACTAGGGGGAATGGGCAAGTGAAACCAGATGCGGATTGTGAGACATTGCTGGTGATAACTGTAAAAAGGTGCTGTAAATGATAGTGGTGATGACAGCTATGAAGATAATGTTAATTTCGTGAGGTCGGCCTGGCGATAATGGCGATGACATTGATAGGGACCCTGATGATTTACTTTGTTGATGGTTCAGCTGGTGATGATAAGATTAATGATAGTAGTCATGGTGATGTTAGCAGTTCTGCTGGTGGTAACAATAAGGGTGATGATGCTGGTAGTCAAGGCGATAGAAGAATATGTGAGATGATGCTGCTGAAGATGAAGGCAATGGTTTTAATGATGATGAGAATGGCATAATATATCAGCATATTAAAATTATACATATAATAAAACTGATTTTACTACACACACCACTTAGATTGTGCGTTGTCAAGTATGTATACCTACAAACATGTATAGTACTTTATTTATAAATGATGTTAAACATGCAAGCTTCTTCTTCCTGTTAGTGCTGGGTGGGGTAGGGTAAAGGAAAACGAAGTTAACAATGCATGCTTACGTGGCTGAATATAATCAACTATGACTACATTTTATGAACACATGTGAGATCAAATGAGTATAATATTATCATGAATAGTTTCTCTTGGACACATTCCAGAAGCACAGGAAGCGACCAGAAAGTAGATGACAGAGCAGAAGAATATTTCCTGTGTAGTTGAGGGGCGGGGGGGGGGGGGGGGGGGGGGTGGTGTTAATTGAGAAAAAAAGAATAACTGCTCCCACCAGACATGTCATAAAAGGCGTTAAGGTGTGGTTATGGATGGGGGTTACCAACTTCACCACGTAAAACAAATTGGTAATGAAACTGTTACTGCAACAGTAGTGCAGTGGCGGCCCCACGATCTATGAGGAGGAAAAAAGGGAAAGAAGGACAGCAGAAGATGGATAGAAGGGTGACAAGAATTTTAAATTAGCACTGCAGGACTGCATTCAAGACCAGAATGAGTTGGTTGCTTATATGCGATGAAGCGTCGCATGTTGAATTACGTATTGGCTTCAGATAGAGAAAACATTCTTTTGGGTGGTGTGCTGTCATGTTGTATTTTTACAAGATATCAGTTACCTCCTCCAACAATCTTCTCCGAGGCATTTGTCTATTCATGATCTCCTCCATGCTGAAATTATATACCCGTTGTACCAATACTAAACATGTAGTTCCAATACTAAACGTGTAGTTCCAATACTAAACGTGTAGTACCAATACTAAACGTGTAGTACTTTCTTACTTAGTCATTCCCCTTCTACCGTGAGGTGTAGAGGTTTGGAAGAGAGAGCGCCAGACTATCCTATCGGCTGTCTTCCTCCTGGCCTGGCTTCACTCCAGTCCTCGGTCCTTCAAAGATTGTCTAATGTTGTCCTCCCAGCGGACTCTGGGTCGTCCTGGGGGTCTGGATCCTTGGCTCTTTGTTTCCCATGCTTGTCGTGGTAGCCGATCTAAACGTGTAGTACCAATACTAAACGTGTAGTACCAATACTAAACGTGTAGTTCCAATACAAGACCAGAATGAGTTGGTTGCTTATATGCGATGAAGCGTTGCATGTTGAATTAAGTATTGGCTTCAGATAGAGAAAACATTCTATTGGGTGGTGTGCTGTCATGTTGTATTTTTACAAGATGTCAGTTACCTCCTCCAACAATCTTCTCCGAGGCATTTGTCTATTCATGATCTCCTCTATGCTGAAATTATATACCCGTTGTACCAATACTTTTATGGAAAATACTGAGGGCTTATGGAATTCCAAGCTGCATAGTGTCACTCATAAAAAGCCTCTATGCCAACTTTACGTGTAGTGTTGGGCAGAGCAACCTAACCTTTGAGGTGAAGACAGGAGTACGACAGGGATGCCCCTTATCAACCACTCTATTTTTAACAGTCATAGACTGGGTGATGCGCCAGACAACAGAGGGCAGTCCAAGAGGAATAAGATGGACAACATTTTCTACATTGGAAGATCTGGAATATGCAGATGACATTGCACTACTAGCACATTCACATCAACACATCCAGGAAAAAAACGGATAGACTTAATAAGTTTAGCCAGCAGGTGGGCTTGAATATCAATTTAAAGAAGTCTGAGGTCATGACGCTCAATGTGAGCAACCCTGAGCCCATATCAGTAAGGAATCAGCAATTGGTACAGACAGATACCTTCGCATACCTAGGAAGCATAGTAACACCAGACTGCGGGGCAGGCAAAGACATAAACATCAGAATGAATAAGGCAAGAACAGCTTCTTTAGCTTAAACAACATCTGGAAGTCCTCCCAATACAGCACAAGCACAAAATTTAAGATTATACCAGAGCTGCGTGCTTTCTGTGCTCAAATACTATCACTAACCAAGATCTGCTTACTCGTAGCAAGCAAGAGGACATGCACACCATCATAGCTGGCAGACGCTGGAGCTGGGTTGGTCATGTCCTCAGAAGAGACCCCGATGCCATCACAAGAACAGCTATGCTTTGGACCTGTAGTGGTGTTGATGGTATTGTATGATGGTGTTATTACTACATGTAACTTGTATGAGGCCAGCTGTGAAGGCTCCTGAGATAAAATGTGGTTGAGAATTATCAGAAGGCCTTTCTTGCTACCACTACGACCTCACACTTAATTTTTTTTTTCTTAATGAATGTGGCTACGTAAAGTGTCTAGGGTAATGATGTGTAATGTGGTGTGTTAGTTATAAATACACCCACAGGCATTTAAGAAGACTAATAAGATTAACAAGTGTTAAAATACACTGAACTAACTCACGTGTATAAAGTTTTTGATATAATTATATTACATTTATTTGTTCTGGATCAAGTTTTATTTTGACCAGAACTTGTTTTAAAAGAAGGATTTAAAATTTATGAAAATTATGCATGGAATGTTACATAATAAATACAAAAGTGTACATATTTAAGTACTAGAATAGTTAGTTTTATTCAAATGTTCTGGTAGTCAGCTACTAGGGAGGATATTTATTGTCTGTGCTGTTGGGGTGGTCTCATCACACCTGTCTATATTGACTACACCGTGTCCAGAAACTGGTGGGAATTTTTATGGGGATATTAGTCACTACCAATAGTTGGTGAATGTCCAGCAGACCAGAGGCTCACTCATCTTTTTGTAGCTCTGGTGCTGAAAACTTGCGGTCCCACCTCTCCGTGCTGGCGGGCAATAATGGTGGTCTCTGTCACAAGAACTGCACAGATACACTCGAGTACAGTCACCCACCGAATAGACTCTGCTTTGTTGTAGATAGAAACTCACAGCTCTGCAATCAAAGTATGGGCTATGTGTCAAAATCTATTCTATACCCACGTCTGGACACCACACTGACACAACAACCACATCATACAGACAGGTCAGATCTCTCTGACCAAACAGCACAGTTACCATGGTGGGTTTACCTCAGATAGATCCTCCCAGACTATAGATTCTGAAAATATTTATTAGTTGTTGGCCCTAAAAGAAGATAGGTAATCTGTTTCAATGCTTGATTTATTTTGCATAATCCTTGCTGTAGTTTATGTACCTTGTTGGTCCCTAGACCCTGACTTGGGCGGGGGGTCTAGAGCAAAATCCCTACTGGTTTGTAAGGCTATATTATGATATGGCAGTATCAAATCACTCGAACATGAAACAATATTCAAAATATATAAAGAAATAATTTCAATCTTACCAGATTAAGAATACATAACACAGAATTGCTAGCAAAACTCAGCTGAGCTGCTGGCTATAGTATGGCGTCCCTAAATTTATTCACTGTCTTTCATATGGGAACACACCACACTTTAAAATCTGTGTCTAACACTGAACAATTATTGAAGAATGACCCCAAATGCGCTCTGAGCGCTAATGATATGATTGTCTGTGGCCAATCACTGCCAAGGTTTATTTTTAATTTCAAATTTCTACACTAAAGTCATTTCAGTCATGCTTCAGTCAAGTATGGATGGTTATCTGTTAGTCTGTCCGTCTCTACTTGTGTTTCTAAAAAAAATGTGCTTGATTTTTGAAGCAACCTTTCTCTCCCCTTAAAATTTTGTCGTAAAAAGTTATATTTAGACACAGCTACCGCTCAAAAACCCTCTCCTCCATAATAAGTAACTTTGAACACTTGCGTCCCCAAGGTCGTGTAACGACACTTTTTATTCAAGGCAGTCTGTCGATGTTGTAAACTACACTGTCTTTTGTCATTATCTTCAATATTATCTATCCGTTTGTAAAATTAAGAACATATTAGTTCACTGCTCAGAATAGGCCATCTGGCCAGCTAATTTTTATATTCCTAGCATTAATATTAAGAAAAATTACTTTTTAAATTTTTGTAATATTCCTAACATCTGCGTTCTTCCGCTCAAATTCAAATCAAGCGCTTGGTATCGCAAAACGTCCAATTCCGTACCTCGTGTCAATTTGGGGGACTTGAATTTTTACTTTCCTCCATCCCCCCCCAATTGCGTCTCTTTAGCCTTGCTACGCAATCTTTCCAGTCATATTTTTTCCTTTTTGATCCTCCGTTTCCCTCCTGTCTAGCAAGTCAATTTTATGGAGGGTGCTGACCCGCGGTCTAGGCGATCATGTACATCAGCAGCCTACGCATTATGTTTTTATCCTTAAATGTTATCTTTTGAGTATTTTACCGTTGTATCTCTGTCAATTTCACTACACATCTCCCCACTTGAAAACATGCCTATGGCAAGTTCCAAAACCAGCGATACACATAGGTAAAATTACTCCTCACGTCTGCCACTACTCTAATTTTGATCACAGGGGTGCCGACTGAGGAAATCTGCACCGACATTCAATTTGCCTGGGATATATTGGATACTGAACTGATACGGTTGAAGCAATAAAGACCACCTCAGCAATCTTGCGTTTTCATGCTTAGCCTGAGACAAGAACACGAGAGGCTGATGATCCGTCTCCACCACAAAAGTCCTACCATACAGATAGATTTGAAACTTCTTTATTGCCCAGATTAATGCTAAACATTCTTTTTCGCTTGTGGAGTATCCTTGTTCCGCCTTATTCAATTTGCGGCTTGCATAAGCGACTGGTTTCAGTTCCCCATCAGGTGAAGATGATCTTTGCAACAAAGCCCCTCCAAGTCCTACATTACTGGCATCGGTTCTTAAGACAAAGTCCTGTGTCAAATCAGGCAGTTTGAGAATAGGCTTGCTAGTGAGTTTTTCCTTTAACTCTTGGAACGCTAATTCACATTGTGCAGTCCAAATAATTTTATCTGGAAGTCCCTTGCGAGTCAGATCAGTCAGAGGAGCACAAATGGCGTTAAAATTTTTGATGTATTTCTGATAAAATCCGCATAACGACACGAATGATCGCACGTCCTTTTTGGTTTGCGGCCTAGGTGCTCTCTGCAGTTTTTCCAAGTTCTTAGGATCAGGGGTCATATTACCCTGATATACAGTGTGCCCCAAGAATTCCAACTCTTTGCATCCAATACAACATTTTGTTGGCCTAGCAGTTAAGTTCGCCTCCCGAAGTCTATCAAACAACATCTCCAGAGCTTCAATGTGTTCTTCAAATGTCTCTGTGGCGACGAGAATATCATCCATGAAATTTGTGATACATGGGTTATTCAGGGGGTCCAACAATTTTCGCATCATCCTTGAAAACACACTCGGAGCATTTTTCAGTCCGAATGGTAGCATATTGAATTCATAATGTCCATCCGAAGTGCTAAAAGCCAAATAAGGTCTCACTTCAGGCTTCACTGGGATCTGGTAATAGCCTTTACTAAGATCCACCTTTGAAAAGTATTTTGCCTTGTTCAGTCTGGCAAATAGCTGTTTTGTGTCTGGTAATGGATCCACTTGTCCTTCTGTGACAGCATTCAGTTTCCTGTAATCTATGCACAGTCTGTGTTCCCCAGACGGTTTCCTCAACAAAACGACACTAGAACTAAAAGATGATTCACTGTGCGAAATAATCCCCTCCTTCAATAAATAATCTATTTCTTCCTTTAATGCCTTCTCCTTCGCGAACGGAATAGAATAGGCTCTCATACAGATTGGGTTTGTGTCTACCAGTTTCATGTCATACTGTAGCAAATTTGTATGGCCTGGTTTATCTGTTAATACATCTGTATGTTCCTCCAGAACCTGTTGAACTCTCTCCCTCTGGTTTTTAGTCAGGTGCTTACTGACTTTTACCTGTGCTGCGGTTTCACAAGGATGTAATGGGTATTCATGTGAGGTGAGTGGTTCCTTTTGCATCTGGGTTGCAATAGCTAAGGTCAATAAGGGGGTGCTTTCCTGGAGTGGTCTGTCCAGATACTTCTTTAACAGGTTTACATGATAAACTTTTTCCTTCCCCTTTTTGTCAATTTTATAGTTTGTTCTAGACACCTTCTCTAGAACCGTATATGGACCTTGCCAACCAATTTGTAATTTATTCTGGCTTCCCGGTAGTAGAAGCAGCACCTTCTCTCCGACTGCCAGTTCCCTGTCCTTTGCCTTCCTATTAAAATATGCTGCATGTTTCTTCCTGGCTTGTTTCAAATTATCATTTGCCAGTTTCCATCCAGCTTTCAAACGAGTGGTCAGTTCGTTCACATATTGATATGATGAGGTAACAGTCTCTTCCGCCTTCTCATCTGTCCAGGTCCTTAATAAAGCTTCTAAAGGCCCTTTTATTGGCCTCCCAAATAGCAGAGTTGCGGGAGCCATCCCGGTTGAACTATGTGGTACCTCCCGGTACGCAAACAATGCGGCGGGCAGGAATTGATCCCACAGATCCGGTTTTTCGTGTGCCAGCTTTCTCAGGATAGAAATGAGAGTCCCATTGAACCTCTCTACCTGGCCGTTCCCTTGTGGATGGTACGGACTACAATGAAAGTGCCTGGCTTGAAATAGCTTAAAAACTTCTTCCGTTAGTTTCCCCTTGAACTGAGAACCATTATCCGTCAAGATTTGATGCGGGAATCCTAATCGGGTAAATATTGTAAGTAGTGCCTCTGCTACATGTTTTGAATCAATTGATGGCAGGGCTACCGCCTCTCCCCACATAGAACAAGTGTCCACCAGAGTAAGGATGTAACTGTTCCTCCTCTTGGTCCGAGTGAGAGGTCCTACAATATCCACTGCAACCCTCTCAAAAGGTGTTCCCACTATGGGCATTTCCCCTAGAGTTGCAGGGGCAGTCCAGTGCTTTGGAGCTACCCTTTGACATTCTGGGCAGGATTTGACATATCTTTTTATATCCTCCGTTATCCCTGGCCAGAAGTAATGACAAGCTATACGCTGTCCTGTGGCGCTGATCCCCATGTGACCACTGAAGGGGATTGCATGTCCGAGTTCCATCACTTTCTCTCTATATGCAATGGGAAGAACCAGCTGGTTGTGACCATTTGTTCCAGTTCCGGCCTTCCTGTATAAGAGTTTGTTCTTCATGAAATATTCCCCCTTGCTCGGAGGTGTGTGGCATTTGGGCAATTTTTTAAAACAGGGCTTGAGTGTCCTATCCTCAGCCTGCGCCTTCCTCATCTCCTCTGGATGAGCGTTTATAGGTTCACCTTCTTCCTCCTTCTTCTGTGACCTGGTCTGCACTGTCGCCATGATCACAGGTTTCTCGGGATTCCCCAAGAAGACGTATCTACACCCCAATATCAGAGGGTAGATTGGTTCATCTATCACTGCTGCTCTGATTTCTCCTTCCACATAGCGAGTTTTCACCGTTATCCTTGCGATGGGAAGTGTCATGAGTGGTATGTCCTTAGTCGCCCCTTGTATTTCCACTGTTTCTGTGGTATACTGACTTGGGTCCACTAGGCTAGACTTCACAACTGAATCATAATCCAAACCTGTATCATAAAGGCACCTTATGGTGACCCCATTACAAATAACATCCTCACAAACTGGGGGGTGATAAGGTTCCTGTTGTCCCTTAGGATTAACCTTTAATCTTTGCGTCCCCGACTTCATTGCAGCAATGTTTGAAGGTTTCCTTCTACAAAATTCGGTGTTATGGTTATCCTTCTTGCACCATTTGCACCATCTTTTTCCTTGGTTCAACGGTTTTCTTTCATTGAACTTTTGGTCATTGAACTGTGAGTTTCTGTCGCGATAGTCATTTCTTGGCCGCTCAAAATTTGTCCTGCCTTTATTTCCCTGCTCTCTATTATCAAATTTATTAAATTGCTGTGGAGCTTTAAAATTGTCTATGTGCTTCTTTTTAGCCCCACTTACCTCTGCCTGAGCTGCCTGATACCTCTCAGCAACATTTAAAATTTCCCCCAACTTCTCTGCACCCTGTTCCATGAGAAATTTTCTCATGTCTGGAGCCATGGACTCTCTCAATTGCTCAATCATGATCATTTCTTTAAGATCTTGGGTCTTCCCCAGAGCCGTCCATTTCTCCAAATAGGTTTCTATTCTGGCAGAAAATTGGTGGTATGTCTCCCCAGACAACAGTTTGGCATTTCTGAATTTCTTACGATAAAATTCACCATTCTTTTCGTACCTTAATAACAAAGCCTGCTTTAACATGTCATAATTGTCTTGGTCTTCCCTGTTCATTTTGGCAAATACTTCGTAAGAAGTACCCCTCAATCCCTGTGATAGCTTTAAGCTCCACCTCTCTCTCTCTAACCCATATGTAGTAGCTAATAACTCAAAACGTCCTAGGTACCCTTCTATGTCATCGTCTTTCTCAACAAAATGGTCTAAATGAAACCCCATAGCTGAGTTTGAGGCTCCCATACTGGGCGTAGCATCTGAGGCAAAAGGGCTGGCACCATTTTCAGGAGCCGGGCCTTGTAATTCCAGCTCCCTTAGTCGTAATTCATGCTCCCTCTGCAACCTTCTATCTTCTGCTTCCCTTTCGGCCTTTTTATCTTCTGCCTCCCTTTCGGCAGTCAACCTTTTTTCGTCTGCCTCCCTTTGCTGTCGTTTTTCTTCTGCCTCAATCTGCAGCCTCTTAATTTCTCTATCAGCCTCAATTTGTAATCTCTTTTCTTCAGCTAACCTGTCAGCCTCTAATTTTCTTTCAGCCTCTTTTTCTAATCTCCTTTCTTCCCGTTCAATATATTTATCACATTCAGTCGTTACGTATTGAATTAAAATTTGACCATCCATCCCCATCTCCTTCGCAGTGAGCACAGCAGCTGATCTAAACTTTGCTAGCTCTGCCATACTTTTTGGACAATATAATAATATACAAGATAAATCTCTAACCAGTAAATACACTAAGTACTTCTAATTACTATATGACTATAGTCTAACTAATTCTAACTAACCAGTTAACTAATTAATTATTACTGGCTGTGAAGATTCACCAACTTTTATCTGCAGGGACACTTTTAATTTTAAAGGAAATTTTACAATTTATTTCCCTACTTTTATTTCTCCCACCAGGAGATCCTAATTTTACTGTTGGGCTAATTATCCCTGGACAAGACCCCAATTTATGTAGTGGTGTTGATGGTATTGTATGATGGTGTTATTACTACATGTAACTTGTATGAGGCCAGCTGTGAAGGCTCCTGAGATAAAATGTGGTTGAGAATTATCAGAAGGCCTTTCTTGCTACCACTACGACCTCACACTTAATTTTTTTTTTTCTTAATGAATGTGGCTACGTAAAGTGTCTAGGGTAATGATGTGTAATGTGGTGTGTTAGTTATAAATACACCCACAGGCATTTAAGAAGACTAATAAGATTAACAAGTGTTAAAATACACTGAACTAACTCACGTGTATAAAGTTTTTGATATAATTATATTACATTTATTTGTTCTGGATCAAGTTTTATTTTGACCAGAACTTGTTTTAAAAGAAGGATTTAAAATTTATGAAAATTTTGTCTGTGCTGTTGGGGTGGTCTCATCACACCTGTCTATATTGACTACACCGTGTCCAGAAACTGGTGGGAATTTTTATGGGGATATTAGTCACTACCAATAGTTGGTGAATGTCCAGCAGACCAGAGGCTCACTCATCTTTTTGTAGCTCTGGTGCTGAAAACTTGCGGTCCCACCTCTCCGTGCTGGCGGGCAATAATGGTGGTCTCTGTCACAAGAACTGCACAGATACACTCGAGTACAGTCACCCACCGAATAGACTCTGCTTTGTTGTAGATAGAAACTCACAGCTCTGCAATCAAAGTATGGGCTATGTGTCAAAATCTATTCTATACCCACGTCTGGACACCACACTGACACAACAACCACATCATACAGACAGGTCAGATCTCTCTGACCAAACAGCACAGTTACCATGGTGGGTTTACCTCAGATAGATCCTCCCAGACTATAGATTCTGAAAATATTTATTAGTTGTTGGCCCTAAAAGAAGATAGGTAATCTGTTTCAATGCTTGATTTATTTTGCATAATCCTTGCTGTAGTTTATGTACCTTGTTGGTCCCTAGACCCTGACTTGGGCGGGGGGTCTAGAGCAAAATCCCTACTGGTTTGTAAGGCTATATTATGATATGGCAGTATCAAATCACTCGAACATGAAACAATATTCAAAATATATAAAGAAATAATTTCAATCTTACCAGATTAAGAATACATAACACAGAATTGCTAGCAAAACTCAGCTGAGCTGCTGGCTATAGTATGGCGTCCCTAAATTTATTCACTGTCTTTCATATGGGAACACACCACACTTTAAAATCTGTGTCTAACACTGAACAATTATTGAAGAATGACCCCAAATGCGCTCTGAGCGCTAATGATATGATTGTCTGTGGCCAATCACTGCCAAGGTTTATTTTTAATTTCAAATTTCTACACTAAAGTCATTTCAGTCATGCTTCAGTCAAGTATGGATGGTTATCTGTTAGTCTGTCCGTCTCTACTTGTGTTTCTAAAAAAAATGTGCTTGATTTTTGAAGCAACCTTTCTCTCCCCTTAAAATTTTGTCGTAAAAAGTTATATTTAGACACAGCTACCGCTCAAAAACCCTCTCCTCCATAATAAGTAACTTTGAACACTTGCGTCCCTAAGGTCGTGTAACGACACTTTTTATTCAAGGCAGTCTGTCGATGTTGTAAACTACACTGTCTTTTGTCATTATCTTCAATATTATCTATCCGTTTGTAAAATTAAGAACATATTAGTTCACTGCTCAGAATAGGCCATCTGGCCAGCTAATTTTTATATTCCTAGCATTAATATTAAGAAAAATTACTTTTTAAATTTTTGTAATATTCCTAACATCTGCGTTCTTCCGCTCAAATTCAAATCAAGCGCTTGGTATCGCAAAACGTCCAATTCCGTACCTCGTGTCAATTTGGGGGACTTGAATTTTTACTTTCCTCCATCCCCCCCAATTGCGTCTCTTTAGCCTTGCTACGCAATCTTTCCAGTCATATTTTTTCCTTTTTGATCCTCCGTTTCCCTCCTGTCTAGCAAGTCAATTTTATGGAGGGTGCTGACCCGCGGTCTAGGCGATCATGTACATCAGCAGCCTACGCATTATGTTTTTATCCTTAAATGTTATCTTTTGAGTATTTTACCGTTGTATCTCTGTCAATTTCACTACAGGACCCCTGAAGGAAAACGAAAGAGAGGCCGACCAAAAACAACCTGGCGGAGGACTGTGGAGGCTGAGATGCAAAGAATGAACCAGAGTTGGGGCACTGTACGAAGGATGGCCACCGACCGAGCAAAGTGGAATCAATTTGTTGTTGCCCTACAAGACGCCACTAGGCGTGATGGCCACTGACTGCTTTGAAGGTCGGCGGCTAAGGATCAAAGAAGAAGAAGTACCAATACTAAACATGTAGTTCCAATACTAAACGTGTAGTTCCAATACTAAACGTGTAGTACCAATACTAAACGTGTAGTACCAATACTAAACGTGTAGTACCAATACTAAACGTGTAGTACCAATACTAAACGTGTAGTACCAATACTAAACATCTAGTTCCCGGTGGTATCAGAAGAGACAAAGAAAGACTAACCCTACTGTACCCTCGAGCAATGTCGTACAAGGCAACTAATATGAGGTTGTTCATGTGGTTGGCAACCTCATCATGTAAAACAAATTACCACAGAAACCACTGCTGCAAGAGCATGAGAATGTTTGGTGCAGGCTTACTGCATGGGAATCATTTGCAGTGGTAGCTCAATGTTCCATAAGGAGTGCAAAAGGAAGAAGTAGTATAAGAAGAAGAAGAAGAAGTAGTAGTAGTAGTAGTAGAGTAGTAGTAGTAGTAGTAGAACCAATACTACCTTTTTTAACTTACCTAGTATAGTAACGATCGGTAAGTATTTCTGACATTTGAAAGTTATCGAGGGGCTAATTAGAAGAGAAATAGTGATGTTACTGCTAATAACTATCTAGCCAAGAGTATAAACAGAATGATGCGTAGAAAGAATTAATCCCAAAATTGCTTTGCGTAAAGGAAATCAGTCTCTATTTGTGTAGTCAGAAAATGAGGTCCGGACTTGGTCAATGAAGGACATACATACAGACTTCTACAACTGCACTGTTTTGCTTCCTTCAGAATTTAGAACACCTGTAACTTACATGACACTTCTTGGCACTTATAAAACATATTAGCTGTCTTGCAGTGTTTGCTGTGCGTGATAGGAAAATAATTAAGTAGCAAAAGAAAACTGACGCAAATGTAAAGGATCTTATAGGTCACTAGATTTTACAGTGGAAAGTTCTAGTTTTACCCCACGTCCTTGTAAATATCTTTGAAATTCTAGTACATCATCGTCTGCTTTATCGTGTGAAGTTTCTAAAGGAACAACTGGAGGGTGAATGAAGAGGAGGAGAATGAAGAGGAGGAGGCAACGCTGACAGATGTAGAGCAACAGCTATCCTGGTGAGTTAGTGAGGTTTGTGAAACATCGTTGCCATGGCACCAGTAAGATTCACTGGCATTTTGACTAGAAGGAGAAACCCCAGGCTCTGGAAAGTTTCTTGAGAAATGTTTGGAGAAGGCGCCACGCTTGATATTGGAGTATTGGCGGACGTTGTTATCCATTTTCTCAGCGTCTTCTGTGATGCTGGAATCTGAAAACTCTAATGGGGTAACTACCTTAAAAATTTGCTGGCAATGAGCTTCTGCTGACAAAGGCAAAAGGGGCGATGAAGGTGCGCAATCATTACTGCAGCGACGATTGATGTTATTAGAATGTGAATGGCAATCTTGGCGAGAAATATTATGACTATGACGACGTTGCATGTGGTTCTCGTAGCATGTGTTTAACATTGATGACTCTTCGGTTCTCATTTCTGGCATTGGGAATAAATCTTCATGCTCACAATCGTGACACATCACTAGAGGGATTGTTTCAGAAATCTCAGATGGGAAATTGCAAAAATCATCGTAGTGAGATAGTGATGTATGTGATCCTTGAAATGCCAAGGACTCTGAATGGTTCCTGGTTGGATAATTGCAAACGTACACCTCTTTTCTGGGCCGAGATGCTGAACCAGCAAAATCTTCTATAGCCTCTGATCTTTCTAGTTTATTCTTGTTATTAGACACGCATCTTCTTCGTAAAGGTGGGAGGGGATTTTCCACCAGATCATCAGTGGTCTGGCATTGGACACTTACAGTCTTAGGACAGGAGGACACACATGTGGATGACAGCGATTTCCTGATTTCCCCAAGTTTTGCTATCCTTCCATGGCTGTGTAACACCTTTATTCCCAGTAGTTCGTCCAGGTCTACCACACGATCCACGTTGTGGATTCTATGCTTCTCTTTTTCTGCTGGAGATCCAGGTCGAAGTGTTACCTGAGGCTTGTGCATTGGAAAATCCCTGGCTAGGTTCTGTCGTAACACTTCGGCATTGGATATCTCTCTAGGTTCGTTTGAGAAAAGCGTCTCCTTTTCTGGACAGATGTTTGTACTGACAGTTGTAGAATCTGTTTTACAGCTGTTCTTGGAATTTCTGTCAACAAATGTAGCGCTTCTCAGATTGGAATGGTTTGCCAATACTCCATGGTTTATGTAAGGCGTTTCTTCATCCGAGCATCCAGTACGCTGCATCACAAACCTGCCGAATAGAATATGAAAAAGTTTCCTACATTTAAAAGAAATGTAGTGCCTCAGATGTCAATATGTTAAACAAAATGTAGTCTATCAAAGAAATATTTAGTTTATTTAATTGGTTCATCAGAAGTTACATTTTTCAAATACTTACTTAGTCATCCCTCTTCTACTAAGATGTTTAGTGGTTTGGAGGAGGAAAAGACATACTATCCTATTGGCTATTTTCCTTCTAGCCTGGTTCCAATCTAGTCCTTGGTCCTTCAGAGATTGCCTAATGTTGCCTTGCCAGCGGACCCTGGGTCGTTCTGGAGGTCTGGATCCATGGCTCTTAGTTTCCCATACTTGTCGCGGTAGCCGATCTTCTTCCATTACATTTTTCAAATAAGATGATCAATGAAAGCCAGAAAGATGTGCCTTTAGAGAAGAATGTTTTAAGACTCTAGTCGATAGCCGAACAGTTTAACGAGGTGGTCTGAAATAGATGGAACTACAAAGCATGGAATTGTGAAGACCAGAAAGAGGTTGCCCTATTTCATTTGGCACGTTTTGGCATGTACGTAATTTTTGGGAGTCTGAAAGGATGTTATGTATGAACCCATTGGTTATATTTATTCCTCAGTCTTTGATGGAATGTTGCTTCCAGCGACCAGGAGTTTAGACACACTAACACATATGTGAATTGCTGTTCTATGTTCCCTTGACCTAGCCAACAGTCAAGGATTGCTACAACTCAATGAATGAACACAGCTTATGTCAACTGATGTGTAGCAATATCTTGTCAGCTGAAAAAAAAATTGGAAAGGTAACAACACGTTATGACAATGGTAAACATTACTGACGGAGAAATAAAGGACGAGAATGAAGATTGTGATACTGAACTGTAGGGCATTGCATATAAGGTAATTATCAACGTAGAAATTATAGAAAGAGAGCACACGGGAAGATAATTTGTGGAGGGACTAGCGCCTCAACCAGTCAGCATGATTCTTGAAAAAGAAAAGATGCGAAGTGTGCGTAAAGTAATTTTTTTTCTTCTCTTCTTGGATTCTTAGCCGATGACTACTAGTGGCGTCTGGTAGGGCAGCATTAAATTATTTCCCCTTATCTTGATCTGAGGCAATGCTTCGGGCAGTGCCCTAACTCTGGTTCACGCTTTTCATCTCCGCGTGTAAAGTGGCAGTGTCTTATTATTAACGCAGAATTATAGGACAAACAATGCATCACATTTTAATTAAATAGCAATAAAAATTTTGTAGCAATAAGTTTTGAGAATTCGGATCAGCTGTCGACAATGCATGGTATCGTCAAGAAATATAGTGTCATATCACAAGACAAACCTAAGCCTTTTCTCGTCCAACGATTTTTGTCTCCAGTGTCGACCCTGACATTTGTCCGATTTTAACAAACTGTCGTACGTACTGCTCTCCCTGTGGATGAGAAACAGGTCAGTGTGAACCAACGGAGATTTAATTTTTATTTTTTATTCTTGATTCCGAGAAACAAAATAATATAAACAAATAAAAAATGATCAATACACGGACGAAACAAGACATGGCAAACCTTGCTGAAATCATGTGTATAACAAACCAGATCTTACGCTGATTTGTAATGTTAATATGACATATCGATTAATGCAATAAAATGACCTGACGACTGGACGTAGAACCTCATTTTACCATTAATCATCAATGGAAAATAAACCTCTGTTTGATCTGCAACATTTCAGCTTTTATGGTCCGTTAAAGATGAAGTTGGCTATTACAAGTTTGTTCTTCCCTTTTGGGTATAACCAGTGAGGAATACAGGGACGATTAAGTGTTACTACACACTCACGTTTTGACATTCGCGTCTTTTCACTGTATCTTTATTGTGATGTTTGTTTCATGTACATTAGCTGTATCGGAATGAAGAAACAATAATTTAAAACTAGTTTAATGTAAAATACATATGAAAACGAACAAGAGCGAGTTTACACTATTGACTGCGTATGCCTGTCTAGTATGTTTCAATTAATGGAAAAAAAATAATCCTGCTCAACCCCTGTTGAGTTATAATTAGGATATTCTGTGTGGATAACTGTAAATATTATATTCAATTGCTGCCATTATCTTACTGGCAGATATTGTCTTAATAATTAATTCCGTACTGTACACTAATTCATTTTTAAAAAAATCTAATTGTTGCCGTGTAAAAGAAAATAATCATAAATAATCGTGCTTGCTGTGCTACTTAAAAAAAAATTAAAAAAATGTGCTAGCGCAAGGATTGTTAATGTCTGTTTAACACAATATTATATAATTATTCGTAGCTTCACATGATGCAAATTATCCGTTTTCCTCCTGAGATCACATTATTTATTTACTTCTGCCTTTACTTTATTCAACTTTTTAATTATTGTTTTTTCTGAGCAAATAGATTCGGACTTTATTAAATAAACATCCCAACAATTACCGATTTTTGGGGGGGATTTTTTTTAAAAATGTAAAACTTTTGCCTCGTTTTGGCGAAGCGCGTCCCGTTCAACCTAGTCGGTTATATTAGGGCGCATGTCCAAATATAAAAGACCCTTAGGTCTGGGATAATAAGGGGTTAATAATTACTGATGTATGTTACGTCGGTCGGTCTCACTCAAAATAGTAACTCGCGCCAGAAAAAAAGTGCGCAACGCACGGTGTGAAACTTGCGCGGCGTGGGTGTTATATAAAACAAATACTTTGGTTTTTTTAATATGTTTTTATTCTTTCACGAAATTAGTAGCTATCGACAAAGAAAAAGTTCGTAAAAATTGGTGGGCATGAGCCCTCACCCGATGTACAAATCATGAAAACTTGAAAGTTTTTGTTAAAACCACTTATTTTCAGGGAACACTCTTTGAAAACAATCCACGCACTTTCACACGAAATGTTGTCATCAAAGAACTTTTAAATTGAATCTAAAATAACATAATTCTCGCCGTGTGTACGTTGGTCACAGCTGAGGAATGCAATCGTGTTGAAAAATTTTATTGTTTCCATTATATATACTCTCCCGAAAATAGTTACAATCAACAAAGAAAAACGTTCAAATGACGGTGTTCATGAACAGTTTGATTACACTGTATAATGGAAAGAAACCAAAAACACTCTAAGAATGTACTTCTATCTGCTCATCCGGGAACGGAAACAGCACACTATAATTAAAAACCCGTCAAGTTTAACGGGTTATTGCTAGTTATTATATAATCCAATACCATAATTCCCGCCATAAGGTACCTCGGTCAGTCGGTCAGTCACATTTTGCACACCGTCATTTGCGCACTTGTTTCTATTTTCGAGAGAGTACATTAACTTTCGACCACAGCTAGGGACCTCAAGACGCAGCAATAGAGACCGCAGTCAGCGACTCATAGCTTGACTGCCTGCGTCAGGACCAGCGAACCAGAGCTGGTCAAGACCGCACTCCACCTCCACGTGGTGGTCCTGGAAACAGTCTGCAGCTGTGCAGGCTGGCTGAGCGAGTGTGGATCGAAATGGGAAGGCAAACCCGGTCCTAAAAAATGCCGTGCAGAAGTCGGATGTGTCGACCGAAAGGTGCAGATATCACAGCTACGTTGTAAACAGACACAACGCAACCACCGTCCTTTTCAGGGCGAACGAAGAAGAAGAAGAAGACCACAGCTAAGGGTTGAAACTGTGGTTGAAAGTTAGATAATAATTGTATTGTTTCCCCTTATATGTACTCTCCCGAAAATAAAAAAAGTGTGACGGTGTGCATTAAATCAACAGACAATCAAGATACTCTTCTGTCCAGTTTAATTCGGGAAACGGATTTAAGTCATCATTTTTCTTAAAAATAACCTTAAAATGTAAGTTTCTGATTGTTTCTTCAAGATAAAATTTTAATTTAAAGTATTGCAGACTTATTATTATGGATCAAAATGATAAGATGGCTAAAAGGAAGAGGCGATCGCGTCATTCACAGCGAGAAAGCGAGACTATAGAAGAAGCATCAATGTAATACGTGTAACAGAAACAACACACTATAATTAAAAACCTGCCAATTTTGGCGGGTTGTTGCTAGTTGTATTAATATTTTGTTTATACTGCCTGACATATATTCACTTTTATTTTAGTTATGTAATGTTTTATTGTATCATTTATTTCCTTATGTAGATCTGTTTTTTTAAGACCCGCTCTACAGTAATTGGAGAGCAACATGAATGTAAATGTTCTAATGGTGGAATCCCTAGCTGTTCATAGTTTTGACATTTTAGATGGAAGTGCTCTGTATTATTATCTTGCAGGCACTCTGCACTATAAGGTTGGTCAAAATAAATCATCGCGTTCGCAGCCAGGGAATGATTATCCACTAAATCACAATAATCACGTGCTTGGGGGCATCAGCTCAACAGGGGCACACACACACACACGCAAGCACACACACACATATACAAAGTAAATAAATTGTTGATAAACGGATATTCCGACACTCGATTGGAAGCAACCAATGGAAAGACGCCACATTATGGAATCATAGTCAAAGATTTTAGCTACCTTACACGGCGTCGCTGTAGACCAGTCACAAAATGGAGAAAACAAATACAATGCAGAAAGCAATGCAAACAAGATGCAAGAGCTAAAGTTTGTATTTATGTTGATTTGTTGGGGGGAGTGAAACTTTACAAAGCGTTAATCACACAAGTAAAACTCTCCACGAAGAAGAGCTGGATTTAAAGTCATGTGTAATCAAGCTATCATTAGCAGATCACTTTAGTTTAGTGTTGGTTTTAAGGACTATCTTCATTGCACACGGACAACCCTTCAGTGTTCCGATCTCCTCCCCTAGATCACACAAGGAGGATCTCAGCACAGTGCACGAACTACGTAGCACCGGCGAGAATCCCAATGTGTGTATATAGGAATCACACATCCTATAAATATTTTTGTGGTGGGTAGGTTTCTAATTTTTAAATTTGCCAGGGCAGCAAATCACTTGTACATACTGATGAATGAATTCCAAAGATTAGTATACATACTTGTATCAGAAAATACCTTTCCTGATACTGGCTATAAAGAAGTCAAATCATCGAAAGCGAATCAGGGAAAAAACACAATGGATACGAGGCAGAAATAGATTTAAATATTATAGACAAATTTCGCATTTCTACTGTTGTTACAGGTAGGAATAGATTGTGAATAGAGTATGTCTGAGTTCAGACAGATTGTGAATGCGAAGATGCGAAATAAAGGAGAATAAATCACTAATGAGATTAGGAGAAGAGATATGACTTCTAAAGAGTGGTTGGGCCACGTCTTCAGCCTCCTGCGACTTACTTTTTTAAGCCAATCTACTTCTCGCCCTCCTATGCTCATAAATAACATTAAGGCAGTAAGGGACAACGTTACGGCATTCAGTGACTGTTATAAGAGAAGAGATTCTGACCACAATATGTAAATTTGTGTTTTTATTAAACAAACAAACAAAACACACCACAAAAAAAAAACGATAACCACAAAAATAGGAAGATCAGTATGCCTTCAAAATGTGTGAAGGCTAAATAGAACAGTCAATTCACGAAGCAAAAATATTGGCCAACACACACTTTACCATACCACTAGGCGTAATCGCACACACACTGAAATTCACTCAATCAACCCAAACAGTCCGTGAGTCTTTAATCAATCCAGCTGTTGTAACTAACCGGCGGCTCCCAGTTCATGTAAAGAAACGGCCCATCCTGTCTTTTGTTATGATTAATCCTGGGTTGCAAGCACTCCTGCACGTAGGTGCCTAACACTGTTCTGTGAATGCATTAATCCAATGGATAAGGAGATAAGCTCCCGTAGAAATGGGTGTAAATTTATTCCAGCGCGCACCCACTTTCAAAGTGCACAAGTGATGGCGATGAATGCTACTGCGTTAGCTCCAGCACACCTGCGAAATTCCTTTTACCCCGTCGCTAGAGACCTCGGCTCACAAATTAGAACAACGAATATAAGTGAGGGCTCGCTAGACGCGCCTGTAATGGGTGATAAGTAACCTAAAAAACCCCACAATTGCTGCGACTGGGAAAGCGTTGGCTTCTAATTCTTGGCTGTAAGCTAGTAAAATCCACGGCGACAGGGTGTAAAGGGGTTACATCGATGTTGCCCAGAAGCATGAATGGCAATTGTAACGGCCCACAAGTACTGTGATGGGCGATATGAAATTACTTCACACAATAAAAACAAACATCCGTTAGAATGGTCGGCTGACAAGCCGTGTTGTCGGAATAACTTGGTGCTGCGAACATGGGGCAAAATAAATATAATCCAAAGGCACTTTCTGCTATCTGCCCAAATCTTATACTGACGACTCGTTTTGGGCTCGTAATAGTGCACAGACAGCTTCAATCTTTACCAGTTCCGGAAAAGACAGATAATCAAGAAAATTAACAACGCCAACATAGAACACCCAAGACTAAACATTTACAACCACAATTGACTGCAGTCTTTTCTCTCCATCCCACAAAAAACAATTACACACAACGTCAAAACACACTCCACGCTCTCCCCGTTTTCTGGTTGCGGGACGGCACCTAGCGCTTATTCATAACACAGGTAGCCAGTCATGCGTGAAACTCTGCTGACGCCCGTTTTCTATTTCACACTCACGCAATCTGACTCAGGCTAAATGGCGAGGTCAATTTTAGCGACCCAAAACAAGAAACATGTTATTAAATTAACTGGCGTGGCCAATGCCCCCGTAGAAAATTAATAGCGAACCTCTTTACAGAATAAAGTTATACACATATTAAAAATGAAAACAACTGGTCAAAAAAAATATACATGTCTCTTCTGTCTTGCACAATATATCTCTCTCTCTTGTCTGATAGAATTTCTCTATTATTTTCATCTTCTGTCGGGCCGTGTTTCTTTAGCAGAGTTAAAATTGGTAGCGCGCTTAATACATTATGTCTCCCAGATCCCACAAAATGTACTTGTCTATAAGAATTAAATATCCAAGTTCAAATTAAAATAACCCGGGATTAGAATATATATATATATATATATATATATATATATATATATATATATATATATATATATATATATATATATATATATATATATATATATATATATAAACAAGCTAACACCCCCAAAATTACTATAAATAAAGTACGGTGTGATTACCAAATCAAGGAATTATCTCCGCACAAATAAAGTTACAAAAACGGCGCTCAACCGTAGTACAGATTCGCAGCATAATCCTAGACGAAGCAACTGGTGAGGAGTGTTAGAGATCAGTCCTATTATACTAAGAAATATGTCAGATGTTCAGTTCGCATTCGCAGACCGTTCAAGATGAAAAGAGAACAAAAGCCGTAATACCACGCAAGAGCTTCTGTGGTTGCCCCTAGCCGAAGAAAAGTGGCGTAATGTTAACCGACTCGCCCGTTTCTGCGAGCGGCTTACGCTCGGCTGGCACCGAGAGACGGCACCAGATAAAAGAGACACAGTAATGCAGTGTTTCCCAAAATTAAAGAGACCAGGGTACTTTTAGTTTCCCTGATTGCCGACACGAAAGATCTTTTGCCATCATGCCGCTTCACCTCAGGATCGCTACATGAAAGACTAGCTTATATAAACTGCCGCTCCACGTGCGGGGCGGAGGGGGGGGGGGGCATTCGCTGGTTCTACGAGATTGACATAATCAGAGAGAGAATTCCAGCTGATAAGAGCAAAAAATGACAGAAAGTAGGCGTAGACAAAATTAGAAAGAAAACAGCGCAGACCACTTGGAGAAAAGAGGCAGATTTTTCTATCAATCCGTCACAACTGTCAATGTTATAATCAGTGCCAGTCACAGGGATTTTTCAAGGTGGTACCAGGTCTCGCGATGTTACTGCCCACAGTCCCACGCAGTAGTGTAAGTACTTTTACGAGACTCAATTTTGTGCTATTGAGTTGGATCACGTTATAATCTCCACAAGCGATGTTCACTGTAGAATTTTACAAAAACATAATACATTTATGTCTTTTACATCTTATTGCAGGTAATTGTGTTTCTTTATTTTTGTTGAACTACAGATGGCCGGTCAATGCGCTATTTTTGAAAAAAAAAGGAATAACATAAACATGATGGAAAACGACAAGTTTCATATGAGCAAAGAATTATTTACTGTGAAATTTTCTGTTTCCCTTCCTGTGTTCTTTTTAACATGTGAATGTGTTTATTAATTTTAAAAATAAATTTCAGCGCCTCTCCTACCTCGACGACCGGTGTGGTGGCACTGCTAGCATCACCCAAGATCCGGTCATTATTACAATTGATACACTCGAAGCACACACGAAAACAAGAGCTGAAGTGCACACAGAATTACTAAGTAAAGTTTCCAGTTTAACGGATAGGAATATCTCTGATGAACAATATTCACAAGATTAAAAAAAAATATTTAGTAGCCTGATGACTTGAATGAAGATCATTCTGGAAAGGTACGACAATTTCGCTGTTATAAACGTCCAAAGTATAATGATACAGGGAGGGAAAAAGCAAGAAATTCATTCACATTGATCTTCATGACTTTATCGTGAAATACAATTGTCTTCACTTGCTTTACTTTGTACTAAAGCGGATATGTTTTATCGAATAACTTTTGATCAGATAATCATGGATTATTATATTGGGAATATGGTGTTAGGCCCGTATTTTCTTGACCAATATGCCTCAATGGGCGTGAAACGGGATCCTTTACCTTTCAATTGTCTTCACTTGCTTTACTTTGTACTAAAGCGGATATGTTTTATCGAATAACTTTTGATGAGATAATTGTAGCGTGAGGTTTTTATTGTATCTAGGATCAGTATAGTACTGACAATACAGAAATAGAATTTCTGCAGGAAAATGGTAAAGTCCCAGTGTATGAGAGAACTACTGGTATCACAAATTAGTTACAGCTGTGAATGATCTGATCTCGAAAAATTAGTAGAGTGGAGACAGTCATAAAATGCCACCCCGCTGTGTAACTAACTGTGATATTAAAACAAGAAAACAGATTTCACTTAACAATTATAAAATTGACAAGTCGTTCAAATACAATTTCCTTATTTATTAAGTATATACACTATCTACTCTTGTGCTGAAGGGTGGATGTTGGAAGATGGAATGTAATGGATTTGTAAGTTTACACACACACACACACATATATATATATATATATATATATATATATATATATATATATATATATATATATATATATATATATATATATATATATATATATATATATATATATATATATATGTATATATATATATATATATGTATATATATATATATATATATATATATATATATATATATATATATATATATATATATATATATATATATATATATATATATATATATATATATATATATATATATATATATATATCAGCTGTGCTGTTAATCAATTACAGAAAATGTATCAGTTGTGCTGCTAATCTTGTCTCTCACTACGCTAAATCACTTTTTCTTCATTCGGCTCACACTTGCCGACGGAAATGGTACTAATGTGTACTCATCTCTTAAAACAGTTCTGTCCTTCTTAGTTTGGTGCACACAATACCCGCTGATGATCGTTCCTTTAGCCCACCCAAGACTGAAGGGGACTAAGGATGTAGCTCCGATACAACCACTATGCTCCTGCGAAGTTCCAGGCAACTGGATTGATCCGAACATACGACCTCAGGTTGGATGACACGAATAAACCTGTAACAAGGAAAAATAGGGGCTAATTTCTGTCATCAAGCCCACCTATTTCTAGTGTATATGAGATGAGTGTGTCTCAGGCGTCTGCATGTAGGATGAATGACAACATGGCTCAGTATGATTTAGCAATAGCGAGACATGACAGGTGTCTACTTGCAAAACATTCTTTCTGATAATTCAATACCTGAATACATCCAATAATTTGTATACCGTATGATACAACCGTTTCCTTCCACCTATAATATACCAGCCATCTCTGCTAAGTGCTATACTGGCTAGTAAAATATACCCTAACAATATTGTTGTAGTTATATGAGTCCTAACAAGGACTGTTAGGTTATTATTCAGGTTGGAGTTATATGAGTCCTAACAAGGACTGTTAGGTTATTATTCAGGTTGGAGTCATACCAGGGAATACAATCATTATATTTAATTCCCTAAGATATAATCAGTATACCTGATACATTCATAGTAAAACTAAAATCCTATATTAAATATATACAGGTGTAGGCTATTTTCTGGTGGTTTCCTTCTTCAACAGTCATACACAATCATTATACATGATACTATAAAATACAATCATTATACATGATATAGTCATAGGTTATATTCAGGTTGGAGTTATATGAGTCCTAACAAGGACTGTTAGGTTATTATTCAGGTTGGAGTTATATGAGTCCTAACAAGGACTGTTAGGTTATATTTCAGATTGGTTTTCGTCTTCAGCAATCATACCAGGAAATACAATCATTCAACCCTTATACATGATACAGTCATAGTAAAACTAAAATACTAAAGTGATATTATTTACAGGTGTAGGTTATTTTCAGGGGGGTTCCTTTTTCAACAGTCATACACAATCATTATACATGATAATATAAAATACAATCATTATATATGATATAGTCATATTAAAACTCCTAAAGGTTTATAGTAAGTTTACCTACCCTCTAAGATTTATACAAGCCAGATTTTGACTCGGCTAGTGAAGCAAGTTTGCCCGGCATGCAGGTATGCAGGAATCAATCTTGACAACTTTCTCTTCTACAGTCTGTCGTTCGAGCTGGCCTTCGAGTTTGTGTGTGTATTTGAATAAAATGCGCCCCCATATATAGGTCAACGCAGGTAAATGGTACTGCATAAGGAACCCTTTTGATTGGTTCTCGGCGTTTTCGTCTTTTAAATTGCCGGGCCTTTTCGTTATTTCCGTGACCGAGTTCCGAAGCAACAGTGTTTTTCCTTTTTTTTCTAATTCATTCTGTCTGCCGCCATCTTGCGGGAACTTGACTTTGTGTAATTTAATCTGTCCCAGAGTCTGTTGAACGTGGATTGGCTGTGCATATTTGTATATCGACATAGTGTATTAACAAAGAAGTGGGTTTACACACGACTTTACGACACAGCCCCATCCTTTCCTAGCTGTGATCTGTCATAGCTGATGTGTAAACACCTGCTGTAGTTAATCATTTCTCGTCTGTCCTTCCAGAGTAATAGGGTGTCGACTTAAAAAATCAGCTCCTATATTGTCTCTTCCAGGAATGTAATTCACTGTAAAGGAATAAGGCGCCAGAAGCAGACGCCACCTTAACAATCTCGAATTTAACTTTATAGATTCAGCCAAGAATGTTAAAGGCTGGTGATCGCTTTGGACAATGAAGTGTGTCCCATACAGGTATGGTGAAAATTTGTCGATGGACCAAATTAGAGCCAAACATTCTTTCTCTAGTGTCGAGTAATTTAACTCAGCTGCATTCAGCTTCCTACTGGCGTAGGCGACGGGTAAAAGTTCCTCCGCCTGGGCTTTTGATTGCTGCAAGAGAGTTGCACCAATACCTATACTGCTAGCGTCCGTCCTTAATACAAATTCATGTGTGATATCGGGTAGCGTAAGGATGGGTTTGCTGGTGAGATTTGCTTTTAGCTCTGTGTAAGCTTTTTCACAGTCAGCATTTCATTGGATTTTTATCAGGCTGTCCTTTCTTAGTCAAGTTAGTTAATGGTGTACACAGAGAGTTAAAGTGGGGTATGTATTTCTGATAGAACCCACATAATGACACAAATGATCTTACATCTTTCTTCGTTTGAGGTCTGGGTGCCTTCTTTAACTTCTTTGGGTCAGGAGACATATGACCTGTAGAAATAGTGTGACCTAGGAATTCCAACTCCTTACAACGGATATAGCACTTGGTTGGACGTGCAGTCAATCCAGATTCTCTCAGTCTGTCAAACAACATGGAGAGCGCTACTATATGCTCTTCAAATGTGTTTGTAGCAACAAGAATGTCATCCATAAAGTTAGTGATATGGGGATTTTGTAGAGGTTCCAACAATTTCCTCATCATTCTTGAAAAGATACTTGGAGCATTTTTCAGTCCAAAGGGTAGTACATTAAACTCGTAGTGTCCGTCCGATGTACTAAATGCCAGCATTTTCCTAACTTCTGGTTTCACTGGTATTTGGTAGTATCCCTTGCTTCGATCTACCTTCGATAAATACATAGCCTTACTCAGTGTAGAGAACAGCTGGTTGGTGTCAGGTAATGGGTCCACCTGAGATTCTGTGATAGCATTTAGCTTCCTGTAGTCAATACATAACCTGTGTTCACCACTCGGTTTTCTTAATAGTACCACACTTGAGCTATAGGGAGAGTCTGACTTTGAGATAATTTTCTCCGTTAACAGATAATCAACTTCCTCCGTTAGTGCTTGGGCTTTCGCATAGGGTATAGGGTATGTTCTCATGCATACTGGTGTAGGGTCAGTAACCTTCATGTCGTACTCTAACAGATTCGTACGTCCTGGCTTATCTGTGAGCACGTCAGCATGGGTTTCCAACACTTTCTGAACCATCTTCTTCTGCTCTGGAGTTAAATGTTCACTAATGTTTACTTGAACATAATCCTCTGTAGTTGAGAGTGGATATTCCATAGAGTGAAGTGGTTCAACGTGCATTTCTGTTGCAATGGCTAGGGTCATGATATGTGCAACTTCTGATGATTCCTTGTCATAGTATTTTTTAAGAAGATTGACATGATATACCTTCTCCTTTCCTTTCTTGTCAATCTTATAATTGGTCCTGTAAAGTTTTTCCAGTATGACATAGGCTCCCTGCCATCCAATCTGTAATTTATTATTGCTGCTTTGCAACAGTAATAACACCTTTTCACCCACCTCCAGTTCCCTATCCTTTTCTGTTTTGTTGTAGTACGCAGCATGCTTCCTCCTGTCTTGTCCTAAGTTATCATTTTCCAGTTTCCAACCTGTTTTCAATCGAGATGTCAACTCGTTGCCGTATTGGTATGAGGAAGTCATTGTTTCCTCTGCTTTTTCATCAGTCCATGTCTGCAGCAATGCTTCCAGTGGACCTTTTATTGGTCTTCCAAACAACAATGTAGCTGGAGCCAATCCAGTTGAATTGTGGGGTACTTCCCTATTTGCAAATGGCGCAGCGGGTAAGTATGTATCCCAAGTATCAGGTTTTTTTACTTGCCAGCTTTCTAAGGATTGAAATTAGTGTACCATTGAACCGCTCTACTTGACCGTTCCCTTGGGCATGGTAGGGACTATAATGATAGTGCCTGGCTTGAAATATCCTGAATACTTCTTGTGTTAGCTTTCCCTTAAAATGAGAACCATTGTCAGTCAATATCTGATGCGGGAAACCTAATCTGGTGAATACTGTTAACAGGGCCTCTGCCACATGCTTTGAATCTATAGCTGACATAGCCACTGCTTCTCCCCACATAGAGCAAGTATCAACCAAGGTTAAGATGTAAGTATCTTGGTCCTAGTGAGGGGTTCAACAATATCCATTGCAACACGTTCAAAAGGGGTTCCCATAATGGGCATTTCTCCCAGTGTTGCTGGTGCAGTCCTATGCTTAGGAGCTACTCTTTGGCATTCTGGACAGGATCTTACATATCTCTTTATGTCCTCTGTGATTCCTGGCCAAAAGTAGTGACAGGCTATCCTTTGTCCAGTGGCCCCTATTCCCATATGTTTAATGAAGGGTATAGCATGTCCTAGCGTCATAACCTTCTCCCTGTAAGATTTTGGCACTACTAGCTGTCCATGCCCTTTAGGTCCTGTTCCAGCTTTTCTGTAGAGCAGGCCATTCTTCATGTAAAAGTCTCCTTTCTCTGGAGGGTTATGTGCTTTAGGTAATTTGCCAAAACAGGGCTTCAATGTGCTGTCTGCTGCTTGAGCCTTTTTCATCTCTTCCGGATGAGTATTGATAGGATTTTCCTCTATTTTCATGGAGCTTTCCCTGGTGTGGACGGTTGCCACAACTACAGGTTTTATAGGTTCTCCGAGGAAAACATACCTACACCCCAGAAATAAAGGGTAAATAGGGTCGTCCATCACTGCTGCTTTGATTTCTCCTTCCACATAGCGAGATCTTACGTTGATTCGGGCTATGGGTAATGTCATGGTTCTTGCTCCCTTGATCGGTCCTCTGATTTATAGTTATAGCAGAATTAATTATGTGCAATTCCTAGTTTATCATAAAGGCCTTAGTTTACATGAAAATTACAGAGTGATTTGCCAGTTTCGTTGCTATATGTGTCGTAAATTTTTAAAGATAGGTCAGAAGATATTTATGGTCCCATCTGAGCAGAGGTGATAGTGGTAAATAAGTGAGGTTAAAGGTATAGAAAATAGATTTCACGAGTGAATAGTTTAAGGGTAGAAACTGTCTCTGGATTGAGAAGATGCTCTAGTCCAGCCTATCTTTACGACTGTAATTTATTATAAGACAATACTACTCTCCATACATATAACATATACGTTTAACCACTCACACACACACACAAATATGTGACTACAAGACACACAACCGTGAAAAACTATGGTTACTGGGTATGGGTCGGACCAACACAGAAAGTTTAGTTAGTTTGCTGTTTATTATCATTTAAACGTCACAACATCGAATATCAAAAGAATCAAATACATCAAAATTACGTACAGAGAATTAACAGAACGCCTATACCCTCTCCTCGGTGAGATGAAAGGAACCCAACCAAGTTAATAACACCAAAGGTCAAAAGGCTAGCAATAGGTTACGGTTTATAGAGAGTAAAGTGAGCAAAATTCCTAATACGTGCTACCCCGTAAAGTAAACAATTGTTAAAGCCAAATAAGATAGTTTGGTACAAGCTACATTAACAAGAAAATATTCAATCTCTCTCTCTCTTTCTCTCTCTCTCTCTCTCTCTCTCTCTCTTACGTGGCCACGTTCTCTCTTTCCTTACCTAATCTGGTGTCATTTCCAGTCATGTATAATTATCCTGGATATAGTTATCGATATTGGTAATGTCAGGTTTCAGTGGCAAACTTGGCCCCAGTCCTGCCTTAACAGTAACTTTATAAAGGTGGACGCCAAGTTTGGTGAGGTAATCCTGGATCGAAATTGTCACATTGACTAGTTAATGCTAGACGAATCGAGATATAGTGTTCACCGCAGGGAATGGAAAACGAATACTTCTGGTATTTGGACACAGCTAGTTGCTACAAATTGTTACTGATGTTGGTATGCGATTGATAAGATAGATCCTACCGGCTAACTCTGGTGGGTGCTGATTCTGAAATAGCGTGACTCGTCTGGATAAATATCCTCTTGGAATAAAACGACTATCAGAAGTCGGGAGAACAGTTATTGTTATTTCACCACAATGGGTTGATAAAATGCAAGAAAATATATCTGGGTATTTGGTAAGTCCCGTTAATATTTTACTTATTAAAATGTTCGTTCGTCTCTGTGGCCCGTCCTGTTCACAACTGAAACTTGGAGACGCGTCAGCCAACAGAAGACAACTTTACTTCCACTCAGTAAAAACTCGAGATACTGCCTAAGATATGGCCAAGTAAAAACGCTGGTCGCCTTTGAACAAGTTGCCTAAAGGATATAAGAACATTATGAAACACGGAAGGGGATGACACATCTCTCATCCTCTCCGTCATCCCTGATTAAGTTAAAAGGCACACGTTATGTCTAGCCTATCCTTCTGGTCAGTTATTATTTAATCTTTAACCAATATTGCACTTATACAAATATCGCTTGTCATTACTAGCTATTTGTTTCGCCACATGATATTACACTAGTCACTTACATAATTACACTTAATGAATTAGAAGTGAATTGTATTCCGTCAATTATCAGTCGCCTAGTGTATTTATTAGTCAACTAAACCATCTTTTTTTGGGTGATAGCGGGTGATTAAATCTACATTACAACTGAAACATCTGGAATAAAAATAGCTATGCGTTATTTAATTCGCTAGTCTTAACACCTAGAAAATTCCAGGGAATTATAATGGTAAACTTAACACATCAAATCACGTAAATGCTAATTTTTATTACCACAATCAGAAATGAAACAATCTCCACGAAATGCTAATAACACACTTTCACAATGGCTCTAGAATAACGAGCTAGATTATCCAAAAAAATCTGAGCGACAACTGATAATGATTAGAGAGAGACGCGGTTTATATAGGATCATCGTATTTTGATCTCATAGGCTGTTACTTTTCGCACTTTTCGTGCATAGCAGCCATTCAGGGAACTCATTCTCCCGACCAAGGGTTCCTCGTTCACTTCTGTCGGCCGCTGCTAACGACGACAAAGATTAGTCTATGTAGCGGGCTCCGGTCTGCGAATTTTCCTGTTTCTCGAGATCAAAGAGATACCTTTCCCCGAATGTATGGACATCACAGGATTTGCTCCCCTCGTAGAGAAACTTCAAAAGCTGTTACCTTCCACGCATTTTATACGTGCTATCTGCCAGTTATCATAATATTGACAAATCAGCTCGCGTTGGAAACTCAGGTAAACAAACGTGATTCGCTCCCCTGAATGAATGACAGTTTGTGGAGTTTGTAAACAAGCTCGCAAGCTCGTTTGGCATGGTCAAGTAGACAAAAAGAGGCGTGGATTAAAATGTGAGTCCGACAGTCAGAAATTGCGTGGTTTGGCTTTAGCAAATGGTAGGCATTAAATGGAAAAGCAAAGGCTGTCAGATTACTGTATCACTATTTACATTTCCACATCACAATATACAAAATAAAAATGCCTGCTGTTACTCAATTTTACACCTAGAAATACTGCTACAAAATACCCCTCGATCTGTGCAGCCGTTGAGTCGTTTCTAATTACATTCCCAAGTTTGTACATGGTTGAAGTTGGTTTAAGCCACGTAAATGCAGTTGTGTCAAAGAAAGAGAGTGGAAACTTACGACTAAAACTCATCAATCTCCAACCAAATATCAATAATCTTTTCAATGCTCATCAGCCACATCCTTCCTATCAATGAATTTAACCAGTTCAATAAAAAGATAATTTTAATTCACTATACCTCTATAATCATTTTCCTTATTTTATTTATTTATTTTTTTGCCGGGGATCGATTAAGGACTAAGGATTCCACGGAGGGGTCGCGACTCAAAAAAGTTTGAGAACCCTAGATCTAAGCCATTATATGAAGCTATCCATGCTATTAGAGCAGAAAGTCCTCTAGCATAAACACGTTTATACGACAAGAATATAGCCTGTGCTAAATCTTGTCTACTGTATATTAGTTTGTTCTTTACAAACTGAATATCTAAAAGTGAGTCCGTTAGAACCGCCAGTTTCTGGGGAGGATTCACAGAAGTAATTTCTAGTAATTGTAGTGTTGCCACCATCTCAGCGGTGAAAATAGATGCATTTGATTTAATACTGTTTATTTTGCACATTTTTTCATGCTGGAATACATATCCCTAATCTCAATATTTCATACTCTTTCTTTAGCCGATACGTTTGTACTTTAAGGCTTTGCTTGGTTATTTGATGTATGCATTTCCTAGCCAAGGTCTCTAAAGAAACAAAGAAACAAAAAATTAGAACTAATGCATGTCAGGCATGTCGTACAAGGCGACAAATATGAAGTTGGTCAACTAACTGGCAACCTCATCATGTAAAGCAAACTGCCACATAAACGACTACTTCAAGAGAATATGACTAGTTGACACAGGCATGTTGCACTGGTGGTTCCATGCTCCGTGAGGGGCACAAAGACAAAAATGATGAAGATTATAATTTCCTAGCTTATGTTTTTAAGAGTTTCTATATTGGTGTTTTAAAAATTACCGGTAAGTGTTTTTGTGTGTGTCAGGTGGCAGTCAATGGATAGCTTAAAGAGATCCCAAGGTAGGGAAACTGGTATGTACTTATTACTGTTAATGATTTATTTGTTCAGAGCTTCTGCGTTTATTAGTTCATCCAAACATTTCCACCTTTGATATCTTCTAGTATTTGTTTGGATGTTCCAACTACCGGTTCATTCCTGAAAATAAGCTGACGAGTCTTGTCTAGCATTACTTTGCTCCTGTAATTTAACCTAAATTCCAATTCCTTTCTATGTTAATTTCAAATACATTTTTGCTACAGGTATTTCTGCAGTGTGACTGAAAAGTAACTTTCTATTTTAAAATTATTATTTCTGTATCCGTATCCTACTAATTTATATGAAACAAACATGACAGTTTATCCTGTCCATATTTTCGACATTTTTGTCTGTTCTTGATTGACTTGCAATGCATACGTAAACTGTATATGGCTTCTTTGGGTTTGTCTCGTTTTTCTGTTGTATTCACCAGACCAACGACAGTTTGTACCCCCAAATTCTTATTTGACTAATGAAACTTGTTGCCTATTCCCGCTGCACATAGCCTTCTGTAGAATGTTTTTCTTCTGTCTGAACCAGATTGTAAGACAAGTGACAAGTAGCGAAAGAATATCACACTGATCTGGAACTTTTGACAGTAAATAGATGATATATCTTTCCTTTGTAGGTCATAGATTCCCGAATATAAATGTTTAACTCCTTCGGTATCTGGTAAAGGAGTCAAGGTGGTGAAAGGCGAATGGGTGATGCTAGGGTCAGCACCCAGACGCCGCACAGAAATATCGATATCACATGTTAAATACGTAGTGATGGATAAGTCCACAACCCCAATTCTGTTGCCAGCCTTGTCAGTCTCTGACCTTTGAACTCACAGTGAAAGATAAGAATATAGGTATTAACGAACACTTGCCAGACAGACGTCTAGAGTCTGACATAAAAACGTATCATTGTTGAGGGGTTCTGCAGAGTCCCAGTTTAGCTACGGCGTGAACCGTAACAGCCAAGCTCCATGGACAGATGTCATAGAGAGAAATAGGCAATACTGATTCAAACATGACAACTTGTGTAACTCTTCTGGCTGTGACTAGAATACTGAAAACATCTGCAAACGTTTCTATAGAATTTACTTACATTACAGAGTGTTTCTAACACAAATAAAATAATATAAATTCGTCAAAAAGAGTAGACAGCTATGACAAGCAATATATTGGACTCCTCACATTGTAAATGAAATGACAGACTACGAGGTACAAGATGATAACATTTATTGAGGAAAATCTCAAAAGAAAAACAAAAACAAACCTGGAGTTACAAAGAGGGAAAAGTTAAAACAAAAATGAGTTGGATGGAAAGGTTTTGTCTCTACCGTATATAAGTATCTCGTCATTAAAAAAAAAAAAAATTGAGAATTTTGCCTCGTTTTGGCGAGGCGAGCCACGTTCATCTGAGACACAAGGTCAGTCGTTTATATTAGGGCGCATTTCTAAAAATAAAAGACCTTGTAGCCTGATGGTATTGCGTTAATGTTACATCTCATCGCGCGACGAAGATTGCCAATGTAAAGAGGATTGCCAATGAAATCTTATTTCGTTTTCAATATTCATGGCCTTTTGTAACTAGTATTACTTCTCTGAAGTTCGCTGTTCCAGGAATCTTTTAGCAGTGATTCTCAAAGTATTCAGCTAGCAATACCTCTTAATAGTAACATAGGGACTTTAGGCCAGTTATAGTTGTAGTACACGTTAACATCATCATCACTTAACACTTGACTGAATGAGAAATGAAGACATCAGAAACGTTGTTGGAGCTATCATCATCAGGTGTCATCTCCACAAGGAAGGTTGGCTGCAGTGTATCTCCAACGTCTTCAGTCTCATGTCTTGGAAACACAGGCAGACTCGTTCTGTCCATCTCTTGATGTTATCTTCCCTCTTACAGCGATGTTTTCCTCGTGCACGTTTGCCCTCCACTATTCCTTCTGTTATGGTCTTCAGTAAGGTGGTATGTCTTTTAAACATGACCAAAATATTTTAGCTGTCTAATTTTGACCTTCTTCATTTGGGAGCTATACCCTGCATCAAATGCATAGACACAAAATAAAGTGGTTTGGCCATCATGGGAATGGATCCCGATTAATGACCACTACGAGTCTACAACACTAGAATATCTGCTTTAGAGAATGAGGAAGACCAAGAGGCAGATGGCTAGATACTATTACAGAAATTCTACATCAACAGGGGCTTACACCAGCAATGTGACACACTTACCTCAAGAACGAAAACTTCAGCTCCTCACAACGCTTTACGGCCAACACCCCCCCCCCCCCAAAGTTAAGTAAGTAACCTTAGTTAAAAGTTGTGACGAAATGTCTGTCCCTGTCCTTTTGTGTGATCTCTCACACCTCCAGCCCTACGGCAGTATCATTTCTTCTTCATTTTTCTCTCCGATCGCTTTCATTTGGCATATCATTTTTCCCTTTCATACATTTTACTCGTTATGCTGGACATAGCATGGGGAAAGTCTCTAACACGCCACTCCCCTATGGCAGTATTTGCTACGGGAGGAATTCTTATCTTATTGTGTTGCATTCACGCTTCACGAAGACGTGTTAAGTTACGCCAGGTTATTAGACGGTCAGCGACAATATTTTATCGCATAATCTGTCTGACCATCTTTTCAAGCGACGGTGCTTGTTTATCCAAGCTTGTGTTGGGCAGGAGTGCTGAATAGAACCTGATTTGTTTGTCTGGCGAAACACAGGTGACTAGCGACCATCCCTGAGTCATTACGCCAGAAAAACACAGTCACAATTTTAGGATGGATAGAGGTGTGTTTGGAAGTTTGTACACAAGGGCATCGGACATCATATTACCATATATGGGAGACGTGACCTTTGCAAAATTTTTCCACGTCGGAAATATTTTGAAAGTACCACACCCCACCTGTTTTAATGTGATTGGAGCATTTATTTAACTCCATAACAAACGAACGCTTCGGAAGATAGGAATATAGTCTGACCTTTTCGCAGTTTTATTTCACTGTGAATTTCACGCTCGCCAAGACAACATCAGACCTCGCCAGAGTGAAGACTAGATTCATAATTCCTTTTATCGGACTGGACCTTTTATCAGAGTATTCCAAAAGAACTTACAACAAACAGCCCAGGAAATCTCTAGCATTGCAACAAGGAAAACTAGGACTAAAGAAGACTGAAGAAACACACGGAGTCAGAGAGGGAATCTATTGTAAAATTAAAGACCCCCCCCCCCCCCACCTAGACGCGTGTAAGAGACCGACTCGTCTCTTTTATTCATCTGAGCAACAAGTCTGTAGCCAAGATTGGCTTATTGGTGGTACCAGCAGAAAGTACTATCTCTGGAATCAAGTGAAGGTAGAAGTGAACTGACGTTGTGCGAGACGCCATCATAAGAGGGTCTTATAGACAAACGCAGAACCAGCTTGGCCGTTACTCCTTGACGTTCTGGGAGCGTGCGGCGCCTGAACTTTGACCAGAGACAAGCGCGAGCAGAGTGAAAAGAACCAACCCATAAGGAGGATTAGAATCATCATTGGTAGCTAAGTTAACCTATATGCTGCTACTTGAACGTCTTATCAAAAACCATCACGCGAGTGATGGCATTTTTATTTTGTAATTAACTATTATTCCTTTCTTTTAAACTGTTAAACTTAAAGTGATTATTAAATTTTGTTATTTGTAATATTAAAAATTTAACTTCGATTTAATCATTTTAAAGTTACTGCATGTTTGTCTCAGTCAAATTACTACATACATTCTAAACAGAGCTATGTTATAATAATTCCACTGATTAACTCAGAAGGGGGGGGGGGGGGGGGGGGGGGGGGGGGGGGGGGGGGGGGGGGGGGGGGGGTGTTAACGAGCTAGAATAAACCATTGCTTAAATTCTTCATAAGAGGTGTCGGCAGATTACAGAATTAACGTGCTCAGCAACAGCCAGCATTGTTTTTGCTTATCTGAATATCTTGTAAAGACTCCCATGTGATAGAAGCTTTACTACTCTTCTATCTATATACATTTCTGCCAAGAGAAATCTTGTGTAAAGATAGACATCATTGAAGCCTATAATAGATACTCTTGAGTTTTGGCCATTGTTGGACCACTACTGCAAAGCAGGGGAGGCAATGCCGTCACCATTGCGGACCTCGTCCCGGATTATATAACCTATCTAGCAATTCCCTAGACGTGATTGACATATATTTCAGATTTACTGAAAGAATATTGTCAAGAGTGTGTTATAGTAAGACTGAACATTCATTGTATGTATAAATAACAGTAAAAATTACTCTGTAAAGAATAATTGAACAATTGAAAGAAACAAAATCTCTGTAACTAAAGTTAAAGTTATAGTGAAATAAGGTCACTTGGTGTGGCAAATTAAGAGTTGTAACTTTGTAGTTTTACTAGTTAGTAACTGTTGCCCTTTTTGTGTAGCTTTGTAAACAGACGTTTTGCTCAGAATGACAGTCCCAAAACCTCCATACCTTTTACCTTAATCTAGGCCGCGAACTTAGCCAGTGCATATACTTATAAACGAGAGACGTGCATTGCGATCTCCGTGCTCGTAGATGCTGGACTGTACCTGGTCTAGCTATATAGAACGCCCAGCACGGCAGTGTGTCGATCTACTGTCAGCTTCACATCCATATGAGCGATGAAAGGTCGAGCATAATAGAACTACCCACTACTCCGCGTGAACCCCCTCACCCTAACCCGTGTGTGTCGCACACTCACACACTGTTGTTGTCCTCCACTCCAAGTTTGTAGACCTCCACTGATATTTGCCCTCTCGCCTACGTTCTTGCCCTCACTCGCGCGCCTGACCGCCATAGCGCGTGATGTGTGTCATCTATACATCTTGAGTTCACCTGCCCTTCTTAGGTCATCCACCCCCCCATGCTCCCCACACCTAATCATACAAGATCTCCTAGCCCCACGACACCAGCTTACCCTACTACAGAGGCCACCCTTGCGCCCAGACCGGACCCCGACGCCGTACGCATCCCCGCGCAACCGTCCCATGAAACCCCAGAAACCCCCCATACCCCCCACACCCCACCACCACCCCCACCCACCCCCCCACCCCCCCCCCCCCCCATAATAAACATAAATACAGCATCCCCTATCATCCCCTAAACTTCCCAAAGTAACAAACACTCATCCTCACCAAACCCCTCATCCGTATATTTTGTAAGCACCCCCCACCCAATCTGAGCTCCCCACCCCCCTTTACCCCCTCCCACCACTCCCTCACGATGCCTTCTACCCCCTAACCCCCCACCCCTCCCTCCCCTATCCCACCCCCCCCCCCCACCCCTACCCCGCCCCCTAAAAGCCCCACCCCCTCACCTGCTCCCACCCACCCCCCCCCCCCCCCATAGATCCTGGTACTATATACCCTCCCCACGCATCGTACCCTTTTTTATTCCCCCCCCTTTTCTAATCGTATTATCATCCTCTCCCTCCAATCAATCACCCCAGGATTGCTAAATCAACTCAACAACCCCAACATCCACCCCCAAAACCCACTACCTCACCAACACACCCCCCCACTATTCTCAAATAATCCTCCCTACCCTAATATCTCCCCTCCCCGCTAATTCTATCTACTCCAACCCCACCTAAAAACATATATCCATCCCCCCCTCCCCATACTCTACCAAGATTCCCTCTCCTTACCCACCTACCATCCATTTCTCTCTTTATTGAAACCCAATTCTCACTCCCCATCACAATCTCCCTCTCCTCTTTCCCTCCACCTAATTATCCCATTTTTAGTTTTATCTTTATCCCTCCACCCCCCAAAACCTCCACCACTTCAAACTCAAAACACCTCCCCTCCCAGAGTATCGGTCAGTCCCACCCCCCCCCCCTTCCGCGTCATACAGCCACCTCAAAAATCAACCATATTAACATCACTCAAGGCTCCCTTAACCATATAACATCCCACCCCTACTCTCGGAGAATCTCGTACACAAACTGCAACTCCCGAAAACCCCCCTAACTAACAAACAGACCCAACCCCCTCCACCACTCTCTCTCTACTTCCCTTCACCCCTACACCAACCCCCCACCACAAACACCCTACCCACCAGACTCAAATGGTCTCAAACGCACGACCAAATCAAAGGCTCTCCCCCACCGTCCACCCCAACCCCGCAATGATAACCAGAGCTCTCACAATGTATCACCCCACCTTGCAATGTCCCCTAAGAAACGCCCCAGAGGTATCATACCTACAGTCACCGACCCCAAAACCAGTGTTCCATCCCCTCCACCCCAACGGACCACCCAAAATGACCAAAAGCCCCACCCCCCCACCAACCCCCCCCACCCCCCCCCCCCATTCACACCCACCCCCCCCCCCCACCCACCCACAAACCGGAATGCCGCCCCAACCCCCCCGTCAACGTCTATACCCTGGTATTCCACCCCCGCGTGAGACCAATCTGATGTATCACCTTTATCAAATCAATACCTCACCCAATCGTACATCAACCCCCAAACCTACACCACCCTTCCCCCCCCCCCCCCCTCCCCCCCCAATTCACTGTGATAGGTATAGTTAAATCTACTAACATAATATAGCCTCCTAAAGGCCCCCACAAATTAATTCCGCAACCCCCATCCCCAACTTTTTCACCCCCACACTACCCCGATTATCATAAAACTCTCACCTCTGTAATACAGAAAAATCCGCACCTTAAACTACTAAAACCCCCCCCACCACCCTCAACTCTAAACCCCCCGCTCCCCAACCCCCCTGAAGCCCCTTCCCCCCCAAAATCTGTAAAACAGACCCCCCCAGTATTGATCCCATGGGGCAGCAGAGTCTTTCCTCCCAACCACTAAGTCTCAGTCTACAGAGACTCGTTAGAACACCTTACCTCATACCTTGTCCCAAACATCCACCCCCCCCCCAACTCCTAACCTTCTAACAATCCCACCGCACCCTAAAAATAAACCCATCAACTTCTTCTCCGAAGCCATCAAAAACTCCCCCAAATCACCCACCAACTCTAACCAACTCCACAATCTATGCCCAAAACCAGTTGTTCCCCCGGGCCCATCCAACCCCCTCACATCTCATCAGACAACTCCTCCCTTTCTCCCCAAGAAACCACCTATTGTGCTTCACCAGGGGGATATCCTCTCCAGACCTATCAATATCTCTAACCACAATGAATAAAAACTAAAACATCTCTCCCCCTCCGCCCCCCCAGTCAGCCCCCCCCCCCCACAACCCCACAAACTAATAAACCAAAAGCAGATCAAGGTCAAACAAAAGGACCCTTCCAAATAAAACCCGTCCCTTCACATCAGCTTCTGTCCCCCCTCCCCACCCCCCTAGAAAACCCCTAATACACACCCCCATTGCTACCTGCCCCCACCCCGCGCCCAAAAAAGTTGGACCCCACTCCAATTACTATCATCCCACTCATCCCCCCACCCCCACTCCCCTTGTCTAATCCATAATCCATCCCCCTGCCCCCTTACCTCCCCCCCCCCGCACCCCCCACTACCCTCACCCCCCCTCCAAAACACCCTCCCCCCCGTCAGTTGGCACCCCACCCGTAGACTCACGAAGATACGCCCACTAGTCTGTCTTCCAACCGATCCGCGCTGGAACCCAAAACTTCTACAGCCACTAGCCTCTGCTATCTCCAACCCCTCGCAACATCCTCATAGCCCCCACCTCCCGTGGCCCCACCTCCGAGAAAGAACTGGCCATCCGTACTCTGTCAGCACTGCCATTAACCTGTATGACGCACAACATAGTACCGAACCAAAATACCATCACCACCTCCCCCTTTGACTTCTCTACTAAACCCCGCCCCGGATCCCCACATAAAACTACCCTCCCAACCCCCCCGAAATCCTAAAATGGCCCCTGCCCCTCCCCCCCCCACCCCCCACCCCCCAGAAAACCCTTAATAAATTCCCTACCCCCACTGCTCCGCACCATACAAGCGGCCCCCCCGCCCCCCCCCCCCCCCCCCCCCCCGGCCCTCTCTGCCCCACGCCACCGTATTAACCCTTAATAAAATTTTAAAAAATATGCCTCCCCCTCAAAACACCGAAAAACCTCCCATTACACCGTTAATATACAACCCCCCCAAATTGCCCCTAGCCTCATACCCCCCCTCCCCCCCCCTCCCCTACCGCCCCCACCACCAAAATATCCCTCCCGCAAAACCCATATAGGGCAAACCTTATTTTTTATTCTTTAAACAAATAATTAAATCCCCCCCCCCCAAAATCCCAGCCACCCCCCCCTATTTAAGTAAGAAAACTCCTCTTACCATGCTCCCCACATCCCCCCCCACCAATCCACTGATCAATTTGCAACACCCTACTTCCTGCCTGTGTATCTCCCCCATTCTCATATGTAGCAATATTGACACGACATCCCCATACCCCCAACAACCTTTCCACTCAACACTCCCCTCTCAATTTTACCAATACCTGGCACACCAAAACCCCCCTCCCTCCCCCTACCAATTGACCATCACTTCTGTTTGCCATAAAAAACCCGACACCCCCCACCAGCCGCTCACCCCCCCAAAATGCTCAAAAGATAGTATCAGGCGCACAAACACCACCCCCCCTTTTGTTGCCCCTCAAGGCTTCATTCTATTTATGACAACAAAGTTGGATAAATGACCCCCCCCCATCAATCGGTACTTGGGGGTCCCCCGCAGTATGGTTGGGTACGAACATAATTTTCCACCGCACAAGTTAACACCTAAACGAACCACCATAGGAGGGCAGCATTAGGACAACCTAGTCACCCACTCCAAAACCCACCCATAGTTGTTAGAGGGGGGTCTTGGGGTGGCTTCAACCCCCCAAACATATTGACACCTACCCACTAGGTGCACCACACCCAGAGTTATTTCTCCCAAAAAACGCACCCACATTGTCCGCGCACCCTCGAAACCCCGAACCCCCACGACCTAATTCCAAGGAACAATGGACCAGCCACCCTGCTCCCCCCAGGCCCAATGTCTCCAATGCACGGGCCCTCTACAACTCCAGGAGCCCAGCATAACATCAAGCTACCTAAGTTGCAACAATTTAGGCCTCCCCCATCCAAACGGCATTTTTAATACCCCCCACGCCCCATGGGGGGATAGGCATAAGCATATCTACGGCGCTCGGAACTCGGTCAATTAAACCAAAAAAATTAATTTGCTCAAGCGGCCTCGCTCAGCAAATTTTTTTTTTATTTCCCCTCCCGCCCCGAACCCACGTAATCAGCCACTTTGGAATCTAAACCCTAAAACCAAAATACACCAAAAATGCTGGACGACACAAATACCAGGTGCCCCTGAAACAAACCATAATCAACCAACAACAAACAATACCGCCAATTATGAAAACCTTATAAATTCCCTTCACACAACGTCAAACAACACCCCCACCCCACCCAAAAAAATAACCAAATCAAATAATTTCTTTATTTAAATTTTTTTTTTTTCAACATTTTGCAATAACATTCATAATATTCTATTTGATTGGGGGCCCCTGGGGTTTAAACTAAACACAAAAACAATAAAAAACCCCTTTAACCCAACTAATAACAAAAACAAACACAACAAAATTTGAAAACCCTATAATTTTCGGACCCAGTTCGGGAATCAATTTTGTACGGAAGAGGACCTGGGGACCTACGCTTAAAGGATGGGAAATCGAAAATTTTAAAAATTTCCCCCGAAATAATTTTTTATTTTTTTACACTATTTTTTTTTCCCCCATGCTATACCCCCCCCTCGAACGTTACCCATTCATTTTTTAAATCACCGGGACACGGACCACCCCTGATAATCCGAAAAATTTTTCGTCTACATCTGCTCCTCACCAACGCACCCCCCCCCTCCTCGCCACACTGCCTCTTCCCACCACCAAGATACCATCCCCCCCACCGATTTCCACCATCCCGCCCCTGTACCTCGACCCAACGAGCCTCTTACCCCGCACCCTCCCCTTCCCCTCCGTCAATTGACCCCTACCATACCACCACAAACACACACCAAAACGTGTTGAAATTTCCGCTCTGAAAAACAACATCCCAAATACCACCAATAAAACAAACCAGAAACCCGGCCAACAGAGGGACAAAACAAATACACGTTAAACCACCAACTTTCGCCCTTGAGTAAAGTTCCAAAGTGATTATTTTATACAAACAACCTTGTGAAAAAAAAAAAAAACCGCCATATAAAGTCAAAGATCTATAACCTGACACGTGCATAAGAAACAATGTGTACCACCTCCCATAAAAATTTTTTAATAAACTAATTATGGAAAAACCGCATCATATATACACATCCACACCCCCAGACCCCCAGTCACTCCCCAACCATCCTATCCGACAACCCAGTATGTAAAAGAATAAGGCGAAAATACCCCCTGGCTCCGACCAAATAGATTTTGAAGGGTACCAACGCCAAACGGCCCCCCCCCCACGTTAGCCTCGCATTTAACAATTTTTTACACCCACGAACCCCCTCGATTACGCGCTCTAATTTTATCTGGGGATTTCCCCCCTTTAGGGCCTTTTTTTTTGCCTATGATACGTTCCATGAACCAAACACGATTTGAGTCAAGACAGAAGACACCAGACAAAACAGAAGCCGTATAAATATAACTCAAAAACCGAAATTACGCCACCCAAAGTCAAAAATTAAACAACCTAAGGATTAAAACTAAAAAAAACAACCCCCACCCCCCCATCCCTAGAAGACCCAACATTATCATTTTGACCCCCAGGATTCCCACGATGCCAACACACCCTCCCCCTCCCGACCTAACGCCACATCCGCCAACCTTCCAAAAATACCCAAGAAAAACCCCAAAATGTACCCACATCGAATCAATGTATCCCCACCCCAAAAACAAAAAAAACCGAAAATGTAGCTACCCGGCTATAAAAAAAAAATTGTCCCCACCCCCCCCAAACCTGTTCATACCCTCCCCCCCGGCAGACCCATATGGTCTGCCTATCGCCACCCCCAATGTAAAAAACCCCTTCGCCTACCCCCCACCCACTAATTCCCCCCCAAAAATTTTTTTCTTCTTCCCCCCCCCCATTCCTCAAATCCCAAATTTTTTCCCCCCCCCCCCTCAAAAAGTTTTTACTGTTCCTCCTGAGCACCAAAACCCCCCACATCACCCGCAAAAAAAAATAATTAAGTAAAAAACCCCTTTTTCCTCCCCCCCCCCCTAAACGCGATTCCTGTAAAGACACTCGCCTCAACAAAAAAAAAAAAAAACATAAAAAAGCCCCCCCCCCCCCCTCCAGTAAATACCCCCTCCCCCCCCTCACACTATTGTCCCCAAAACCCCACCTAAGTGACACCCCCCAAGTTCCCTAGAGATGTCCACCACCCACTCTTCCGGTCCTAACCACCAGAGCAAGAGTTAAACGATTCACAGTCCTGAACCCACTATATAAAAAAAAAAAAAGGTGTGAAGATAGAGACTGGCTCCCCCCCATGCTAAACCATAAACCCAGACATACCCTCAAATAGGACAAACGTCTCTCAGAGACTATGTGCTAGATGCGTAAGTTGTATTGTATGTGTTGCGCAGATCTAACTATTAGCCGCCCATCCCTCCTATATCCCCGGGCCAACAAATGGAGAAATAAAAAAAGTGTTGTACATCTGCCCCAGAAACCATGTCCAAAATGTACCTGGTCTCTGTGTGCCAATACGTGTTCGCATGTACTATTTGTACTCACCACACAAAAAAATAAATATCTACTACACAAAAAAAAAAAAAAATTGTGAAAAAGTCTGCGATTCCGACCTCCCTCCAACCCTCGTCTTGTCTGGCTATATGCATATCCCTTTCATTGCCATGATTTTCACCACCTTTCGGATACAAAACATTCAATAACTACCAATGCCTCGGACATAATGCGGACTGTAAAAAAAAAAAATGATTAAATGCGACCGACATGCAAAATAAATCATGTAAACATCAAAAAAATCACCCCGCCACAAGTATACTTAGTGTACACCCCAGTAAACCCATATAGATAGTTCATTCCCCAATGTCCATACTGTCCCCCTGTCGGTACAGAATTTTCACCAGACCTCTGTCAAAAAAAAAAAAAAACCGATTGTGCACCATCCCAAGATAAGTTAAGACCCTAAACACCTATTGTAACGTAATAAATGTTTATGACCCCAGATACCCTCCCGATCCTCTACCCGTACATACCCCCATTATGAAACTCGCAATCATTCCCCCCACTTCAAAGATACAACCATCCATTACCCCTCCATCCCCTACCCACTTATTTACTTTCTGTCCCACCTGACGTCACCCCTGTGACTCGTTCTAGAAAGCCATTTACGACAAATTTATCGCCCCCCCCCCCTTAAAACCCACTGATCATTACCCCTACAGCTCCGCAGAAAGCAGGTGTCTTGAAAAGTCCAAAGTTAGGCGAATAGACCTCTCGCCCCCCCACTTCCCCCCCCCTAGACTCATCCCAGATTCCTTTAAACATTTCGCGCACTCGAAAATCCAGAAGTGACTAAGCGAACATTCACGTCCTACAACCCCAAAAACCTCCTTAGTAACTCTTTAAAAGCAAGTTATACCCCCCCAAACCCCCACAACCGGATCATTTACTCACCCCCCCCCTACCAAAAAAAAAAACCCCCCCCTCTCAACTATTGACTGGTTCCATGACCCCCCCCTGATTTGAGTGAGCAGTGAAGATATACATCGCGCACACGTTGTTGGCCGAGCATTCGTATATACTCACTCATATCCCCATATATGGGGCATAGCAGAGATATCACCCCCCTAACAACATTAAAATCAAAAAAATCACCAAATAACCATATCTCTTGTGAACTTCTGGTTTAATGACTACAACATTTTTCCAAGTCGTGGAACATTCATATGTGATGATTAAGATGTACTCACACGCGTTGTTCTTTAACCAAATCCTAAGATGCTCCTCCCGTCAATAATATCGAGTCTGCCAGTTATCATTCTCCTAATCTCTCATCACTCTCCGCCACTCTCCTCCCCCCCATATACTCTCTACAACTCGCCCTCAAGACCAGACTTGCCGAGAGAAACGATAGACGCAGAATCTAAGAAGAATCTTACGAATCTTTTCATCCAGGTATTATATAATTCCAAGAATCTAGTGAAACATTTCACAGCCTACTAGCAAGACAATGCATCACGGACAACAAATTTATGTTCTTATCACTACCAGAGAAGTGAGAGAAGATATAGAATTCAGAGTAATTATCCCTACTTATATCGACAGAAAAATGAGCACACCTATCTGTTTATCCAGAAGAGTATATACTCAAAAAAGAAACTATACTAACACTCAAGAAGAACACAACAAGTGGCAACATATTCAGCTCAGCACTAAAAGAGCAATGCTAAGGAACAGTTGACATAAGGACTTATAAGAGAGACTCTGAATGGATAGGCACATGTCGGGTCACCAATGGTTCGATCAGAACTGAGCGGATAGACAAAACTCTAGTGTCATTGAGCAGTGCACACATATAATCCTTAAACACGATACGGGTCCCCTGTCCCTCCGTCTCACCCCCCCCCAACCCTCAATACTGTAAGACGCGTCGCGTGATATACGACCCTGACCCCGAGACTTTCCGGCCATCAGTCTCAATATACTAAATATAGTTCCAAATACTTATGTCAAGATATAAGTCTATTCGTCCTAGTCAGTGCGCATAATGAGCTCGACGTAGTGTATACCGAACCGCTGGCTCTCACCCAACGCAGATAGGCCAATCTACCACAAAGACCTCTCCCATATGTCACCTACTGTGTTACCCGCTCCCACAATGCGCACATCCTCAAATATGTGTGAAAAAGAAGTAGAAATGTGAAGACTGATCGTCACTGTGTGACACGAGGGACCGACAGCCATCAGCAATGCATGTGATCGTGTGACATAGACCTATTAAGATGCAGAGCCCTATGCTAGTGAATCGGAATATGACTATACACGTAATGACAGGAACTGTATTCGCAAGGGTACCGAGAGCCACGTCTGACATGAGAACTCTCGGACGCACGTCGACACTGATATTCTCCCGAACCCAGGCATCTTGAGATACACCCGAGCATGATCATGTAGACATAAGTACCAGAATTAAGATCAATGAGAGAATATATGAGAAGAGACTAGTGTCAACACCACTGTCCCCATAAAAGAGACCGCCCAACCCGGTCCCATACCCCTACGCCAATACGATTCTCCATCCCTGTTCATGTCCGCCCCGCTGAAAGTTATAACCTCAATAATGCTAGCTGCTACCGTTGAACGATATTATTCAAAAACCATCACTGCCTACGAACGACGCGTGATGCGCGAGTGTTATTGATTATATTGGTAAGATATCGCTAAGATATGTAAATTCCCTTTTCATTCTATGAGTAGTAACCTGTTGTAACAACTTTAAAAGAGTTGTGATATATATTAAAATTTGTCTCGACCCTGTTTTGTTTGTCAATTTGTTCATCACATATAAATATTAAGAATACTTTGAATATATAATCTTAAGATTATTATAGTAAGAGAAATTAAATACTGCAGAGTGAATATCTGATTCATCAAAAGCGCTCCTCACTCAAAATTACTGTATCGTCTATCCACTACGTTGACGCCCATACACCAGACAGCACCCCCCGATCCACGACATACTTAACCGCCACAATATGTTTGACAGCTCCTTACTCTGATTGTGACTCTCTAGTAGAACTATACTGCAGTTCGCCATGTGTGCGAATGTTGTATCCCCATGCGAGATGCTTAAGTATCCATTGCCCCACCCTCCATCCCCATTGCTTAACAATTTCGTCGCCACTAGGAGATGCCTCTAACCAAACTCCGCTGTGTGTGTCATCACCCCCCCGCATCCTCATCTCCCGCTCCCACTCTAATAACTAGACCCGACGTGTATGCAGCTCTAGATCTTATGTGTTACGCACCATGATGTTGTTCAAGAATATATACATCTGCCAATGATCCTCTGTGTACTATGAACTCTCACTACCTGCATCGATTGTGATAGAGTAAGTGGTTCTACTACCATGTGTCCCCATATCTTTTCGCCCTCTACCCATCTACGTTTCGTACAGCCGTCCAACCGCACCTCGTGAATCCTGCGCGTCCCGCCGTATATAGACAAGATGTTTGAACGTCACCAAATTTGTGTCCTGAGTCCTATCTATAAAGACATGTGTCTGTCGCGGTAGTGTTATTCTGCTGCACAGCATGGTTGGCTGGATCATCTCCTCTACTGCTCTGTAGTAGATACGCAGGGAGGACGTCGTCATCAAATCTGTCCCTCGTGTACAATTCAACATACAGCTCTCGTGATCATCACGCTCGCAATAGAGTATAACTCGCGCTCGAGATCTAGTGAAGGTTTGCATGCAAGATATCAAAGCTAAATATGACTTGATACAGAGCTGAGGACCCAACAATACACCCTTGTATAATCATCTAACTGTTTGTTGTTTCCGTCTTGTCGTCATACTGTCGCAGAACTAGATCCGTGAATGACAATATTGATAGACAGTACAATCAAAGAACTATGATCCGTCGCTCGCCCCACCTCAGCTTTCTCAAGTGAAGCACGACATTCCATTACTGAACTGAGCCGATCGAATTTGATCAGTCGTGCAGGTGATATGCATATGCTTAAGATCAAGTTTATATATATGCGAGACCAGCACTGAGTTGCAACAAGTGTGCACTGTAAGTAAGGCCAAGAAGCTATACCCAAACTGAGTGTAGTCGCGTCTGCTCATATGATACTCTCCTTGGACACAGGTTGTAATACGCCCCTGTTTAACTTTTGTACTAGGGGTGTATTATCGTGAGTCATGAAAAATGTGCGGAGTTACCTGTCATAGAATGACAGACGTCCTGTTTGTCTACTCTGTGCGAGCATAATACACTGAATAGTCATCTCAGCGATCATCAGGCTGTGTCAGTGCCAGATCGCGCTGTACGACTACATATGTGACTCGCAAGTCCATATAATTCTGTGATAGTCAGCGCATTGAGTGATCCATATTAGAGGTGAATAACGTGCTATAACCACCTTTAGAGACTACTTGTTATTGTGATAGATTTTGATCGTTGACTCTGTATTCACATGTAATAGCTATGTGATTTAGTTAGACTCATCTACGTCACTTTCGAGTCCATAGTCTCTTATTTATCTAATCTAAGATAAGTGATAACTTACAAGGTATTCTTCACATCAGGCACGCTACTCTACAAGAAGAAAAACGACATCAATCTAAGATATGACCCATGCATCTCCAACTGCTCAGGCTCTTAAGACTTCTGACTATCTCCCGCGCTCGAATCCCGGTTAATCACTTTGCTTTGCGTTATATTTATCTGTTGACGCGTGATTCCAGTACTATTTCTTCACAATCTAGTGTCAGTTTTCTCAGTCCTGTCCCTACCTTTCATCCCCCTACTCCCCCCTCTCCCCCCCCACCCCACCCTCCCCCCCCCCCGCCCCGCCACCCCCCGACCCCCCCCCCCCCCACAAGAATTAAGGAAACCTGTCAGTAATGCTATAGTAGGTTTTTCTATACAGTCTGCTCTATAAGTCGCACACTCGCACGCGCTTCGCATGCGCTCTCCCTCGCCTCCTCCAAACTGATATAGATAACATCCACTGTGGCAGGCTATTACTGGCAGTCAAATCATTCCTCATATTGAAAATACATACATACTGACGCTATACGTTGACCTATCAGTGTTGTGTTACTCTCTCTCATATAAATCCTATACATAGTGACCTGCAAACGTGCTCCGAATGTCTACATCTCCGTCCTGTATATTTGGCTAATTACATCCTTCATTTGCATCTCTGTATCTCCTCACACCCCACACATTAGTTATCCAGGCGCGTATAGTTACCTCTCTCCCTCCCCCCCCACCTCCCCCCCCCCCCACACCCCCCCCCCCCACCCTTCCCTTGTAGTGTCCTCTGTGTGTCCGTGTGTTGTCTCGTATATATGTGGTTGTACCGCAGTAGTATGATACCCCTTCCTGTGTGTGAGTCCCCCATGGAGACCGTGCCAGATAAATCTACTTGTGAGGAAGAGCCACACATATTAACAACAAGCCACATTTTTGTCAGTACCACTATGTGTCTGCTCCTGGCCAAGCCAAAAGATCAGACTTGAAGGAGGATACGATACGTGATAAGATATTGTCTTCTCGAGTGAAGAAGAAAAACCCTATAGGAAATACATGTGACTTTGCTTGTTTAGTTGAGATGTCAGCTGGAGATGCACATCAATTGCTGGGACTAACCAAGTCCGCATATGTTATTAGTAACCAAGGATAGCAGCTCGCAGGTAGGTCCGTGCACTACCACTTGTAGCCCAGAGAAAAGCACGTGTAGACCCACTCGATAATCTGCGTCTGGGATATCTTTCGCATAGCTACCACATGACTCACTTACATGAGCCCCGTACCAGAGAGGTCCAATAGACAGCTAGCAGCACCGCAGTGTTAGCGTAGGCACTCTAGCGCATGGTCTGAGAGCGCGTGTCCAATTTGGAGATGCGCAAGTGAGGGTTAAGCGCAAACACAGCTATGGGGCGCCAATGTGAGCAGACTGCGTCTTGTACTCCTAGCTTTAGTCAACCCACCCCACAATGTGCCAACACGGCCAATTGTGACGATCCTTTTATATAAAATGCATGCCGTTTAAAGGTTTTTTGAGAGAAAACTGTTGAGAAAGACTCTATGCCTCAGACCCCTGAGGTTCCGAAGCCACCCCACGCTCACGTCCCCCCTAAGAGGATGCTAGAGAGTACCCCACGCAGCCCAAACTAAAGAAGAGCTCAGATTCCCAGAAGCCGAAAACTGGTAGGAGGAGAGCTTCATTCTAGTGGAGAAGAAGAATAAACTAGGAGCTCATGTGAACAGGAAGGTATAAAAATTGCCCCCCCGAGACTTATTTGGAGGAAATGGGAAAGAAGAGAAGGTAAGAAAGGGGAAAAAACGAGGAAAGAGAAGAAAGTACTGCCCCAGACGAACCCCAACCAGCCTGTCAATCAAATTAGATGAAACATTGACCGAACAGGACTAACAGAAAACCCAGAAATGAAAACTGGAGTAAAGTACTTATTTAGATGCTCATTGGTTTCCACCAACAAACCCCCCAAGCCCACGCGACCAACCCAGCCCTAAGAGAAGAAGAGCACCCACCCCCACCCCCGATACCCCCCCTCTGGAGAACGAAGACACGGACACCGCACCCCCCCTGACAGAGAATACACCACCGAGAAACGAGGAAGGGGGAAACTCCCATAAGGATAAAAAGAAAACACTGAGAAGCCCCCCCCTCGAAGAGCTCAAAGGCTCATCACCAGGAGAGCCACGCAGCCTCAGAGCCCCCCTCGCATAATACCAAGGAGTCGTCAACTTGGTATTGACCGCAAAAGAGCGAGAAGCTCAGTAGCCCTAGTTAAACAAAAACAACAACTGATTATAAAAATCGTGAAAAAAAATTTCAAAAAAACTATCACCGGCCACATATTTTGTTAGATCAGTGATTCCCCTGTGTTAGTTAGACCTCATTAGCCTAAACACAGGCTAACAGTCGTTTCAGTTGGGTTTTTTGGAATTTTTAGAGTTTAGTTTTTGTCAACGGTGCTCAAAGGTTCTGGTTGAGATGGCTCTTTACTGTTTTACTGGCAGCGGTGCCCCAATATTTGAGACCCTGGCGTTTCTATAAGGCATATAAAGTGCTCTCGAATACATGAAGCGACTAAGAAAAACAGTGGGAAAAAATTAGTAACGTTTCCAAACGTTGTTATTATATACGTTACTATTCTACATAAATAAATACATCACACTTATAACCAAAAAAGGTTTCGATTGGCAACAGATAAAAATAGAGAGTTAATGAATTACTTATTTGATATCAATGGTATCTCCAGAGTTAATGAATTACTTACTTGATATCAATGCTGTCTCCAGAGGTAATGAATTACTTACTTGATATCAATGCTATCACCAGAGTTAATGAGTTAATGAGTTACTTACTTGATATCAATGCTATCTCCAGAATTAATGGACTTGGATCCAATGTGACATCGAACGTCTCTGGACGTTGTGAAGGCGCCACGTGTGTTCTTCTCAGGTACCCACACTATTACATACACCTGAAAAGTAAACGTGGGATACCACCTATGTCAGTTTTCACACTCTCTAACATCGGGTAATTTGTTATTATCAAATCACGTTCATCTGTTTAAATCATGTATGAAATGTTGCTGCTTAAATCCATTAGATAAATGTCATTGAATTGGGTTTTTCTTTGAAGTTCAAGATTATGATCCGATGAACTAATTCAGTCTGGCAACTTGACTCATATCGTGTCTGTAGGTCCTGACGAAGCATAGCAATAACTTCAGCTCCCTTCTAGAGGACTGTATTCAATGCTGCTTTCCTTAGATATAATCATAATCGTTATCATCATCTTCATGTTCTCTTCTAAGGGAGAATAAAGCCACCATCGCAGATAATCCCCTTGCTAGAAGCCCACGCCAAAGCACAAACTCTTACAATGGTGATTTATGTAGTTATCTGTATTACGTGAAGAATGCCAGCGCCATATAAAACCTCAAATTAGAAGCCTGATACGACATGAATGAGGGATCAGTTGGACTATTCTTCCTTTGTCTCCTCTAACACCTCTGGGAACTACACGGGGGGGGGGGGGGGGTTCTTTGAAATAACTCAGACATATTCAGTTTTTTTTCATCTCACCTTCTGTTCATCTGCTGGCTGAATAATTAACCACCCTATACTTCTATTTGTTGTTGTTGATGTTGTATGTTTTGTCCTAAGGCCTACAAGGCTGAGGCTTTTATAAAAAAAAAAAAAAAAAAAAAAAAACTCTCATAATTTTACAATTCCCGAATGTGCGAAAAAAATAAAGGCATTTCTCTAGAAATCGGGACTCTTCTTTAAACCCTTCTCCCCCGTTTCTCGTCGGAGTAACAATTGGATATGGCGTCGTACTTATTAAATTATTGGAGTCGGAGTCGAAAAATTTCTTTTCCGACTCTAAAACCTTTACTCTACAACTGTTACCGGGAGTATGGTCTTTGCAGTTCCATTTCATGTCAGCTGTTTGTACATGAATAAGTTGTTTGTTACTTTCCAACACATATCTCTGTCACGGATTGCCTCCCCTGCTTTGCAGTAGTGGTCCAACAGTGACCAAAACTCAAGAGTATCTAATATTGGCTTCCAAGGTATCTACCTGCGCGCAAGATTACTCTTGGCAGAGATGTAGATAGAAGATTAACGACACTTCTACCTTAATGGAGAATTCACAAGATATTTCCAGAAATCACAAACAATGGTGCATTGGGCTGGACAATTGTTAACGCATTATATTTTGTCCGTCGCCTTTTGTGAAGGATTTTTAAGCAATGGTTTAGCCCGTTCAAGCCCCCTTTTGGTGTAATCCAACAAAATTCCTCTTATAAGTAATAGCCCTGTTTAGAGGTAAATATATGCCTAGGTATATATATATATATATATATATATATATATATATATATATATATATATATATATATATATATATATATATATATATATATATGTCGATATATATATATATATATATATATATATATATATATATATATATATATATATATATATATATATATAATATTCTGGCTCTTACGTTTGCTTTCATATATATAAGAAACTGGAGCGACTATGCTTGTTTACTTTTAAAACAACATATAACAATTTTAATAATGCATTAGTCTTTAACAGTTAAAAAAAGATATGGAAAATTTGGTGAAATTTAGATAAAAGTTTTCGTCACGGAGACGTAGGTGAGGATTTATCAAAAGTCCGTTGCTTTCGCCTATTTTATAAGAAACCAGTCAATTCTGTGATGATGAAAGTCTTCTCCACACTCTCTTCCACTGTAGGCGGTTAGGGTGGATGCATTTCTCTCACACTAGCGGCGTTAGTACCACAAATCGTCTGGTGGCTTGTAACCACGAACTTTAGAAAAATAGAAAAGCAAATGCCTTCTGCTAAGTACATTTGTTTGGAGCACTCTAGCAGGATCACGTTCTCGTTGTCCGCCCACCAATGTTAAACCCTCAGAAGAATTTAATTCTCGAGCATGCACAACGTAACTCCGAGAAGATGGTTAAAATTCACCAATATTACTCTGAGGATTAACGGGTAAAATGTGTCTGGACAGTGAAAATATGATATGTGCCTGAACTAACATTAACGAGTTATATAAATCTCAAAAATGATATGCTACACTTGAGGCACACATGATGTAATCATCACTCATTACTGCTCCAGTCGGAGTCCTGGGGTCACCTCTGCTGTCGGGTTTCCGCACGACTAGTAAGAAACAATCACCAGCTCTTGTAGTGGTGGTTCATGCATATACTATTTTTATATGTTGAGGTTGCCAGCCTCATATAACCACTTAGCAAGAAACCTGTAAAATTTACATTAGTAAATATATTGTTTACACTTACCCCAAAACTTTGGGAATACACAATCTCCTTGCACAGATTTAAACTGGACACATCTCTGTATTAGATACTTCGAAATCACGTTGATCTGGGAAATTAGAGTTAATTCCTCTGACGGCGGGTGTTCTGCGAAATCACTGACCTGGGAAACCTTTTGTGTAATTCCTCTATGACTTGGTCTAGGAAATTAGAGTTATTTCCTTTGACGGCGGATGTTCTGCGAAATCACTGGCCTGGGAAAACTTTTCTTTAATTCCTCTATGACTTGTGATCAAATTCCTAAGTTTTTAGTCTTGTATTAAAAATGCGGGTTTACTTGTAATTCATAAGTTGCCCAATACTCGATCTTTTACTTATAGTTGTGGAATTTCTAAGTCCAATGTCTCTTTTTTCTTTCTGGCTTTTAGGAGTCGCTAGTCTGACGTTTGCGCTGCAGTGTGTGTACTGACTTTCACTACATCGTATCTCACAATCCTCAGTTCAAATTTCAGCTGTGTTTCCACCTAATTTTCCAATGAGATACATTGTATATTCCGGCCTCTCAAATCAACCAATCCAATCCAATCTCGTTCAGCGCCACGTGGGTAGTGGTGCTTAAAATTTAAAAAATACACTCATGTGTTTCAAAATATTAAATTTAATATCCACGCGTGACCTCTTCATATCGTTGCGTCAGACCTTCGCCGGTTTCTTGTGTTATCTCATAAACACCATCTGTGAACTCATTTGATGTCCAGATGCTACCTATCGCCAATATTGTCTCTCCAGACAGATTATCGCGATAATCACACACAGGGATGGTCCCGTGAAAGGATAAACGAATCTACCACCTGTGTAATCTGCCCACCTCAGACGGCTATCTCAGACAGACAATATTGGCTTCTATAGATGTTGATCGGGCGAAACCGTCTTTTCATGACAAGAATCTCGCTCGCTGACCGGTGATAATGACTGGGTATCGTTACGATAATACCCCAGTTCACCTGGCGGAACGTTAATAAGTCTGAGGAGTGGTAAACAAGATAAAGACAGTCCTATAGCAAATACTTCCGTAGGGGAGTGGAGTGTTAGAGACTTCACCCTACTGATCCAACGTAGAGAGAAAAAAAATGAATGAAAGGGCAAAAAATATGCCAAATAATAGCGATGAGTGAGAGGAAGAGAAAAATGAAGAAAAAAAGTGATCCTACCGGAGTGGACGGGAGATCACACAACCGTATCGTCACAATCTCTATTGCTTATAACATCTGTATGGTTGATATTAAGGATGTACATTTTTCATCTTCTTCGTTTGAATAATTATAGCAACAGCTATCTCTTCTCATTAAGTGAGAGGTCAGTCTCATCTCACCATGCAGTTTCTTCCTCTAAGGAACGAACGAACAAACGAATGAATTTTATTTTCAAAGGGTTAACAATTGGGCACGCACGCTTGTCTAACATTTTGCTGAAGGCCACTCTATCAGCCTGCTTCTTTCAAAAGTCGACACTCTTGCACGAAATTTGCCACTATTTCCTTGTCCTCTTCATGTGATCACATATCTGTGCGTCTGATCTATATGTTTATTTGAGGTAAATGAAACCGTATGGTTTCCGAGGGACTTTGATGAGACCCAAAAAAAAAAAAATCATCGCAACTTTAGGCAATGTCGTAAATGATGACGAATGTGAGGTTACGCACAGGATTAGCAATCGCGACCATGTAACATAACTTACTACATAAACTATCACTGCTAGTAGTTTCCTAAAGAAGGGGGGGGGGGGGGGGGAGGAGTATCAAAAGCTGTTGTACCGTCATGTTTCTTAAGAAGCATAAAAAGAAAGAAGGAAAGAAGTCATCTGATGGATGAGCAATGATTTCGATTTTTGTATTGTTGTGGTAGATTGTTGTCTATGTTCCAAATTTGTTGATGAATACAATCAATTCGTTTTATCAGACAAAGTGTTGTGGCTCGTAATATCGTCACCTTTATTGCTCTTCTTGTTCCCTATGGAACACGGAGCCGCCATTGCAGCTGGTTCCCTCTAGCAGGAAGCCTGCACCAAATCATTCTTGTGATTCTGTAGCGGTGGTTTCTGAAGCATATTAATTTTACATGATGAAGTTTCCAGCCTCAAATCACTCGCCTCTTACGACACGCCTGTGAGAGTAGAAGTCCTGTTATTTCTATGTCTCACGAGAGACGCCTCTGAAACTACATAATGCGGCTTGTAACACAAGGTGATAACAACTGCGTCTAAGATATTTAGCACATACAAAAACCATTTCATACATACCTTAGGCACAAACAGTAATAGTAAAGCAATGGCTGCGCTGAGGGAGACACAAATACTCAGTGTAATTTCTTTGTTCTCCCCAGCAAAGTAGATGGGGAAAAATCCCAGCCATATGACACAAGTAGAGTACATTGTGAATCCAATAAATTTGGCTTCGTTGAAGTTCTCAGGCAGATTTCTAGTCTGAAAAATCAAAGTTCAAAGTTCAGCAAGCATGTCATATTATTTATGATAACAACAAATTGTAGTCATCATCCATCAGCTCCCCGAGGAGTATAGGCCTTCAACAAACGTATGCCAAGAATTCTTGTCCTGTGCCATCAGTTCAAGGTCATTCCTTTCATGGCTGTCTCCAGTTATCTTCTCCATGTGCTCATTGGACTGCCTCTACCTCTCTTACCCTGGGGATTCCAGAACAAGGAACTGCCTGGTGATGCTATCAGCAAGTATCCATCTCCAGCGTCTTCTTCTCATCTCTTGTTCCACTGACACTTGTCTAGTTCTTCTCATCTCTTATTCCACTGACACTTGTCTAGTTCTTCTCATCTCTTATTCCACTGACACTTGTCTAGTTCTTCTCATCTCTTATTCCACTGACACTTGTCTAGTTCTTCTCATCTCTTATTCCACTGACACTTGTCTAGTTCTTCTCATCTCTTATTCCACTGACACTTGTCTAGTTCTTCTCATCTCTTATTCCACTGACACTTGTCTAGTTCTTCTCATCTCTTGTTCCACTGACACTTGTCTAGTTCTTCTCATCTCTTGTTCCACTGACACTTGTCTAGTTCTTCTCATCTCTTGTTCCACTGACACTTGTCTAGTTCTTCTCATCTCTTGTTCCACTGACACTTGTCTAGTTCTTGTCATCTCTTTGTTCCACTGACACTTGTCTGGTTCTTCTCATCTCTTGTTCCACTGACACTTGTCTAGTTCTTCTCATCTCTTGTTCCACTGACACTTGTCTAGTTCTTCTCATCTCTTGTTCCACTGACACTTGTCTAGTTCTTGTCATCTCTTGTTCCCCTGACACTTGTCTAGTTCTTGTAAATTGGGATTATTTAACACAACAATGAGCTATTTATTGCTCGACTTTCCGGAATTTAGCTTATTTGTGAATCATTTAAGTTTTATTATTCCTGGCTTAAACGTAACACTGTCAGTAACAGAACCGACAACAGTCCTGGAGACGAAGTTGTGGAGAGACGTGGTCACCTACGTTAACAGGCATAGTACGTGAATAAGAATACGGAGAATAAGTATTGCATGTTTTAATTCCTTCATTCATTCATCATTTCTTTTTTTCGTTCCTTTCAGAGCAAGGAGCCACAGCTACAGATGACGCCCTAACCTGAAGCCTGCACCAAAGTCCAAGTGCTCTTGCAGTAGTGGTTTCTGTAGCAAATAGTTTATTATGATGAGTTTGCCAGCCCTATGCAAAATCGTGTGTACAACGATACCTAGTTCTGTGATACTGTTCACAATCGTTGTGTACAACGATACCTAGTTCTATGGTGCTATTCACAATTGTGTATACAACGATACCTAGTTCTGTGATCATGTTCATAAGTTTGTGTACAACGATACCTAGTTATGTGATTCTGTTCACAATTGTGTGTACAACGTCACCATGTTTTGTGATCCTGTTCACAATTGTGTGTACAACGTCACCAAGTTCTGTGATCTTGTTTACAATTGTGTGTACAACGTCACCATGTTCCGTGATCCTGTTCACAAGTGTGTGTGCAACGTCACAAAGGTTTGTGATCCTTTCATACCTGTAGTTTTGTAAACATTCTATGATTTTTTTCAGTTTTGATTGTGTGGGTATCCTTCACATTTTGATAGTTTAAAATGTACCACGACAAAAGGTCGTGTGCAAAATGTTAGCTCCCTAAGTCCTGTTTCGTCTGAAACATGGTGAACTAAGGGCTCAAAGATTCGAAACATCCAAACAACGCTCGTATCGAATTAAATAAAATTGTTTAATAAAAAGGAAGGAAAACGAATTCTCGCACTCACTTCCAGAATTAATGTTGACGTGGGTATCCTAGCTAAAACTATACGCACAGACGCTGTTGTTGTTAGTGGCGCGGAAATCTGTGTGCGGGCGGAATAATTTTGGAGGAAATTTGATAGGATCAAGAACATGAATAATAAAACATGTGATGTTAGTGAATCTTGCCGGATTTAGATTTTCAATTTCAGAAGGATGTTTTTATTGTGTACTGTTTTCTTATATTACATTGTTTGTCAAGATCTTTGTTCAGGCTTAGAAACCAGGCGTTAATATTGTACATCCTCTGAATGTAATTCTTGAATGACGGAACTGGTTATGAGAAGGAGCTAGGGCTCGGGGTATAGTAGGGGAACAAGGAACAGTGGAGATGGAGAGGTGAATGGTGGTGAAATATTTTAGCAGGATGAGAGTGAGATGGAGAGGTGAATGGTGGTGAAATATTTTAGCAGGATGAGAGTGAGATGGAGTGGTGAGAGATGCTGTAATATTGTAGGAGGGGAGACTAAGATGGTAATATAAAACTGTAGTAATAAGACAGGTGTTGTAATATTGTAGCAAGGTTAGCGTAAGAGGTAATACTGAAAACACGGAGCGAGTAATATGGAGAAGTGAAAGGTGTTATAATATTGTAGCAGGGTGAGACTAAGATGGAGTAATATAATAATGTAGATGGAGAGTAATTTGGAGAGAGTAACAAAGAGAAGTGAATGGTGCTGTAATTCTGTAGCAAGATGAGAGTAAAATGGAGAGGTGAATGATGATGTAATACTGTAGCAAGTGGAAAATAATATGGACAGGTGACTGGTGCTGTAATACTGTAGCATTGGGAGAGTAATGTGGAAAGGTGAATGGTACTAATAATGTAGCAGAGAGAGAGAGAGAGAGAGATAGAGAGCAAGTGTAAGATAGAGAGAGGTGAAATGTGCTGTAATAATGTAGCAGGACAAAGAGAGATTAAGATGGAGATATGAACAGTGCTATAATACTGTAACAGGATGGGAGTATGATGGAGAGTTGAATGATGCAATACTGTAGCAAGGAAAGAACACGATAAAGAGGTAAACGGGGCTGTAATACTTTAGCAGGGAGAGGAAAGTGATGTTGTAATGTAGTGACCGGGAGAGCGCAATATATATATATATATATATATATATATATATATATATATATATATATATATATATATATATATATATATATATATATATATATATATATATATAGAGAGAGAGAGAGAGAGAGAGAGAGAGATAAATCGTGTTGTAAGGTGTAGTGGATTTGATGGTACTGTATGGTTGTGATATTACCTAGTGTGATGCATGAGGTCAGCTGTGAAGGCTCCTGAGATAAATGTAGCTGTGAATTTACAGAAGGCCCTTCTTGCTACCACTTACGACCTCACACATATCTTTTTTACTAATGAATGTGGCTACGTTAAAATCTAGGGTACTGATATGTAATGTGTTGTGGTAGATTACATACACACACACACACACAGATATTTAATAAGTCTAATAATATTAATAAAATTTATAATACACTGAACTAACTCAAGCTGTTTAAATTTTTGATATTAAATTTTCTTCAAGTTTATTTGTTCTGAACCAAGGTTTTATTTTGGTCAGAACATATGAAAGGTTTTGAAATTATGAATGAAATGCATGAATATATGTCATAATAAACTAGAAAATGTGTACCTAATTATTTCAAATGACTGGTTAATAGTAATTATCTTAAGATAGTCCCAGGAGAACTTATTTCTAGATATGCTGTTGGGGTGATATCATCACTCCCAGTCTATGACTCCAAACATTGTCCATTCACTGATGGGAGTAATACAAGTTTTATTTCCCAAAATTTTTGTGGGTTCTAGTGATGGTAATATAGTTGGTGTGTTAGTTAGTAAATAAGTTGGTGAAGGTCCAGCAGGCCAGACGCTCACGTATCTTGACTGAGTAGTTCTGGTGCTGGAATCTGGTGGCCCCACCTCTCCGTGCTTGGGGGCAATATAAGGCTGCTCTGACAAAATACTAGACTTCACTGGTCCACACTTGTATATATCATCACAGCATTTGACACCACTTTGGTGCCAAACAGAAACTCACACTTCTGCAACAAAAGTATTGGGTCATGTGTCAGAACTCTACCTCCTGAGCCACTTCTGCACACAACACTACACAACAACACCACATAGACGGGGTCAGATCTCTCTGACCATACAGCACATCTTACCAAGTTGGTTTCACATAGTACTAGTTCCCCAAGACTACATATTCTGAAATATGTTCATTAGCTTCCTGCTATTGAATAAGATAGGTGATATGTTCCACTGATCTCAACACTTGATCCGCCCTTCATAATCCTTGCTGGCGTTTATGTATTTTGTTTGTCTCTAGACCCCGAACTTGGGCTGGGGATCTAGAGCGAATCCTTACTTGTTGTAAGGGGTAGATTTTGATATGGCAGTATCAAATCACTCGAAACATTAAACAATATTAAAATATACAAAGAAATACTTTCATTCTTACCAGAATTAGGAATAGAGAACACAGTTATATTCTAGCAAAACTCAGCTGAGCTGCTGGCTCTAGTATGGCGTCCCTCTAAATATTGCAATTAGCTTCTGGGAACTACACCACTGAAGAATTACTGTGTCTACTAATGGACAATTTATGTTGAATGGCAAAAATGCGCGTCTGTGCGCCGATAATATGATTATCTGTGGCCAATCACCGACTTTCCCCCTTTCAAATTTCAAACCTCCTACCAAAAGTCAATTCAGTCATACCTCAGTCAAGTATGTATTATTGTCTGTTGGTCCGTCTGTCTCTACTTGCTTTTTCATAAAAAACACGCTTGGTTCTACATGCCTTTCTACACGAATCGGTCTCTAGAGTTATTTTTAGCCACAATTTTCCACTATTTCCCCCTCTCTTTCATTCCAACTAGATTTTAGCACTTGAGTCTCAAGGCCGCAATTTTTGAAAATTAGTGACATTTTTTTAACAGTGCAGTCGCTCGTCTGTTATGAACAACACAGTCTTTTGTCAATATCTTCATTATTATCTATCCGTCTGTATAAATGAAAGCATATTATTTCTCTGCTCAAGATGGGCTATCAGACTAGCTAGGTTTTATATTCCTAACATTATTATTAAGAAAAAGTTACTTTTTCAAGGTTAGTTGTTTTTTTGAAATATGTTCGAGCATCTTCTGTAATGCGTTTGCCGCTGAATTCAAATAAAAGGACTAAGTATCGTAAAAGCGTCCAAGAAATGACTGTTGCGTATAATAGCTAAGGTCCCTTTTGTCCATTTCTTTACATTGTGTCAACTTGTGGACGTGAATTTTTTTCCTTTCCCCACCAATTGCGTCTTTTTTAGCCTTGCTAGTTTCAAGCACGTGTTCAGTCATATTTTTTCTTTTTGATCTCCGTTCCCTCCCGTCTCCAAGGGTAAACGTTTTGTCTGTACGTCTAACAAGTTAGTTTCCATGGCGGGTAGTGAACCGCGGCATGGGCGATCATGTCTTCTAGTAGCTTACGCCTTATTTTTATCCCTACATTTTATCTTTGGAGATATTTTAACGTTGTATCACGGTTAAATTTATCACATAAGGCTGTTGCAAAGATAACGTAAGATTGAGAGGTGAATTGTGTCCTAATACTTCTGCAGGAAGAATGTATTAATAAGCCATTTTTTCCCCACACTCTCGTTACGATCTAGTTTTTGTTGTTGCAAAGTTCGCTGTAAGCGTTCCCCGTTTTTATCGACTGCATATTGTGTCTCATTAATCTCACCGCACTAGTGTATAATACATTCGAATTATCTCACCTTAACTGCGTATATAGTACACAGCAGAACTAGCACAAGATCGAAACCCAGGGGCACCACTATGCCTAGTGTAGATGTATCACATATTTGCCGGACCTTCTTGGGAGTAGAATAATCCAACCTGGAGTCTGCAGGTTGGTACAGCAACATGCCAGTGATAGCTGCACACTCTATACCAATGATGATGCCTGTCATCACAACCTGAAACGAAAAGACGACATTAAAATCCCGGGTGGGGAAAAGGACAGTGTCAAGCCACAGATTAGGCGAGTTTCATGATTCAGTCGTCACATCAAACAAAACAGGTTCGTAGCTTTTTCGATTGAAGTCAATTCCGAAATTCATTTAAATCTCCTTCTTGCATCGTTAGCCGCCGGACTTGACAAAGCAGTCATTGGGCATCACGCCTAATTGTGTCTTGTAAGGCAGCAACAAACTGTTTTCACTGTGCTCGGTTGGTGGCTTCTCGTGCAGTGCCCTAGATCTGGTTTATGCTTGGCATTTTGGCCTTCATGGTTCTACGCCAAGTTGTTAAATGATCAAGCATTATTCTTGCTTTTAGTGTCAAACATCAATCAAGGAAACCCAATGATTAAAAAAAAATTATTGCCAAATTTTGTAATGTTTCTATCTGACCTACTCAGGGGTCGGGAACCTTTCCAAGACAAAGAGCCAAATATTAATTTTGTCTCCATTAAAAAAAAAAAATTCAAGAGCCGCATGAAAAAAATCATTCAATAATATAAATAATTGAAATAATAAACACAATTTTTCAAATGCTATATAAGTAAGGAAATTTAATGAGACTTTTGCTGTTGGATTTCTTTGTAAATTTGGTCAATATTTGGTGAATAATCTATTGTTTTCATTTTCAAGCACGACTGGAGACTCAAATCATTCAATTGGCTTCTTAATTTGCTTTTGATATAATTCATGTTGGAAAATAATTGTTCACAAAAATATGTTGATCTAAAAATTGAAAAGCCCAAATGCAAATTTCTTCAGCTGAACATAGCTGTCGGTTAACAGTTCCAAACATCAAAAATGATCTGATCTTGTTTTTTGAGCTCACTTATTTCAGACTTGTGTTGTAGTGACAGGGCTGATTTTTGCCTTTCAAGATTTTCAAGCTTATGGACCAGATGTGTAAATTTTGAACACCACAATGCTTTGTCCTCTAAATCTACCAATTCAAGTTCAAAATCAGCTTGATCAATTTGAGGAATGGCTGAAAAAAATTCAGTTTGGTGATGTCTGTTTCAAGAGGTTTTATCAAAAATGACAAGGTTGCCTTTTCTTTTCTAAACTCTTGAAAGCGATCAGCAAATGAAACTGTCATTTTCTCAATAACTTTTTTTGAGGAACCTGAGGTCAATGCTACTGTCAGCAGTTTGCATATGTTCTTTTAATGCTAGGAAGTGTAATAATTTGCCAGTTTCAGTGTCTATAGCAACGACAGCTTGTGCTCAATTGAAAGCACTTTTTCCAAGAGCAAATAGCTGTATTGCCCTTTCCTTGGAGTTTTTTTATTTAAAATGTTCAAGTGAGACGTCATGTTCAGCATGAAGTAGAATTTCTGCAACCAATTAGGGCTTGATAACTCAGAATATTCAAGTTTCTTCTCTTTCAGCCACATCCTTACTTCATTAAGACAAGCAACAAACCTCATAAGAGCCTTGCCTCTAGATAACCACCGTAACTTGTTATGCAAAAGAAGATCGAGTATTCATGACTGACTTCTTGGAGAAACTCACAAAACTGTCGGTGATTCAGACTACTTGCCATTATTTGGTTTACAAGCTTAACTACTAATTCCATTACCTTCAACATTTCTTCTGGGAAGGTTTGTGCACAGAGGGCTTCTTGGTGAATAATGCAGTGAAAAGAAATCCCATCATGGTTAATACTTTTTGTTAATAAAGTAATTAAACCTTTTCTCTCATGCTTGGAACTCCATCTGTAGCAACATATATGATTTTGTTGATATCTATTTCTTTCTTTTGCAAGCATTCAGATACTGCAGTTGCAATATCGTCTCCCTGAGTGGCAGTAGTTTAATCAACTCTTCTTGTGGTTCTTTAGAGTTTCACTCAATCATCATGTAGCATGTCCTTTGCAGAACGTCGCTCTCATCACAGCCCGCCTGAAAGACTCTCGATCTCTAGCCAGCCCTCCTGCCTCCTTTAGAGTTTACATATATGTAAATGAGAGCAGCTTGTGCAATGTCATCGACATTACAAAACTCATCACATGCCAGAGAATATCCTAGTGCACGGATACTAAGAGTTAAGTAGCCGAGAGCAAAGAGCCGCACGAGATGGCTCAAAGAGCCGCATGCAGCTCGCGAGCCACGGGTTCCCGACCCCTGGACTAACTGGTCAAAATTTGGATGATTATCTAAACTGAGCCCACATCTAAGCGTGATCTGTTTTGTAAATATACAATATGTCCCATGATTTCATATTTCTAAGGCCTGTTGTATCGTATGACTATGTTTTCAGGACAGGCCGGGAATATTAGTACACGTATGTTCAGCGTAAAAATTGTTTTCAGTAATTTCTTTTCATGAGGTTTTCGTGCAGTATCTTGCCAGGTCTAATAATTCAATTCGCCATACTTTTGTTGCTAGCTCCCTACATGTCTCAACTGGCGAACGTATTGCCCGTCCTTGCATTAAAGGCATACCAGACGCAACTGCCAAAAAAAAAAAAGAAAAAAAAAAAAAAAAGAAATACCTGCAGCCTGAAACAGCTACCAGATACAGCTGCAAAATACTAAACACGAATAACCAGAAACAGCTGCTGAGAAAACAGACGTCTAGAGAGGTCAAGTCTGTGGAGAAGGAAAATAAAGAGCAGAGGAACAGAAGCAAGACGAGAGAAGGAAGCAGAGAAAGCATGGACAGACAATACTACGAGTGGCTTCTTCTTCTTCTTCTTGCGATCGCATCTTTGATGATTACACCGTCAGACGAGTTCTCATGATGAATTCGACTGTTGTTTGAAGTTCCTCTTTAACTCCATATAGCTTTGAGTTTAGTGTTGAGTCATTGGGCCAGTATATCTTTCTTAACTGGTCATACAGAGGACAGTCCTGTAGAACATGCTCAGCAGTTTGTTCGTTTAATCCACATGTGCACAGTGGTGAAGCAGACAATCGTAGCTTGTGCATGTGTTTATTCAGTTTGTTATGCCCTGTCCTGAGTCGAAAAATAGTTGTCTGTCCCTGCCGGTCGAGAGTGTGATAGTCGTCTTTGGGTTGGTTCTGTTCTCTTCTGATAGTCTGGATAGCTCTCTTTTTCTCAAAGTATGTGACTTCATTATCTTCTTGTTCACATTCTCCTCCCTTTTTTGCAAGTTTATCTGCCTTTTCATTTCCGGGTACACCACAATGAGATGGTACCCACTGAAGTATGGTTCTCTTTTTGGCAGCTACCTTGTTTAGTTCATTTCTCAGATGCGGGAGTTTACCACCCTTGAGAGCTTGCAGGACAGACAGTGCATCTGTGAGGATGACTACCTGGTGGCAGTCAGAGTTGGTGTTATAAATCATATTTGCAGCTTGCTCTAGAGCTTGAACCTCAGCTGTATAGTTGGAACAGAATTTACCAGTGGGAATGTGCCTAGTCTCATAGTGGTTGTCAGGATATGAGATAAAGATACCGGCACCTCCATTCCTAACAGCATTAGTTGCTGATCCATCTGTATAGGCATGTATCCATGATTGATCGGGATAGCTTTCTTGGATCATACTCAATGTAGCAGTTCGTTTTTGCAGATCATTATACTCACATCCACTTGTGAGACCACTGACTGTTGTATTAATTTGGAGGGCACTGCTGGCCTGCTCCCATGGTACAGGGTATAGGGTGGGCTTCAGTGGTGTTGTCTTCATGGATAGGTCTTCTTGATGCTGTCTTATAAGTCTTTTCCCCCGATGCACAAAGCTGCTACGCTTTAGACGTCCCAATGCCAGATCATCTAGTCTTGCCTTCATTGGGTGCATTGGCATACTGTTGTACTTTTCCATCTGGATCATGGTTTTTGTGTCTCTTCTATGGGACAATGTCTGTAATCCAGCAACCTTCTGCATCTCTGTTATTGGTGTAGTTTTCATGGCTCCTGTAATGAGCCTGAGAGCTTGATTTTGCACCTTGTCCAAAGACTGCAGATGTGAGTTAGCAGCTGATGACCATGCTGCTGAGCTAAACTCTAAGTGTGGTCTTATTACTCCATTATAAATCTTCTTTAGATTTCGTTCATTTGCTCCCCAGTTGGTACCTGCTAATTTTCTGAGTATGCCTAGTCGTCTTCGGGCCTTTCTTTCTGCATTTTCAATATGCTTATTCCATGTAAGCCTTTGGTCAAATGTCACCCCAAGATAGGTGGGGTAGCTTTCTTCCTTGATCACGGTTGTCCCTAGGTGTATGTTAGCTGATTTGTCCTTGGGGGCGAGGGAGAACAGTGTTGTGGAGGTTTTGTCTGTGTTTATTGTGATAAGCCATTTCTCTGCCCATGACACTAGCATGTCTGCTGCCCGCTGCATTCTATAATTTGCTGTGGTGACATTTTCATCAGCGCACCAGAGTACTAGGTCATCTGCATATAAGGCAGCTTTAACTCCTGCAGGGAGATCTTTCACCAGGTCATTGATGTAAACAAGGAAGAGTGTTGGGGAAATTACTCCTCCTTGAGGTACCCCCTGATGGAGCAACACTTTTCTGCTCTGCAGACCGTCAAGAGTGACTCTAGTTCTCCTGTTATGCAAGTATGACTGGATCCATTTCATCATGTTGCCTTGGATTCCACTTCTCCTAAGTTTTGCAATGAGGCCATCTTTCCACACCTTGTCAAAGGCCTGCTTGAAGTCGACCCAGATCGTTAGGACCTTTTTCTTCTCCTGGAAGGCATCTTCTATTGCTTGAGACAAGTAAGTAACTTGGTCTTCTATACTGTAGCATTCTCTAAATCCAGCTTGTTCCGGCACCAGGATCTGCTCAGACTCTAAATACCATTTCAATCTGTGGTTGACTATTCGCTCCATAGTCTTCCCAACACAGCTTGTGAGACTGATTGGCCGGTAACTTGCAGCCTCGGTCTTACTACGAGTGGCGTTCAGAAAGTAATGCACCACATCGTTTTTCTCAGGAGCTGTTTGTTCAAAAAGCATGAAATTTATACACAATATACATGGATATGTCATGTAAACATCTGTATTATTCAACATAATCCCCATCAACTTGTACGGCTTTATGCCAGCGCGAAACAAGTGCATGTATTCGTACAAACGCAACTCCTTTTTCTTTACCAACTGACCCCTGTGCAGGAGCCTGTATAGAAGCAATCATGTGCTCCTGCAGTGATGGTTTCCGTAGCAACATGTTTTATATGACATGCCGTCTCTTACAATATGTCTGAGGCTGCAGTAGTCATGTTCTTTCTTTGTCTCCCCAGAGACCCCAGGGATCTACACAGGCCACAAGTAGCACATATTGTTTACGATACCATATGTTAAGATTGGCAAGTCAGGAAACATTTTTGAAGGTAAGTAAAAGAACATGGTTATCCGATGTCTAAAGATCGATTAATCGATTTCCAAAGCTGTGAGCGCGCACGAAGGGGGCAGGTCGTCGGCTAAATAAATAATCTTTTTTAAGCTGTCATAACAGACTGATTGAGCGTCCGACTGGTAGAGAGGTTAGAGCGCTTCTATGTCGCGGCAAAGTTACAAGGTTCAAAACCTCGAAGCGATCCCCTCCAATCTTCCTAGCTGTAAATGGATACCTGACTCTACTCTTGAGATAAGGATTGTAAAGGCAGCGAGGAAGGCGCCTGATCACACCATCTCATAAAGCTGAGCCTAGTAAAGTCAAGTCTCTAACACTTCAAGACATTACGGCAATATCTACTATGGAACTATCTTTAATAGACCGAGTGACTTGACACGGATTTTGACTTACAGTGATAGGGAAGTTGGACTCTCTGTATCCTTCTCTCTCATGGTCTAATTGTCTCGTCTGACACACACGCACACACACTCACTCACACCCAGTACTGATAATTTAATTGCTCACGTAATTTATTTTTTAAAACATTGGCTGGTGTTCTACTGTCTTGAAATAAAGAAAATAAAAATATTTACGAGAAAACAACAACGGCATTTGTGCTGCAAAAATGTTCCCCTATCAGTGACCATTAACAGGAATTTACGGTGATCCCGCGTGACAAGGCGAGAAATTACATTACTCCATTTCCATGAGCGGATTTGACGAAATTACCCTTTAACCCGGAAACAATGCGGATTTCCGGATTTCTGAAATGGGTAAATGCTGTCTAACTTATCAGACAGTGTTAAAAATTAAAGCACAGTAATTTCACTCTTTCAGACTTTTAAGTACATTGTAATTTCAGACCAGATTGCGTGAACACGACAGGAAGACACGCCAGTTAATATAAAAACTTAAGATTCTGAGAGGGCGGAAATGATGAAAAATCAAACAAAAAACAGAGTTAAGAAGTTAAGGAGAAAATTGTAAAGTAAAAAACGATTAATAGAAAGTTAAGGAGAAAATTGTAAAGTAAAAAACGGTTAATAGAAAGTTAAGGAGAAAATAGATAGCCGAGAAAAAAAGAGTAAATGGGCAAGTTAATGGGAAAGTAGATCGAAAAGACAAAGTGAATGGACAAGAAAAACTGAAAGAATGGAAAGTTTTTTTTTTTTTTTGGGGGGGGGGGGGGGGGGGGGGAAGTGACATATAGAAAAGAAAAACAGAATGGAAAAGTTAAGGGAAAACCGATAGGAAAGAAAAAGACAAAGAATGGAAAGATTAGGGGGAAAACAGATAGCAAAGAATAAAACATAGAATGGAAAATGTAAGGAGCCAATAGCAAAGAAAAGACAGGACTAATACATATACAGGTACACGTGCATATAGGCACACAGAAACACAACAGTAAATAAGGAGATGTTGAAATAACAAAGATATAGAGATTTCAGAAGAGGAGATCGCCAATTATCAGCTGCTGTCTCCACATGGAAGGTCGGCTGCAATGGATCTCCAGTGTCTTGATGGTGCACTCTTATAGACTCTTTCCCGTACATCTCTTGATGCCATCTTCCCACTTATATCACTGTTTTCCTCTTGCATGTTTGCCCTCAACTTTTCCTTCTATCATGATCTTCATTAAGGTGTTGTGTCTTTGTTATATGGCCAAACAATTTTAGCTGTCTAATTTTAATCTCATTCCTTAATTTTCTTCTCATTCTTAGGGTTTCTATTACATCTTTATTTGTTTACTTCTCTTAACGTGAGACGTGGCCCCATTCTTCTATATATCCACACCTCAAAGACTTCATTTTTTTCTTCCAATTACTTGTTCATTGTCTATTCTTCTAAACCATACAATAATGAAGAACATATATAACATTTGATTATTCTCAGTTTACATTTCTGAGTTCATTGTTTAGATTTTAGTATGTATCTCATGTTGTTGAATGTAGCTTTGGCCATTTATATTTTCTTCTTAATTTCTGTTTCGTACCGACCATCTTCTGGTATTATATGATCAATGTATGAGAAACTATTGTAATATAGATACAGAAATACACAGAAATGCAAACAAAGCTGCACACAAATACGTCAAAATAATCCAAATTCCGAAGACATTCTATAACAGAAACGAATTTCTTATCTCTTCTCGCTAGGTCGTTGTCACCATAATTTTCCTTTGCACCCCTTACGAAGCATGCGGCCAGCATGGCAGATGGACCCTGTGCAGGAAGCCTGGACTAAGCATTCACATACTCCTGCAGCGGTGCTTTTATGGCAATATGTTTCACTTGATGAGGTTGCCATGCAAAACCTCATATTAGTCGCCTTGTACGACATGCCTGAGTGTGCAGTAGTCGTAGTCTTTGAATCTTGAGAACCCCTGAGAACTACACGGGGCCTTGCTAGGTAGTGCGGAACCCAACATCAATTCTAGTCCCTCGAAGATTAAAAACAACAAAATTGTACATCTATAAGGTATCACGATCTGCATAAAACTATCAATTTTGATGCTTCTTCAATAGTGTGACGTATAATGTAAATATAGCCACAGAAAACCGACCACCTTTGATTCCTCAGTTAGTGTTTATGTTTTGCGAAGGCATAACTACGCAATTCGCTGTCGGTTGACTCACTTTTGAAGCGACGCCTATTTTTCCTGTCTTACATACGCTAATGAGTGTTTACAAACCTTCGCACCCGGCAGTTTTAACAAGGGAAGAGAACCTGGTTTGTTTATCTGAGTTCTCACGCAAGCTGATCTGTCAATCATCGGATAGTGACAGAAAGCACGTGGGGAAAAAAAGATCAGACCTCGGTAGCAAATACAAGGGCGATAATAATACTTCCTGACTACCTTTGTTGTCCGTGAAAAAGCTTTGATCTGCGGAAATGGACGGAAATCGAAAGGGGGCCCGTTCGCACAGCCCATGTCTTTGATGTCGTTCGGCATCGCGAGTAGAGCGAACCGGAAAATCCTTTAACTCAGAAGCCAAGCTCGTTGATTTCCCCTGCTATGCCGAAGGTGTGAATTGTCACATCCTTTAGCGATAATTACCCTAAATCTGTATATATATACTGCGTTCTCTCCAAGTCAGTTATCAAGTCTATCAATAAATTTAGGATAATCTAAACGCGTACGCTAGAACCTATGTGAAATAGTGCGTTAATAGCCTTTGTGGGGATTATTCTGTTTTCTGGTAATAATATAAGTTGTGCTTAAGTGTTAAATGTGTTAAAGTTTTACCATTTCATTCACTGTGATTCCCTAGCGTTGAGACTAGAAAATAGCAAACGCGTAGATATTTTCTTAATGTAAAATCCATCGACTATTTTTTTACACCAGAAGATACGGTTTAGCTGACTAAAGTATAATGCTTTGAGTGACGGATAGAGTGGCAGAGTAGAATGCGCATTATATTCCATTGTGTGTAAATTTTTAAATGACTAGTGTTAATATCATGTGTCAAAACGATAGACGCTGACAATCAACTAGCTAGTAATGACAGGCGATATTTGTTAAGGGCACGTAGTTATAATTAAATTATAACTGACATTGTGCGCTGATTGTTTTACCGGGTCGGAGGGGGAAAGGCTGCATGCCTAAAACCCAACCTATACTCGCTAAGCGAAGCGCGATCAAATAGGCTAAGACACCGTGTGCTTTTTAATTTAATTAGGTGACGGAGAGGATAAGAGATCATACCTTACGCTTGATAGCATAGGAAATTGTCATTTTGGTAAATTGTTTTGTTTTCTTCCTAATATAGTGCTTGAACAAAACCAGCGGCCAGCGGTTTTTTTTTCTATTGTCGTCCTTTTCTCAGTTACTGAAGGAGTAATAGTTGTCGTTTTCCTTGGCGTTCGTCCCCAGTACAGATGTGAACAGGAATTTCCAAAGGCGACAAGCTAACAGTTTAACTGTAAATTTGAGTTAACTGGACTTACAGATACCCAGATTGTTTTATTCAATTTATCAGCCCGCTGTGGCAATATATATAACATTTTTCCCGACTTCTGACAGTCGTTTTTCCCAAGTGGATTTTATCCAGGAGAATACGCTGTTTCGTAATCGGCACTCACCCCAGAGAAAGCTGATAGGATTTATCATCATCATCTTAATTAACAGTTTTTTTTTAGCAACCAGAGTTTTCTTTAGCTATTGGAAGTACTTTCATTTTTTGTGACATTGCATATCCAAGACTCAACCACCAAATTAAGCGTCCCCCGTATAAAAATTAATTATTAGTGGAAGGACTGGGGCTCAATTCGGATGATTGAACTACTGGATCATGATACATGTGCATGGATGTTTACGTTCAAGAGATTGTTACACCAAGTTTATGTAAGGCGTGATTGATGTGGCCACGAATGACAGAGTGAGAGTGAATATTTTCCAGTTACAGAAACTGTACCATCCTTTATTTTTCTTTACAAATACTTGTGTATTTTTTACTGGATAGCTTAAGTAGGAACTTTGTTCTTTTCTTTACTGTCTATTCTATACTCTAGTGTTAATCTTTGACCTTTTGGGTTATTAACTTCTTTTGGGATCTTTTCTCAACAGTGGGGAGGACACTTATTGGGTTATTTTCCTATGTCTGTAAACATGATTATATTGATTTCTATATGTTTGATGTTGTAAAGTTTAAGTGATAATAAACTAAACAAAACTTAATTTAGTGTGTTGATCAGACCCATATCCATTTACCATAGTTTTCACGTGTGTGTGTGTCTTGTTGTCACATAATTGTGTGTATGTGAGTAGTAAACTTATAATTATACTTATAGGGAGGTTTGACAGATCGTCTAATACTAAAGATAGTCGTATAGATAGGCTGGACTAGAGAAACCACTCATTCCAGAGACAGATCTTCACCTTAATCTATTCACTCGTGGAATCTATTCTAACACCTTTCTTTCTCATATACCGCCACCTTCTGCTCTACTCAGACGGGACCAAATATATCTTTAACCTAAATAAAAATGTACGACTAATAGTAGAAAACATTCATTATTTAAAAAAAAAATCGACTTGGTCTCTGCATTCCCTCATATTTCCTGCTGTTGAGTCTATGTATAGTTGACCCTACTACGTAATTCCAAATGACCTGTTCTAATATTAAAGAAGAAAGCAAATGGAAACTGCCTACTAAGTTAAGAAACTGTTCTTCTGAAGAAGCGACAAGCGAGAATTGTTCTACTGACACAATGACAAGTGAAAATTGTTCTACTGAGACAACCACAAGTGAAAATTGTTCTACTGACACAACCACAAGTGAAAATTGTTCTACTGACACAACCACAAGTGAAAATGGCTCTACTGACACAATCACAATGGAAAATTTTTCTACTGTAGCAAATTGACAATACATTTGAATTTTTCAATCTGCCCCAGTCCCTCTTCTGACACTTCTTTTTAAATTGTTCTGTTCTTGCCTGCTTTATGAACTGTCGTCCTTTCAACTTCTTCAATCGCGGCCGCCGCCATATTAATTTTTTTCAACGGCCTCTTCCCCTTTCTCTTCGATTTAACGGACGATTCTCGACTTCACGCACGTCAGTTTACTATATGACGGCCTAAGGAGTCGTCCTTTGCACGTAATAGGTCTTGACCACACCAGCCAATAAATATATTCCTTGATGCTTGTGAGGCAGCCTTACTAAAAGTCTTTTTAAGTTCAGCGACACAGAGTGGTCAGCCCTTTGAATGCTGGGAACTCGCCTTCCAGGGGAAGAAAAACTCTTTTCAGCGCTTTTGTAGCGGCCATTTTAGCCGACAGTTGTCAAACGCTGGGGTAGCCGTGAACAAGGTTATGTAAAATACAAGGAACTTTAATGTCTCTGATGTAGATTCTAGAATAATGTTTTAGTTACTTGGGGTTACACTACAGCAGAAGTGCCGAACACCTGCAAAAACCACGCTACCGAAGATGTTCAGGTCAGCGTCAGTAACAAGACTATAAGACCTGATATATTTTAACTTTCATTACACTTCGTCAGCAACCGAGCCCGAGAATAGCCGAATTAGACAGATCACTTGAGGCGAACGATACGACCTGTGTATCTAAATATTTGGTATCTCGGGGTGAGTTAACATTTGTCATATAATATATACTTAGCTTTGGTATAACTGATAGCAGTGACTTGCGGTTTTTTGTTTTAGTGACAACTCCAGTAATTTATTTAGTAAGGTGTCGTGTTAAATGTGTCAATGTAGCTCTGTCACACAACATAAGCTAACAGATACTTAGTCTAGTTTGGGCCTCATAGTTTTGTTAGTGTTTACGATGGGTTACTGTAAACTTAAGCAGACATTACTTTTGGGGACTTAAGAGTTGTGTAAATTATTTATATTAATCCTAATAATGACGGGTGTTTGCTATAACGGCTGAAGTCGTGGGAGGAAGTCATTTATATTTTGGGAAGTATTCATGGCAGGATTTGGGACTAAGATATGTCTATTGTGTAGTGTAGATCTAACTTACAAGGCAGTCTAGAAAGTTAACCACTGGCCAGCGAAAGAATCCTATACAATGTAAAGTCACAATGTATCATAAAAGCATAACCATTGCATTTCTTTGTATTCCATTTTGCGGGGTTATTATTTGTCCCTTTTGTATATCGACCCTACGGGGCGCATTCAAATTAATTGTATAATGCATCTAATGCTTATATTTTATGTAAATTCACGTAATGATATAAAATGATAGTACATTATCTAAATGGGAACTACATGGTTAGAAAACCCATATGTTAAGTCGGAAGAGGACACCGAGTCGATTTTTACTGTCAGAGCAAACGTTCACACAAATAAAATTATTCTATGTGGGATGCATGTTGAGAACTGATATTGAGGAATTAACAGGAGGATAACTCATGTGGAAAGAGACAGAACAGAGACTTACTTAGCAATAATAAACAAATACCGTATTGGTGCATAACCCTTAAATATAACATTAAGTTAAGATTTTATTTTGCTTGAGGTAATGGGTATTTGTTTGGTCTTAGTTCCAGGTACCCCCACAACAAACCAAAGGAATACAAAACGACCAGCGGAGGAACGCATAATTCTCCCCATGTCTAGCGATTTTGTTTCCAGTACGGCGAGTGTCAACAAGTACCTGTCAACCATATCCACTTTGGCACAACCCCACTAAACGAGTGGAAAAATTATTTTGAATATCCTTCATTGCAGTGTAGAACCAGCGACCGCAGACTGACGTCAAGTATTGTGCAGTTGTGCTTTCCTACTCGCCTATTTAGCATATGTCAGAGCATAGTGGCATCCAGCACATTAGTCAACACAGCATCACCAGCTTAATTGAAAATATCTTACTGTGTGTTTAAACGGAGTGCTCAGTCACAATAACAGGTCTCAAACCAGACCAAACCGGATTACGCACCGAGTACTAGATACTGGGGCATGTCTGCTTTAATTCACAGTGCCAGGATAGGAGCGCAAACAAGGATGGTTGCCCTGAGCTGACCTCGACTCATTATGCCTCCTGGTCAGTACGACACCTGCGTGTATTATCTGTCAAAGGAAAGATAGAGTAAACTGACAGCCTATCTTGGTTTAGGCTAGATCAGTTTGTTTGTGAAAACAGGGCAAGGATAGTGTCTTCAGTGGATTTATAAATTTCCCCTTCAGTTTATGGGCAGAGACATAGACACTGACTTGAGTTTTTTGTTGTAGTATTTTTCACAAGCAGCTGAAGGATTGTTAACTCCCGCTTTATTTTCCCTGTCGGTGTCCTACGAGATGGTTTTGTTTTCCTTGATGTACGAATTTATATAATTGTTGACTTTAATATTTGATCAATTATTATTTGTTGAGATTTTTTATTCTTTTCTCTAAAGAACCTAAAAGAATTTTAACCTGTTGTTAATGCGCTGTACAAGACCTTCATCCATACCTGTAACTAAGTAACTGTGTAAGCTCTTATTATTTCTCTATATGTCTGTGAGAAAACAGAGAGAGCGGGTGATACTTAAGAATACATAAGTGAGTTGTGGGGCTTTGAAAGAGTGATAATAGATCTCCTTCCAGGTTGTCTTAAATTTCTCCTTAATTTCACACATTGTCTGTGTTTTCTCTATAATTCTTGTAGTTCACTCATATTGTCTTAGTCAACAAAATACTTTTAAAATACACAACTCACGACATCTACTGACACAACGACAAGTGAAAATTGTTTTACTGACACAACCACAAGTGAAAATTGTTTTACTGACAATTGAAATTTGTTCCGCCAATACTATGGCAAATAAAAACTAGGGCGACAGAAAACAATGTTGAGAACTCAAAAAACTATGTCAAAGAATGCCAGATACTTCTCTTTGCCTGATGGGGAGTGAAGCGTTAGAGACTTCACCACACTAGGTTCATCTTGTTTAATGAGATGGAGGTGACCCAGTTCCCTTCCTCGCTGCCTTTTCCTTCCCAAACTCAAGAGCAGAAACAGGTACCTATTAGAGCTAGGTAGACGAGCGTGACACTACCAGGTTTCGATCCCGGAACCCGGTAACTGTGCTGCGAAAGGAAAGCGCTCTAACCGCTAAGCCAGTCGGACGCTAAGAGATCCAAGGTGATGTAACATTCAAACAAATTGAATTATCTCGAGACAGATGGAAAGAGACGTCCATGATTGGATATGCCTGAGAAATACTGTCCAGAAAGTGGAAAGAAAAGCAGAGCGAGAGAGAGAGAGAGAGAGAGAGAGAGAGAGAGAGAGAGAGAGAGAGAGAGAGAGAGAGAGAGAGAGAGAGAGAGAGAGAGAGAGAGAGAGAGGAACAAGAAGATGTGGATTCTATTGTGCAAAATGCTTACAAAAATTGGGAAGATTTTTCGTTAAAAGATAGAAAAGTGGTAGATTATACAGCGCAAAAGTGAGATAGAGAAGAGGTTAATTCTGTTGTGCAAAAGAGAAATAGAGAAAAAGGCAATTCTATTGTGCGTCAAATCTGGGATAGAAAAAAAAATGATTCGACGCATTCGGTACGTATTAAACATTGCAAAGCAAATGAAAATCACTATAAAAATGGTTTCTGTAAAAACAAAACAGTAAAAATGCATTCACATGAAAAACGGAAAGCAGACCAGGGGCAGACTGACAACGATCTGGGCCCCCGGATCCCGTGGCAATGAAGGTCATTAATCCCTAACCACATATCGGATACAGATTACTGGTTCTGTCCCCGACTACAGTGGCCCTTCGGGCACTGTTATATCGCCCCACCGTTCAGTCCGCCCCTGAAGCAAATGAAACCAATAACAATCATACACAATATATCGTGACAATATAAGGTCAAGGACAATATAAGGTCAAGGTGGTCCAATAGCATATACTGCCGTAGGGAAGTGATGTGTTAAGAGACTTCACTATACGAGGTCAAGCATCGAGAGATGGGTTGACTAATACCCTTCCTCGATGCCTTTTCCTTCCCTAACTTAAGAGCAAAGTCAGGTGCCCATTTACAGCTGGACAGAATGGAGCGTGTCGATACCGTGAATCTAACCCAGCACATTCACCACGAGAAACCAGCACTCTAACCACTCTGTCAATCGACCGCTCAGTGACAATATCCAAGAGCATACAAAATAAACAAGACTATACTCAACTATTTATATTGCGTAGACTGTTATAAAAAGCCTTTATATCAGTGAGATGTACGCTTTAAGACAACACGCAGCAGCTGTACGTACCTGGGCAGTAGCACTCATAAATTTAGGCTTCTTGGTCATAATTCTCTTGCTGCCTTCCAGAATTCTGGCAATTCTGTTCGTCCGGGTCACCAGGGCACCGTACATCAGAGAAAAACTCAAGCCTGGTAGGATTCTGGAATGTAAAATCGAATCACGTTTATTTATAGTCTTGAAGATTGGACATTCAAATGAAAAGATAATATAATTTGTCATACAAACCGCACGCAGTTGCCGGGGTCTCTGACAAGACAAAGAACGAAAGAATAGAATTATTGCACCCTCAAGCATGCCGTGTAAGGTGGCTAAAATGAGATTGTGTATGTGGCTGGCAACTTCTACATTAATTAACCCAAAAGATCAAAAGTTAACAATAAGTGTATGGAATAGTCAGTAAAGAAAACAGAGAACAAGTTCCTAATTAATCTATCCCGTAAATACTCAGGTTAGTGAGAACAAAAGAAAAGATTTGTATGATAATGGTAACAACAGAAAATTATGTTACTCTCTTACAGTTCATTCAATCCTTCATACTGTGGCCACATTCATATTCGCTTACCCAGTAGTTGTCGCAGGCATTCCGTGGAAATAAACACTAATAAGTAATAAGACTATTCAGTGTCATATTAATTTTTGCAAAATCCAGCCCCAGACTAGCCGTAGTTGCTGACTGCAAATTTCACGGTAGTCGCTGGAGTTGGTGATTTAATTGTTTTTTCCTGGATACATACTGTATCTCTGCCTTCAGTTGGTTGGTGTAAGGTTCATACGTGGTGATCGCCGACATAGGAGGAATAATACATATATATTTCCTGTGTTGTCTAGCCTCTGGTTTCTGAGACACTATGTTAAATTACACAAGTGTTGCTGACAGTATATTTTGCCACAGCTGGCTGATGAGATTTATATGGTAAAATCTGCTATAGTTCTGGTCCAGTTAACATTTACAATTACTGTTCTAGTTTGGTCTCTCTCATAAAATGAAGAAAATGGACCGCACAGGTCATAGCCCTAAGACTCAACAATATTATAAAGTTTCTGGTTGCTTATACACTTATAAGACCAACGGACCATACGACCATAGTTCATAAGACATAAGTTCATATGACCATAATTTCATATGACCATAAGACCGCTTGTTCGCTGGGTTTTTTTTATCAGCCTAGATTTTAGGAAAGAAATATAAACATTTAACCAAAATATCAATATTGTATCTAACACGTGTTAAGGTAAGACCTCTTTAACCACTACGTTATTAAATTATATTTTAAACCACAAATGTCTGGCTTATCCTATCGCTTTTAACGCGTGATATGAACACTAGTAATTTATAAAATTACACAAAATGGATATAAGTAAATAATATATACCGTCAGTAGCCAGTTATTTAATGTATGTACTAGTCAATTATAGTATGTCTTTCTGGGGAATAGCGAGTAATTAAATTTACTTGACAGCTGGAGAAATTTAGCTATATGTTATTTAATACGCTATTCAATTTAACACAGAAAATCTCAGTGAAATGTAATGAAAAACTTTTAACACACTAAATCACTTAACGGCTAGTATATAAATTACCGCAAACAGAGAAAGATGGAAACAACTCCACGAATCTAAGCATTCACTTTGTACGAAAAACTCTTAGGATATCGAGCTAAATATTTCAGAAAATTCTCTGAGCAACTGATAATGACTTTCGGGGAGACGGGTATATATCCACAGATGATGCTGTTCTTTCGCTCCTTAATGCGAAAGTCGCACCTATGGCCAGGGCCGGGCACATCTACGGTTCGATTCCTGAATGAAAGGTTTTTTCTTCACCTCTGCCGACCGACAACCTCTGGCTTGTCTTTCATTCTCCCCGCCTGCCGCATATCAGCTACGTAAGTTAATTCCCCTGAAAATGTAACAATCCAAGGTACGTCTCAGACTTATCGCCCTTGATTCTTCAAAGAAACTGTTAACGCCTGGCCACCTGCCCGCGTGTTTCCCTGATCAAAGAACGATTACGCCGTGCTGCGCACTTCGCTGTTCCACCGTGCTTAATTGCCAGACGGCTCGCGTGTTAATTGCGATAGTGAATCAGGTGTTAATTTAGCAAACAAATATAACCCTAGATGGGGGTGGGGGGGGTGGGGGGAAGTAGACGGTCACTGCTGCACTATTTACATATGTGACATATATGTTAGTTAATAAGACAGATGTTAGAGTGATAAAACAGATGTTAGAATGATAAGACAGATGTTAGAATGATAAGACTGATGTTAGAATGATAAGACAGATGTTAGAATGATAAGACTGATGTTAGAATGATAAGACAGATGTTAGAATGAAAAGACAGATGTTAGAATGATAAGGCTAATGTTAGAATGTGTCGTACGGAAGGTTAATTGTTTTATTTGGCCCGTCTGAGTATATAGAGTGGATGTCGACAGACACGCAAAAAGGTATAGAAATAGATTTTTCATAGGTGGTAGAGTTGAGGAAAAAGATCTGTCTGTGGAGTGATTATGTAATCTCGTTCAGCCTATCCGTACGACTGTACTTTATTGCAAGACAGCTTTTATCTCCCTATCAAGAATAGATACGTTTCTCTACACACACACACAGCTTTGTGACAACAAGATACACAAACGTGAAAAAATTACGGATAAGTTGGTATGGGTCTGACTAACACACAAAGGTAAGTTTCTTTGTAGTTTATTATCATTAAAACTCGACAACATCAAAATATCTAAAGGAAAAAGATCAAAGAGTCATTTACATGCATATGAAATAAAGTAGAAAAAAACGTGCATCCTCCCCAAATGGAGAAAAGAACTTTAAAATTATTAACCCAAACGTTGAAGGTTAGCACTATATTACAGAATGAACAGTATTGATACTCTATGAGACCCAGTAAAATAAACAAACTTTTAAACAAATCAGATATATGGATAGTTTTCCCTCAAACAAGAAAATACTCGCACACTCTTGCAAACAGTGGCCACTCTCACACTCTTACCTAATTGCCTGCTATGGTAGGTCTGTAATATCCTTTGGTAATAGAAGTACTCCTTGAATATATTATCTTTTTTCATTTAATATTCTGTCACTCCAGTTGTCGCAGATCCAAGTTGGCCCCAGTCCATCCCCAGAAATTAGTTAAATGAGGTGAACGCCTAATATGGTGCTTCTCCTAGAAGTGTTATTACCAACAGGTAAAACTGTGAGAGTTCTTGAGGTTCACTCTTTAACGGAAAAATACTTCCAGTACTGGGAAACATCTGGTTGCTAAAAATTAATGTTCATATAATGATGATGGTTCTTCTATCGGCCAACTTGTGGCTGGTAATATATATATATATATATATATATATATATATATATATATATATATATATATATATATATATATATATATATAAATATATATATATATATATATATATATATATGGGTTTGGTAAGTCCAGTTATTAAAAAAAAACCAAATTTATTGTCCTCCAATACTCTCTGGCGTGTGCCCGTTCGCAAATGAAATTTGTGACGCACAGCCAAGAAAAAGAGAAAATAACAAATCCCAAAAAAGGAACATGAAACAAAAGAAAAAAGACCGCTGGCCGCTCTTGTGATCAGGTCTGCAAAGAATACAAGAAACATTTTAATAAAAAATATGCTAATCCTATATCTACACACACAGACGGGGACAAACGATCTCTTCTCCACTCCGTCAGTCCTGATTAAATTTAAAAGGCACACGGTGTTTCCTTACTCCTTTGAGTTAACAAATTCCGCTGGCGGATGAGTTCAGGCGGGTCTGAGTTATGTTTAGCTCGCCCGCCCCTACTCGCCGGCGTCAGAGTACAATTAAAATTGTTATTTAATCTCTCCATACGCGCTACCTAACCAATGATCGCCTGTCATTAAATAGTTATTAGTTGTCGGCATCTGTTGGCTTTGCCGTATATGATTAAAATAATAGACACTATAACAAATATGCACAAATGAAATATAACATTGTATTCTATCCTACCCTATCAGTTTACTGTCTATACGGGTGGTGTGATTTAACATTTTAATAGAATATCTGGTAGGAAATCGCTACGCGTTACTTTATTTCACTCGTTTTACTAGCGAGAAAATCTCAGTGAAGACTAAATGTTAAAAGCTATCACTTCTTAAAAAACATTTGCCCTATTATCCTTTACCAGAAAATTCAGAAATGTAATCTCCACGAGAACTAGTAACAAATCCACACAAGGAAATAGTTTAAGGCTGCGTGCTAGCTACTTCCGAATTCTGATTGACACTGACAATGGCGTTAAGAAAACAAAAGTATATATATCAATAGGATTCTCTGATCTCTGAATGCGTTAATTTTGCGTTAATTTTGCGTTCTGGTGTTACCCCGAATTTCAGAAACTAAACGTATCAAGATAAAGGCTTTACGGTCGGTCCTCTTCGAGGTGTTCGACCGTCATCAAAAGACTTACTGTTCCCTAACGGGTTTCTCTGTAAGAATGCCCGCTTTTGAAGATCAAAGAGCCCATGGGTTTCTAATTCCCCCTAAGTACGAACTTCAAAGGGTCTGTGTTTTTGTCTCTCAAGCTGCTTGCTCATCTGAGAAGTATTGTGATTGACAGATGAGCTTCGCGTGAGTGGACGAGGTAAATACAGCCTGATTTGCTTCCCTGTTATGACTGACAGGTCCCCCAGTTTGTAAACATTGCGTTAGCTCGTGTTAAAACAAAGAAGCGGGAGAAGAGAGTAAGCTGCAGAAATAGACAGTGGGTATTGATTCATGGTTTCTAGCTAGCAAATTAGAGAGCAGCTATTAGGTGGCACTAATCTGTCAGATTACTGTAGACTCTTTTTCATTTACACGTCACAGAATGATAAGACAGATGTTAGAATGATAAGACAGATGTTAGAATGATAAGATAGATGTTAGAATGATAAGACAGAATATAGAATGATAAGATAGATGCTAGAATGATAAGACATATGCTAGAATGATAAGACAGATGTTAGAATGATAAGACATATGTTAGAATGATAAGACAGATGCTAGAATGATAAGACAGATGTTAGAATGATAAGACTTGTTAGAATGATAAGACATGTTACAATAATAAGACAGATGTTAGAATCAATGATAAGACAGATGTTAAAATGATAAGACATACGCTAGAATGATGAGATAGATGTTAGAATGATAAGACAGGTTAGAATGATAAGACAGATGTTAGAATGATAAGACATATGCTAGAATGATAAGACAGATGCTAGAATGATAAGACAGATGCTAGAATGATAAGACATATGTTAGAATGATAAGAAAGATGCTAGAATGATAAGACAGATGTTAGAATGATAAGACTTGTTAGAATGATAAGACATGTTAGAATAATAAGACAGATGTTAGAATCAATGATAAGACAGATGTTAAAATGATAAGACATATTCTAGAATGATAAGACAGATGTTAGAATGATAAGACAGGTTAGAATGATAAGACAGATGCTAGAATGATAAGAGAGATGCTAGAATGAAAAGACAGATGTTAGAATGATAAGACATATGCTAGAATGATAAGACAGATGTTAGAATGATAAGACAGGTTAGAATGATAAGACAGATGCTAGAATGATAAGACAGATGCTAGAATGATAAGATATATGTTAGAATAATAAGACAGATGCTAGAATGATAAGACAGATGTTAAAATGATAAGACAGATGCTAGAATGATAAGACAGATGTTAAAATGATAAGACAGATGTTAGAATCAATGATAAGACAGATGTTAGACTGATAAGACATGTGCTAGAATGATACAATAGATGTTAGAATGATAAGACAGATGTTAGAATGATGAAGATGTTAGAATGATAAGATAGATGCTAGAATGATAAGGCACATGCTAGAATGATAACACAAAAGTTAGAATGATAAGACAGATGTTAGAATGATAAGGCATGTGCTAGAATGATAAGACAGAATGATAAGACAGATGTTAGAATGATAAGACAGATGTTAGAATGATAAGACAGATGTTAGAATGATAAGGCAAATGCTAGAATGATAAGACAGATGTTAGAATGATAAGACATATGTTAGAATGATAAGACAGATGTTAGAATGATAAGACAAGTTAGAATGATAAGACATGTTAGAATAATAAGACATATGTTAGAATCATTGATAAGACATGTTAGAATGATAAGACATATGCTAGAATGATAAGACAGATGTTAGAGTGATAAGACAGATGTTAGAATGATAAGACAGATGCTAGAATGATAAGACTGACAGTAGAACGATAATACTGCGATTAGATGAAACATTTTCCGAAGAACTTGTGGTTGATTCCAGTAGGAAACACTTCGTCTTCGTGCACTCTCAGACGCCAACTTGAATATGTTCAAAGAAAGCAGGGGTCAGCTTGAGGCTATTTATATCCTCAGAGAGCTTTTCCAGGAATGGGACTGGTGACAGCCATATGCACGTTCTTTCTTCCTTATATGTTGGGCATCTTTGAAGCAGATGTTCAGCAGTCATTTTATCGGTGCCACAGTTACATTCATCGGTAGTTCCTATCTTTAGCTTGTTGAATAGGTGGTATCTCGATCTGTTGTGGCCCGTGTGGAGTCTGAAGATTACCATTTGTTCCTGTATCTGCTTCTGATAACCTCTTTGCCTCTTCGAAAGTTATACTTGTACTTGTTCCACCTTCCTTTGTCAATCTGTCAGCTTCTTCATTGCCGGAGATGTTGCAGTGAGATGGGATCCACTGTATTACAACTCTTTTGAATCGCTGACACAATAATGATGATGTAGTTGTAGGGTATACATTTATAAACAGCAGAGTCGTTAGACACGAACGGTTTACACATGCTATCGGGCATTCATGCCTAGTCTTGCATCGTGTTGTTCAATATTGAAAGGTAGTCTCATAGCAGATACAGCCGATGGGTAGTGAAGTGTTAGGGACTTCGCTATACTAGGTCCAGCATCGATAGGTGGGGTTGACCAGTTCCCTTCCTCATTGCCTTTTCCTTCCTTAGGTACCTGGAGGCTGATGGCACGCGACGGGAAGACATGGCACATGTTTGCTGAGGGCCTATGCTCCTTGGAGAGCTGAGGACTAATGAGTGCATAACACAACAAAATTAACAGAATACTCGGAGGACAGACTATCATACAACCAATCCACATACTTGTATTTGTTAGATTACGTAGTTCATTTATAATACTATACCCTTTTACTAGCAAGAATATGGCATCCACTGTAATATTAATAGCTAGACAGAGAAGCGAACATTCCCACAGAACCCGTTTCATTTACAATAACTTAATTATCTCTGTCCCAATCAGTTTTTACGTTTTACTCAGGCACCAAATGGATGTACAATTTTTTCCCACACAGGCAATGTTTTAAAACAAGGATTACACATCATCATCAACATTTTCCATTTGGCTATTATATAGAGCACGCAGCCACCACTGTAGCTGGTCTTCTTGCTGTAAGCCTGAACAAGCATTCACATGCTCTTTCAGTTGTGGCTTCTGCAGCATTTTGTTTTAAATGTTAAAGTTGCCAGCCTCATGTACAACCTCACATTAGTTGCCTTGACGACTGTCGTGCTTAGACAGGTTTTAAAGTTATTTAAGGTCCCGCCTGAGTATAGTAGATGGTGATAATGCGTGAGAAGTAAAGGTGTAAGAAATATATTATTCACGAGTGAATAGTTAAGGAGAAGATCTGTCTCTGGACTGAGTAGTTTCTCTAGTCCAGCCTATCTATACGACTATAATTTAGTATAAGACAATCTTGCACCCCCCTATATTGAGAAATATAAGTTTACTAAAAACATACACACACACAGCTATGTGACAACAAGACACACAAACGTAAAAAAAAAACTATGGTTAATTTGGGTATGGGTCTGACCAACACACAAAGTTTAGTTCTTTTGTTGTTTATTATCATTTAAACTTTACAACATCGAATATCTAAATAAAAAAATCAAATAAAATCAGATTTACATGCATAGAAAAATAACAGAATACCTATGCCCTCCCCTCCTTGAGAAGATAAGAACCCAACAAATTAATAACCCCAAAGGTTAAAGGTTAGCACTAGGTTACAGTATAGATAGTAAAGAAAGAACACAGTTCCCACTAAACGTTATCCAATAAAATTAAACAATAGTCAAACAGAGTGCAGATAGTATAATGTTTCCTGTACTAAAGAAAATATTTCACCCTGTCTCTGTCACACGTGGCCACACACTCTCGCTTCTTACCCTATTCTTGGTGAAACAATCTGTTGGACGTAAAAATCCATTAATATATACCACCCTGTTCACAAAGTTCCGGGACTCATTTTTTATCCGGAAAACCGTTATAAGGAGCTAGGTGATATTAACACAGTGCACGTGTCAACCACGTGCCACTATATGTACCAAACCTGAAATTTGTAATTTCACTCACGCGCTGTGTGGTAGCGTATAAGCGGATGTGACCTAGTAGTGCTCGTCGCGTTTCAAAAGTGGACGGCAAAATTCAACAACGTGTGTGCATTGATGTCTGCTTTCGTCTAGGAAAAACTGGTTCCGAAACACTCGAAATGTTGCAAACAGCTTTCGGAGAGTCCTGTTTAAGTAGATCTAAAACATTTGAGTGGTATTTGTTACGGTATATGATATTAACGCCGTCTGCTAAAGGTTATCAGACGTGCAATTGTAAAGGTTAAGGCATTTAATATATTGCGATAGATGTTTCAATTATTGAACGCTCCATACACGATCGATTATGACGTGTATAGCGTTGTTTGGGTCACAGTCGGTAACTAAGAAACGCTACCCTTTGTTACTTGACCGCCAAGCTGAATAGCTGCGTTTTTCTAACCTTCCAATTCAATGGCATGATATAGCCATTTATATATGCATTTTTTGATGGACCAGGGTCAGTCCTAGAACTCTATATGAGAGGAAAATTTATGGAGGTTAGTATTTAACTAGAATTCTCAGAAGGAGAAGAATAATCGTCAAATTCGTATGAATATATTCAGACTCGCAGTCTCACTGTCGGCAGGTAGCCATGTCTAGCTGCGCCTGCATATAGCTGTGATGTTCTGACGACAATACTGCATTGTATCCTTAAACGGACATTGACACGTAAACCAGCAGTCTACGTTATTGATTAATTTATGCATGACTTATATGGACTTATGTTCTACTCCTATTTGAAATGATCATCCTGTGTGTACAACTGTGAATTAAATGTATGGACTCAATGAAATGACTTATCAAATCAATCGTATTCCAAGGTTCAAGTATTGTTCGGAATCTTCCACCCCCGCATTCGCTTAATCTTCCATCGAAGGCACGATGCACTATCACTGAATAAAAAAAACTAACATATCAAAGAAAAAACAATGGCCAGAAATTTATAATTGTCTTATTCATATCACATTGTTGCGTGCATATTTCGACGCACATATTACAAAAAAACGATATGGCTATTTAATATGGGAAAAATATAGACATTCATTCATTTGTGTATGAAAATGCTGTCTATGGTAAAAGCGAGAGAATCCATGTTTGATTCACACTTTTGATTATAGGAGTAATCGTTCTTGATATTGATCCGGCGCATGGATTGCTCTTACGTTTGTACTTATTTTTTAGGGCCAGAAAATATATTAATTTGCTTATTGTGTTTATGGCCTGAATTCATATGTATTACATATTATTAGTACAAGTAGAATCAGTCCTATATTGTATATTTTGGATGGGTAGGAGGGACTAGATTCTTATTATTCCGGTCTAGCGGAAGTATGAGTTGTCTTGACAAGTCGTGATGAGTTCCGATGTACCGTGATAATGGCGGGTACGCATTTTTCAAAGGGCTGGTAGATTGTTAAGGAAATATAATTCATGAAGTGGTTTTCTTCTAAAGGAGATGGTATCTCTACTATATAGTTTATGTTAGAGACTCTCCTAAGGTACGGTACAATGTATAATTCGGACTCCATGTATTGCCAGACCCTATTTTGATGATCTCATGTCGATTCGACCTAGATGGAACATTGTGCTTCGTATCGCTAGGGTCGTGTTTTGTATCGACAAAGATGACAGACTTTCCTACAGCGGTTATGGCTACGTGAATTAACCTGATCACCGTAGAGCTGTATGGGAACATTTATGAAATCATTTATATACCCATTATAAATTAACTCTGGCTTATATTCTCCTTCCTATGAATGAGTGAACGACAACTCAGGGAGGCAGCCATGTTAGATTTCGGTCATCATATGTTTTGATCACTGCCAAGAGAACAGATTATTTATCCTATTATCGGACAGTGACAGGGAGATCTCAATCTTGCTAGAAACCCCCTCTTTCGTGGTTTCATAATATATGCTACAAACTATGGACGTCAAGTAACTTTAGTTATTTACCGATCTGCCTTCACTGACGCGTTTAGTCAGATAGGGGGATGCGGCCATAATTTATCATGACATTGAACTTTTGATGTACTGCCCATTATTTCTGAATGTGTCATGACTTCAGATCTGCTATGTATACCTACAAATTGATATGTCAACATACCATGATGTACTCGTATGTCCCAGTGTGTACGTCTGAATAAATTGAGTAAACAAAGATTCCAGCAGTCTGCATTGGTGCCTTGTAGACACATGTGTATGAGTGGTTATATTGGTCAGCACACGAACAGTACACCATTCGCGGTAATCACACTCTACACTTCTACTTCATACATACACCATCCTGCGTCGGTTGGAGTGACCAAGTTTAGGGCCTGCTTCCCCTGGAGCCTTTGCCTTCCCTAACTCAGGACTAGGGTGAGTTACCCATTTACAGCTGGGTAGACTGGAGCATGCCTGATCTCAACAACACACCACTCTTCCTTACAGAGCATACCGACTGACACTTTACAGAGTGGAAAGAAGAAAAGAAACTTTACAGTGGCGAGCCAGATTCCTGGGTCCAGCTTACGCAGTTTTGTGTTGAGAATCACAGTTTACAGCTAAAAGAACATTTGTTTGACCACATCAACACCAGTAGGACAGCTATACAGTCGATGTCAGCTTGACCTGTATTACCGATAGGATGCTGTATCTAGGTCAGCGCTTGTTGACAGTTTTTTTCGCTGTACAGACAGTATTACACAGGACAGTAGTATCAAGTGTAGAAAATATCTGGAGCAGTATTGTTGACATTTCTCAACGTACAGAAGAATCACAGTGTTGTTGAACATAAAGTGCATAGTTCATCGTTGGATCTTCATATGCTCAACAGAGAAAAATTGGCAGTGTAATAGTTTAAAATTAAATCTATTACTGAATAAAGTGGCAAGTTATTAGTATTAAAATAAACTGTGCCTGCTTTACAACACTATACCTGCAACACATTCCATTCATGACATAAATTATATTGTATGCTATATGCTATTTATGCTTACATGTTATTTGTTATGTATTAAATTAGTTTATGTTCTGTGTGACTAGTACAAGGTATGCCGAGTGACATTGGTCTGGTAGTAGTATTCTATAGGTACACATTTTCTTAATTGGAAATTTGTTAGCAACAATTTGCTGCTATTTCTGTTAGTTGTGATGAGGTGTTCTTTTCTTCGTTGTTTTTGGTAATAATTTTGTGTTCCTTAGTTTTGTTTGATTTGTTTGTATAATTGTAGGTCTCATCTTTTCTTTCATTTCAGTTTTTTACACCCTTATGTTTATACACTGTGGCGTTATGTGTCTTGTTATATTATGGCAGTTATCATCACGGTTTCTGTGATCATTTTTTTCATTTCTCCTATTTAATTTAATTTGATCTCTGCAAATGTGTTCATATTGTCTTTTCTTGTTTGTCCTTTGTAATGTATTTAGTTGACATATGACGTATAGTGGTATACACTGATAGTATAGTACAGTTCAGTACTTTATGATTGTTATTGTTATAAAACAAAATGTACAAGACCTTTGTAAGGCTTGTCTCCCAAAGTGATTGGTAAAGGGAAATATTTTTTCCACAGGTACTCAAGTGATCTTTGATTACATTGAGGTATACAAGACCTTTGTAAGGCTTGTCCCCACAGTATTTGAGATACAGTTATTGTTGTCCACAGGTACTCAAGTTATCATTGGTTATTATAAACCATACAAGTTTGGACTAAGACTAAGTCTATGGTATAGACTTGTCTCCCATTAAAGTGAAATAGGGTAATCTATTTACTTTTTCAGGTTTCTGATTTAAGAAGACAATATGTCTACATTAGATTATTTCATTGCACAAGGAAAATCTCTTGATAAGACTGGAAAAGACTTAGAACAATGGGCTGTTGCTCAATATGACAAAGCATTAGCTGCAGAAGAGAAAAAAAACTGCTGCTGCTGTTGAAGAAAGAAAAGCTGCTGCTGAGGAAAAAAAAGCTGCGGCTGAGGAGAGAAAACTTCAAATAGAAGAAAAAAAAGCTCTGGCTGAAGAAAAAAGATTAGAATTAGAAGCTGATGCAGAACAGAAAAAAACTAGAAGTTGCTGCTGCTGCAGAACAGAAGAAATTAGAAGCTGCAGCTGAACAAAAAAAAATAGAAGTTGCTGCAGAACAGAAGAAATTAGAAGCTGCTGCAGAACAGAAAAAATTAGAAGCTGCTGCTGCTGCAGAACAAAAAAAAATTAGATAGAGAAGCTGAAGAGAGAAAAGCAATAAGAGAACATGAGTTTGAATTAGAGAAATTAAAATTGACATGTATGAGTAATGTTAATCAGGCATCTGGTGGTAATGGTAAACCCTTTGTGTACAAGGTCAAGGTACCAGCGTTTAACCCTACCAGTGATGACATAACATTTTGGCTTTCTAGATTTGAACGGGCTTGTCGATCTCATAATGTTGACAAATCACAGTATGTGAATCAGTTGTCTGAAAATCTAAAAGGGGAGTCTCTAAGTAAGTTATATTTTGTTGAAGAGGCCGACAAAGATAATTATGATGCTGTTAGGGCAGCTTTGATAAAGAGATATCAGCTGTCTGAAGAAGGTTATCGTCTTTTGTTTAAAACAATGAGACCTGAGGTAGGTGTAGAATTCTCAGATTTCATCTCAAAAGCACGAATTACACTTTCACGATGGATTGAATTATCCAAAACAGAGAAAACATTTGATGGTCTTACGGATTTATTGCTAAGAGACAAGGTCATGTCTTCTGTAAATAAATCATTCCTAGAGTTCTTACATGAGCGTAAACCTGGTACAATAAAGCAAATGGAAGAATATTGTGACCAGTATGCCACGGCACACCCTGACATGATTCTTAGTAACTCTAACATTAAAGAGAGTATGCCAGTTGCTTCGGCAACAGAATATAATCAGAATTACTCACACAAATTCCAAGGAGCTAAAAATAAATTTGATAAAAAGGTTAATTGGAATAAGTATCAAAACCAAGATAACCGCTCAAATCAGAGTTCTTCTTTGAAGAACTGGAATCGGGCTGACAGTCCTCGACACGCGAGGGGTACCCATAATGTTAGAAATTCTCGGAAAGGGAGTAGCTATAGGAACTACCCAAGTGCTTCATGGAGACAAAAGAAACAATATTACAGGGATACTCAATATAATGAGCATGATGATTATGATCATGAATGTTATGATTCAAACCCAAATAGGGGTTATAACAGAGGCAATAATAATTATAGAGACAATTATAACCGAGGTAGATCACAACACAAAAGACATGGTAAATCTTATTACCAGGCTAACTCTGCACAACAGGAGTTCCACGACACCGATAATCAGAATAATGATAAAAAAGACTCCAACAGTGTAGCAAATTCCGCTTTCGATTTTGCTAGAGCATCTGAGTGTTCGCAATGCAAAACATTATTCGATCCAACCACAGTGTCTACTTTAAGCTGCGGTCACCCGCTTCCCGCTCTCCATGCGTCAATTGCGCATAATGGAAGGGGTGCTCTTGTCTTTAATAGGGGCCTAATAGATGGTACTCCGGTATCAATTCTTTTCGATTCGGGGTGCACTACCATTGAAGTGAGGCAATCACTCGTAAATCCTTCTCGAGCTACAGGCAATATAGTCAAATGTGTAACATTTGGTGGCACATTGGAGAAGTACTCCACTGCCATTATCAATATTGCTACGCCTTTCTTTACAGGAGAGGTGCAAGCATGTCTCTTGCCGAATCCGATCGCTGATCTTATCATCGGTCGCATTCATGGAGTGAAAGAATGCACTCCACAGCAAATTTCTAATTGGGAAAATGTTAATATGCAATCGGCTAATGCAGTAATCACTAGGGCTCAAGCTCTTAATATGCCACAATCTTCACATTCTGAAGATAATGATGCGCAGATCCAAGATGATCCCTTGGAGATTTCCCACGATTCCTTTATCAAACAGCAGGAAGATGATCCTACTCTAAAGAAATTCTTTACTCTGGCAACAAAAGGTGATCCGAATAAGGATACTAATCGTAAATCTTGGATTACGATGAAGAATGGCGTACTTGTACGTATGGTACAAGACTCCGCTAAGTCCATTCATTCTCAAATCCTTGTGCCTAAAAATATGAGAGTTAAAATCTTACAGCACGCTCATGATTCGCAGTGTGCTGGACATATGGGTTTTTCCCGTACTAAAGCTAGAGTTCTTCAATCTTTCTTTTGGCCTGCTGTGAATAAGGACATACGAATCTATTGTCGATCTTGTAAAGTATGTCAAGAAATTAAATCCAGAGGTCCACGCCATGATGCACCTATTCAGGCTGCAGACATTCCCATTCGGCCATTTCAAAAAATGGCGATAGACATCATTGGTCCATTTAAGATAAAGTCTGCTAGAGGACACCAATTTATTTTGACGTGTGTTGATATGTGCACACGTTGGCCGGAGGCTGTTCCTCTAAAGAGCATAACTACTGCTGATGTCGCAGATGCTCTTTGGTTAATATTTTCTCGTCTGGGGTTTCCAGCAGAAATATTATCCGACCATGGTACCCAACTCATATCGGATACCATGTCTCAAGTAATGTCGACTCTGAAGATAGAGAGATCGCTGAGTAGTATTTATCATCCTATGTCCAATGGGATGGTGGAACGTTTGAATAGAACTCTGAAAAACCTACTAGGTAAGATAACGGAAGATCATCCTCAGGATTGGGATAGGGTTTTACCCGCGGCTCTCTTTGCATATAGAGAGGTCGCCAACGAACATACAGGATTTTCTCCCCTTGAACTTGTCTTTGGCGCGAAACCGCGAGGTCCTATGTCCTTACTTCATGATCTTATAACTGCTGATAATATTGTCGATGACACAAAATCCTCTTATGAATATGTCATCGCACTTAGACACAAGATTATTGAAGCATGCAAATTGGCAACTGCTTCTTCTGAATTTGCGAAACAGAAGGCAAGGGAATTTGCCAATAAAAAAAGATGTTTGCGACAACTTTGTCCAGGTGACAAAGCATTTGTCTTGCTACCTTGTAGGGAAAATAGACTTCTTATTTCTTGGAAAGGTCCGTACGATATAATATCAAAAGTTTCCGATGTTGACTATATCGTCGATATTGACGGGAAGCGTAAAACCTTCCACATCAACATGCTCACGGAATTCCATGAACGTCCTGATTATTTACAACCTGTTTTCCAGGCAACGGACGATTTTCCAGTCCAACATGGACAGTACTCATCTCTGTCAGTAATACAGGATGAGGAAACGAGTTTCTCGGATGTAAATTTACCTTTTCCAATGATTCCTCTTCACTCTAATGAATCATGGAAAGATGTTGCAATTTCTCCAGAATTATCTCCAGGAGAGCAGAAACAAGTTTCTACTTTGTTAGAACAATTTCAGGATGTCCTTACTGACATTCCTGGTCAAACTGATGTAATTCAACATGACATTATTCTTACTGACCATAGTCCTATAAGAGTCAGACCGTATCCTATCCAGATACATTTTCAAGCACAGGTAGAGAAAGAGTTAGATGAGATGATAGAGTTAAAAATTATTGAACCATCCACATCAGCATATTCTTCGCCGATGGTTATAGTACGGAAAAAAGACAATAACATACGTCTTTGCGTGGATTATCGCAAATTGAATCAAGTGACTAAATTCGATGCTGAACCTATGCCTTTACTAGAAGAGCTACTTACGAGACTATCGAATTCTCACTTCTTTACTAAACTCGATTTGTCTAAGGGATATTGGCAAGTTCCACTATCCGAACACGCCAAACCGTTTACTGCTTTTTCGACGCCTAGGGGTCTATTCCAATGGAATTTCATGCCTTTCGGTCTTATGAACGCCCCTGCAACATTTGTACGCATGATGCGTCGAATCCTATCTCATCGCTCAGATGTCATTGCGTATCTTGATGACATCTGTCTTTTCAGTGATACTTGGAACGATCACTATAATGGTATAAATGAACTATTGTCTATCTTACGCGAGCATAACCTGACAGCGAAACCATCGAAAGCATGTATTGGTTTTAGCGAAATATCTTTCTTAGGACACCGTGTTGGTCATGGGTTCCTAAAAACAGAAGACCATAATACAAGTAAGATACTTAACATTTCTATTCCTAAGACTAAAAAGCAAGTACGAAGTCTCTTAGGTCTAATACAATTTTATGGACGATTCATCCCGAATCTGTCCTCCATTATGTCACCTCTTTCTTCCTTGCTAAAGAAAGGGTCTCCTAATGTAGTCCATTGGACTCAAGAATGTCAATCCTCTTTGGATAAGGTTAAAACTATGTTTTCTACTTCACCTATCCTAGTATTGCCTTCCAAGGATAAGACATTTATTCTTCGTAGTGACGCTTCATCCACCGGGATTGGAGCTGCACTAATGCAAGAGTACTCTGGAACTCTGCATCCTGTGATGTATATTTCTCGGAAATTAAATGCCGCAGAGAAGAATTACTCGGTCCTAGACCGTGAATTATTGGCTATGGTTTGGTCAATCCTTAAACTGCAAAGATTTCTTCTGGGCGCGCATTTCATTGTGGAAACTGACCAGAAAGCTCTTACGGCTATTCAGAGTAAAAATCTGAAGAGCGCGAGATCAACGCGATACGCGATTGCTCTACAGCCATTTCATTTTTCGGTGCGAGCTATCCGTGGGTCAGAAAATGTGATGGCAGATATTTTGTCTAGATGCCCACATGATTCATAACTGTTATACAACTTTGATACAGTTGTTTCTATGTTGAAATGTGTACACATATGTAATATATCATATATTGATTGTAACACTACTTAGCGGTTCATTGATATTTATTCACCGCTGATCTTTCAATGTTTTTCGTCTTTGATGATCATGATGTTAAGATATCTTAGATGAAATTTATGTATAAACTAATGTGGAAATTGTGTCATTGCTAATATTGTAGTATGCGTTGGTGACACCTCTCTGGAAATATTAATACTTAGAGAAGTACCTTCTCTAAGGTCATAAAACTTATGCTTATCATCTGCGCATTGTACTGGTGCGTTGTGAGCCTATTGTCTGTTGCTCCTAGATGTATTTCAAAAAAAAAAAATGTACCATTTTTTTTCCCGAGGGGTGTGGTAATCTGTTGCGTGCATATTTTGACGCACATATTACAAAAAAAACGATATGGCTATTTAATATAGGAAAAATATAGACATTCATTCATTTGTGTATGAAAATGCTGTCTATGGTAAAAGCGAGAGAATCCATGTTTGATTCACACTTTTGATTATAGGAGTAATCGTTCTTGATATTGATCCGGCGCATGGATTGCTCTTACGTTTGTACTTATTTTTTAGGGCCAGAAAATATATTAATTTGCTTATTGTGTTTATGGCCTGAATTCATATGTATTACATATTATTAGTACAAGTAGAATCAGTCCTATATTGTATATTTTGGATGGGTAGGAGGGACTAGATTCTTATTATTCCGGTCTAGCGGAAGTATGAGTTGTCTTGACAAGTCGTGATGAGTTCCGATGTACCGTGATAATGGCGGGTACGCATTTTTCAAAGGGCTGGTAGATTGTTAAGGAAATATAATTCATGAAGTGGTTTTCTTCTAAAGGAGATGGTATCTCTACTATAGTTTATGTTAGAGACTCTCCTAAGGTACGGTACAATGTATAATTCGGACTCCATGTATTGCCAGACCCTATTTTGATGATCTCATGTCGATTCGACCTAGATGGAAACATTGTGCTTCGTATCGCTAGGGTCGTGTTTTGTATCGACAAAGATGACAGACTTTCCTACAGCGGTTATGGCTACGTGAATTAACCTGATCACCGTAGAGCTGTATGGGAACATTTATGAAATCATTTATATACCCATTATAAATTAACTCTGGCTTATATTCTCCTTCCTATGAATGAGTGAACGACAACTCAGGGAGGCAGCCATGTTAGATTTCGGTCATCATATGTTTTGATCACTGCCAAGAGAACAGATTATTTATCCTATTATCGGACAGTGACAGGGAGATCTCAATCTTGCTAGAAACCCCCTCTTTCGTGGTTTCATAATATATGCTACAAACTATGGACGTCAAGTAACTTTAGTTATTTACCGATCTGCCTTCACTGACGCGTTTAGTCAGATAGGGGGATGCGGCCATAATATATCATGACATTGAACTTTTGATGTACTGCCCATTATTTCTGAATGTGTCATGACTTCAGATCTGCTATGTATACCTACAAATTGATATGTAAACATACCATGATGTACTCGTATGTCCCAGTGTGTACGTCTGAATAAATTGAGTAAACAAAGATTCCAGCAGTCTGCATTGGTGCCTTGTAGACACATGTGTATGAGTGGTTATATTGGTCAGCACACGAACAGTACACCATTCGCGGTAATCACACTCTACACTTCTACTTCATACATACACCATCCTGCGTCGGTTGGAGTGACCAAGTTTAGGGCCTGCTTCCCCTGGAGCCTTTGCCTTCCCTAACTCAGGACTAGGGTGAGTTACCCATTTACAGCTGGGTAGACTGGAGCATGCCTGATCTCAACAACACACCACTCTTCCTTACAGAGCATACCGACTGACACTTTACAGAGTGGAAAGAAGAAAAGAAACTTTACACACATGGAACATTGTTCAGAGCAAACCACCTTGCAACAGTGGTGCCCGGTATGTGGGGACGAAAAACAACCAAAAAACCAAAAAATTTTTCATGACTTTCGAATGAATTATTTACGATCAAGTTTCAATCACATGACCATTACGAAGCTGACGTGACGCACGTGATCATGAATAGCAACATGACGTCACTGTTGCATTGTCGCCGTGAAGAAGACATCTTTTCAACGCCTTTCTAGTTCGCTTCAAATTTATCAAGATGCACAAGATGGACTACCGTTGCCTGCCCATCAGGAGCAGACAGTCAAAGGCACAGGCCTAGCTGTTGACGACCTCTAGCACTGATATAAACAACGGAAAAGATAAGTCTAGGTGTTTAACTGTTGTTATTGCAAACAGTGCTAACTGAGTCCATGCCCTCTGCCTACATCGGCATGTTTTTACCTATGTTTAATGTACTTTTTGTTGTCTTAATGTGTTGTTAATTCGTGGGAGGTAGGGAGGATGAACCGAAATTAGATTCTGTGGCTCTCACGATGCCTGAATTGATTTCGGTCGTTTCTTAGGGCAGTTAAACGATTGCACTTTTGGAAGCCCCATTGAGGTTTGCTATTGGACTATCTGTCCAAATCTGCTGTCGTTTGACGATTTGTGTTAGCTGTACCGTTCCGTAGATAACTGGTGTATTTTATTCGTACTCAGTTAACAATTTTATTCAGTTTTGTATCATATTCGTTAATTATTTCGTCCAGTCTCCTCTTACTATCATTTATTTGATGATTGTTAAATGGTCGTCCGTTATGAGTCCTGTGATGTCATCATTTTTTGCAGTCATTTTTTTTGTGTACTTTGAATATTAAGTTGACCTCGGGTCAGACCTTGACCCTTCATTTGGCTTGTGACACTTCCGCTTGTTTTATTTAGTTCATAAATTCATTTTTAATTGTGAAAATGTCTTGTTTGCGTCTTAACATTGTTTGTACCCTTTAGTTGCACCATTGTTTTGTTTGTCCTCATGATATATATTAATACTACATTAATAATATGATATTATATGCAATAATACACTTGTAATTTAATTTAATTAATTTTTTTCTGATATTTAAGGTTAATATGGGACATTGCATAATTATGCAGTGATAGTCCAAGAAAGTAGCACTACAATTTATAAGAGATGCCTAGGGCATAATAATATAATATATATATTGACCAAATAAAATAATCTTATAGTTTACCTTTGAGGTAATAGACCCATTGTATATTATTTAATATACTTTTCTGGTACTAAGAGAGTGACTTAGTACATTGAACAATATAATTACTAGGAATCATATCCAACATTATTGGATATTAAGATTAATTGTGTGAAGTAATTACATAATAGTTAACAGATATCATAACTATTTATGATATAGTATTATTTAGGTACAATATTGTTACAAAATATTGTCTATTAGTTGAACTTAGACATTAGAGTTCAGTACTATTGTGATTATTTATATTGAATATTTCTAAGTTGAGTAAGTATAATAATTACTCTGAAGCTACTATTGACTATTTTAATCAGTAATTATCAATAATTACTTACAGATAAAAGTCAAAATGCTTACTATAGACCATTTCGTTAAAATTGGTAGGGAATATGGTTATAAATCTCAAGAACTTCGTCAGTTTGCTGAGGCAGAACTGGAAAAACATGAAAGAAAAGAAGCAGAGAAAAAAAGCTGCATTAAAGAAAGAGGAAGAGGAACAAAAGGCTGCATTAAAGAAAGAGGAAGCAGAACGTGAGATGAAGCAAATTGACAAGGAAAATAGATTGAGAGAGATTGCTCAACGTGAAAGAGAAGAGCAAAGAGCAATCGCCAGACAGGAAGAAGAGAATAAATTGAAACGAGAGGAAATTATTTTACAACAAGAAATGGAATTGGCGCGTATCAAATTGGAGACAGCAAAATTACAAGCACTAAGCGCTGATGCAAACCAGAATAATAACGCACAAAATGGATCATCATCCAGCCAAACTAAACATTTCTACAACTTTAAATTACCCACTCTCAGCTTAAACGTGGACGACCTTTCATCGTTCCTGTCACGTTTTGAACAGACTTGCAAAACAAATCATTTGCCTGAAGAGTCATGGGTACTCAAGTTAAATGAATTCTTGGTTGGAGAACCATTGACGGCTTCTCAAAATGCTGACCCATCAATAGCAAATAACTACGGTGCTATTAAGTCCTTGCTTTTACGAAGGTTTCACCTGGACGAGGAACACTGTAGGTTGAAATTTAAGGGAATTTTACCTGAATCTCCAAAAGATTTTGCAGGATTCATTGCGAACATACGCAATACATTTAATAGATGGGTTGAACTGGCAGACGTCAACAAATCATACGACAAATTAGTTGATTTACTACTACGGGATAAGGTATTATCTTCGGTTAGCCAGCCATTTTTTCATATCTGCAGGAGCGTAAACCAGGTACTATGGACGAGTTAGAAAAAATTTCTTTAAACTACTGTTCGGCACATCCGAATGCAACCATTTCTAACTCCTCATTAAGAGAACCTCTACCTGTGGCGTCTAATATGGCCTACAATCATAATAACAAACAAAGACATCACAGTGTAGACAGAAGCAGGTTCCAAAGAAATCACAATGTTAACTTTCAGAAGGGACATAATAATGATTTCAACAATAAAAATGAGTTCAACAGAGGTAGATCACGAGATAGAAATTATTCACCTCAAACAAACTACCACAATGGTCAACATAACACTAATTATAATCGATCACATACTCCCAATAATAATAGTAACTGGAATGGTAATAATCATGGCTCGAGACATCGAGATAATAGTTACTATAGAGGACGACGAGATAATTCTAACAATTATACTCGGAATCGATCTCATTCTCGGGGATCATCTCATTACAACCATAATACAGGGGCGGCAGTTACAAATAATACTACCCCTATAGCTCAGGTCCCACTTGACAATAATACAACACAGTCTTCTGCTGCATGTTTTGCTATTAATTATAATGTGGCAAATAGTTGCCAAGATTGTAATACTATTTTTCAGAAGGCCAAGGAAACGGTGCTGAATTGTGGACACCTTCATACAGCAGTTGGTCTTTCAGCGAACGATGGCAAGGGTACCCTGATGTTCAATAGAGGATTAGTCAATGGTACGGTGGTCTCAGTTTTAAAAGACTCTGGATCAACAACCATTGGAGTTCGGCAGTCTTTGGTACATCCTAGCTATGCAACAGGGGACTATGTCCGTTGCATGACCTTCGGGGGTACTATTGAGTACTACCCCACTGCCATAGTACATGTTAATACACCATTTTTTTCAGGTAATGTCAAGGTGTGCATGCTACAGAATCCATCAGCTGATCTTACATTAGGACGCATACAGGGGAGTAAAGATTGTACTCCAGATGAGATCATAGATTGGAAAAAAAAAAAATTTGCATTTTTTTAGCAACGCTAACGCTGTTGTTGATATGGCTACACTTCGTGCCAACAACATAAATACATGTGGCACAGCAGTTTCCAACTCCACTCTCAGTACTATCCTGGAAATTGATGAAGATGATAGATCTATTGGACAACATACTAAGGATATAACTGATCCTAATAAAACTGTTGACGTTGTCAACATTGACAAAAACATTATGAGGAAGAATAATAGGTTAAATAATAATGCTGGACTTCAAAGGAAACATAAAGTTAACACAAATAATTATGATGAAAAATTTTTTACTTTGCCCAGTAAGGACAGGTCTACGACATGTAGGAAACTTAATACCTTTGGTGATGATAGGTATCATCCTCAGTCCAGTCAGGATGATACGACATCCAACAGAAAGACAATGTCGGTGTTGAAAGGGAAGGTTAATTCTTTGACAAAGAATACATATCATCATTGTCCACTATTTCGTGACAATGATACTACATATATTGGGAAAAGTGCGTATTCTCGCACAGTGTTAGTGCGAAATCTGCCGCAGGATACTACATGGCAGGCACTTAGAATTTTTTTTGATTATACAGCAAACGTTAAGTTTGTTCGTCTTCTGCCATCATGCAATGGGCAGAATAGACAGGCGATGGTTACATTTCGTAACAATCGAGACGCTCGTTGGGTAATCGAGCGTGATAATGGTGTTTATTTTCATCACCGTTATCTAAAGTTACAATTAGTACCTGATTCTGCGCCACGCAGATAATGGTGTACGCTCACCCAATTTGTCTTATTTCTTGATGACTCAGCTCTAGTCAGTCATCATTTCTTTTCCTTATTGGTCGTTTATTCTTATACGTCTTAGATATCAAGGGACACAAAAAGATATTTCATATTAACATGCTCAAGCAATTTCATACACGTCCTGAACACTTACAGTCAATTTTTCATGAACTAGATGACAACACAGTATCTACTTGTTATTATTCTAACTTATCTGTCATCCAGGAAGAAGAATCTTCTTTTCCTGAGGTACAGTTACCGTTACCGGTACCAGTAGTTCAACCTACTGAATCTTGGCGGGATGTAACCATCTCTTCAACGGTTACACCGCAACAGCGTCTACAGATTGCTAATCTATTACAATCTTATCCAGATGTATTGACCGACGTCCCGGGTCGCACATCGGCTATCAGTCATGACATTACTCTCAATGATGATACACCTATTCGTGTACATCCCTATTCTGTTCCTTTACATTTCCTTGCTAAAACTACTAAGGAACTTGAACAGATGTTGTCTCTGGGAATCATTGAGACTAGTAATTCGCCATTCTCTTCTCCATTAGTGATTGTCCGGAAGAAGGACAATAACATCAGGCTATGTGTTGATTATAGAAAATTAAATGCTAAGACTATAGTTGACAGCGAACCACATCCACTTATCGACGACTTACTGCCACGTCTATCCAACGCAACTATATTTAGTAAGATAGACTTAACTAAAGGTTATTGGCAGATACCACTGACCGAAAAGGCTAAGTACTACACCGCATTTTCCACTCCACAAGGTCTATACCAGTGGAATGTGATGCCTTTTGGGCTTGTTAATGCGCCAGCTACCTTCATTCGCCTGATGCGACAAATTTTATCAGGTAGACCAGACGTTATTACATATATTGACGACATATGCTTGTTTAGTTCGTCGTTTGAGGAACATGTTTCGGGACTTAGATATGTTTTCGACACTCTAAGGAATTATCATCTAACTGCTAAACCTACAAAGGTGCAAATCGCGTGTAATGAGATAACCTTTTTGGGACATATCATTGGATCGGGATATATCCGAACGTTACCTAGTACAGTCTCCAAAAATTCTAAACATAGCAGTTCCTCCGGCCGAAGAAACAGGTCAGGAGTTTGTTAGGACTTGTTCAATATTACAGTAGATTCATACCAAACTTGTCATCCATCACGGCTGTATTGTCTTCATTGTTAAAAAAAGACATGCCGGTGAAGGTGACATGGACTGGTACATGCAATGAAACTTTCAACAAAATTATAAATTTGTTCTCGCATGAACCAATTTTAAGACTTCCCGATGCTTCCAAAAGATTTTTCTTACGAACAGATGCTAGTAACTACGGCATTGGTGCATGCCTGCTCCAGAACCATGATGGCATTCTACATCCTACCTTATATATATCAAGAAAGCTAAAGCCGGCAGAAACAAAGTATTCCACAGTGGACAAGGAACTTTTATCTGTGATATGGGCAATAACTAAACTCGAAAAGTTTTTTGCTTGGTGCTCCCTTCACCATACAGACGGACCAACGTGCTGTAGCATCTTTGCGTCGATCTAATCATAAGAGCCAAAAACTCGCCAGATATGCAATCATCCTACAGCCATTTGAATTCTCCATTGAACATATTCCTGGCACTGAAAACATTGTGGCGGATGCGTTATCACGTAATCCTATTGACGACGAATAATCAACATTAACATTCCTAAAACATATCAACTATAAAGGAACTAACCTTGCCTTCAATTTAAACTTTATAAACACTATATGCATCACAGAATTGAACTAAAAGACAATCAAGGTATACATATTGTCATTGAAACTTCGTCTAACGTCCATACACGATATATGAATATTCGTTGAACAATCATGGAACAATATCTGACGACAAGTCGAACTTATTATCCTATGTGCACTTAATTCTTGGATGCTGGGATAAATGACATTTCTTTCCAACGTAAACGTTTGAACATTTTTTGCCTAAAAGAATTCATCAGGATCAAGACTACGGATGGATCATCATATCCTATACTAATTAATTAGTTAACTTAACTTCTTAATTGAATTATTATCAATAAAATGAAATGTGAGAAAAAAATGAAATGAAAGAACAAAAAAAAGAGAACGAAATATAAAAAGAAGAAATTATGAAAAGAGAAAATAAATCTCACACAAGTATTAGATTAATATTTTTTTTAAATGTACCTATACATTATTTAGTTAGTTAAATTAGATAGTTATTATTCACTAACACTTAACACACACAATTAAGTTAAACTTATATTCGAATTTCTTTCTATTTCTTCTCACTTATTTTGTCTTTTCTTCTCTCATAATATCGCGTTACATTAGAATCTTAATAATTTATCTCTTAATTTAATTAATTAATTTAATTTTAATTAGTCAAATTAATTCCTATATGACATATTAATACGACAGACCTTACTTTAATTTAATTCTATCATTCACTGTTAACATTGGACATTTTATTTAGTTGATATAATAATATGTATAATTGATATATAATGTGATTAATGTTAGATGACTATGACAAATAGTTAGTTGACATGACCGCAACACGGTTCTACTCAGAACATCGTCGGCCATATGTCACAATTGTGTTAAATTTTTTTTGAAAAATTGTTAAGTCGGATAGATCTTGAAAAAAAAATCTATCGATTTTTTTTTCCCCGGTGTACAGGGAATTGTTACGGTATATGATATTAACGCCGTCTGCTAAAGGTTATCAGACGTGCAATTGTAAAGGTTAAGGCATTTAATATATTGCGATAGATGTTTCAATTATTGAACGCTCCATACACGATCGATTATGACGTGTATAGCGTTGTTTGGGTCACAGTCGGTAACTAAGAAACGCTACCCTTTGTTACTTGACCGCCAAGCTGAATAGCTGCGTTTTTCTAACCTTCCAATTCAATGGCATGATATAGCCATTTATATATGCATTTTTTGATGGACCAGGGTCAGTCCTAGAACTCTATATGAGAGGAAAATTTATGGAGGTTAGTATTTAACTAGAATTCTCAGAAGGAGAAGAATAATCGTCAAATTCGTATGAATATATTCAGACTCGCAGTCTCACTGTCGGCAGGTAGCCATGTCTAGCTGCGCCTGCATATAGCTGTGATGTTCTGACGACAATACTGCATTGTATCCTTAAACGGACATTGACACGTAAACCAGCAGTCTACGTTATTGATTAATTTATGCATGACTTATATGGACTTATGTTCTACTCCTATTTGAAATGATCATCCTGTGTGTACAACTGTGAATTAAATGTATGGACTCAATGAAATGACTTATCAAATCAATCGTATTCCAAGGTTCAAGTATTGTTCGGAATCTTCCACTCCCGCATTCGCTTAATCTTCCATCGAAGGCACGATGCACTATCACTGAATAAAAAAAACTAACATATCAAAGAAAAAACAATGGCCAGAAATTTATAATTGTCTTATTCATATCACATGGAACATTGTTCAGAGCAAACCACCTTGCAACAGTATTCCCGTTTCAAAAGTGGACTCCGATCCTTTGAAGATGGCCCCCGTCAAGGGAGACCCTCCACCTCCCACACCGACGAGTTCGTAGCACGTGTGCAAGAAATGATACGCACTGACCGACGTCTGACTATCAGAGAGGTTGCTGATGATATTGGAATATCAATTGGTACGTGCCATAAAATCGTAACTGAAGATTTGCACATGAGACGGGTGTCAGCGAAACTCGTGCCACGCCATCTGACTGAGGACCAGAAGGACGATCGGTTGTCCATTTGCACTGACCTCCTTGAGATAGCAAAAAACGACACAAATTTCATGTCCTCGATAATAACTGGTGATGAAAGCTGCGTGTACGGATATGACCCGGAAACAAAGCAAATGTCCTCCCAGTGGCAACAGCAATCATCTCCTCAGCCGAAGAAGGCACGACAGGTCAAGTCCAATGTCAAGACCATGTTAATAGCGTTTTTCGACAATGATGGCCTGATGCATCATGAATACGTCCCTATAGGACAGAGTGTCAATGCTGAATTCTACAAAACAGTCCTGCAACGCCTCTGCGACGCTGTGCGCAGACATCACCCTGAGAAGTGGCGCACAGGCAATTGGCTTGTTCATCATGACAATGCACCTGCACACAGGTCTGTCACCACAAACGCATTTTTGACGAAACACAACATTCCATTGCTCCCTGTGGTAAGTTGGGATTATATAAATAGTTATAGGGGACTTAGTGTACTGACTGAGATCAGCTGTGAATGTATCTGTATCTAATGAGTGTGGTGTGTTACAGATGACCTTACTTTGCTACCACATTTAGACCTCAATCAGACTTATTCTGGAATATTGTGATGACTACGTTGAATGTCTAGGGTTATGATAGTGATGAAGTGTAAGTTCACAACAACCAACAGACAGATAAACACTTTTATTAAGATCCACAACACTTTACAACACTATGACAAGCACATACATATAACACTCTAGAAGACTAGCTTCAGTAAGTCAAGTGTTAACTTTTAAATTATGTATTAGTTTCTTTCAATAAGAGAGATCCTGATCCAACTACAGAGTGAATCAGGAATCATAATCAAATGTAAACACAATGTTTATGTACAAAATTTATACAAAGGATCTTTGTCCTGACATATAATATTATTACAATATGTGTGTAGGGTTGTGATGTAGTATTATGAGGTAATACTGGCTTTTGAAGCTAGGTTGTTGTTTGTCATCACGACTTCATGTGTTTGTTACTGGTGGAAATAATATTGAAGGGATCACAGTTTCTTTTTATTTGTAAAACAATAACTGTCCCTCTTGATTTAGTATTACAGTCAATTTTAGGGTGGGGTATACAAGGGTGAGCTGCTCTGGCTGACAAATTCTTAGCTCATGTGTCGGCGGCAGGAAAACTGTCTCCTCTGCTCGCTTGCTTCTCAGTTATCTTGAAATACACCACTGGTCGATATCTTGGACAAGGAGTCTGCTGCCAGCCCTCTGGATCCAGCAAAACTCAGACCAGGTGCTGCTCTAATACTTCAGTACCACGGTCCCACAATTTTGATCTGCCTTATCCCAGGCTTTTATTAGAAAAATATTAGCTTGATCTCAACGCACTTGCTTCTCACAAAATTTATTTTCAAAACTGGCCCTGAACTGACGCTTCTATTTGACTGTATCGAACGTTCTAACCAATGAGACCATGTTTACAAGAGCCTTTGAAAAAATTTTACCCATCCTACACGTTGCCATTAACCACAATAATAGTATTTGCAGTTCGACTAATAAGGTTTCGCCTTACATATTACTACAGGCAATCAAATCGTATCTAACTTGTTGGCCTCATTTCCCCTAAAGCAGTGTTTTTCAAACATGCCATTATAAGCAAATATGATCTTGTGCTGTCAGACAACCCCACTATAGTATTTTGGCTATAATCTGTTAACCACTAGACTATTTGCGTAACACATAACATATTCTTTGTCAGCAAGTCCTAAGGTGCAAGAATATATAAGTTTAATGGGGCTAAGGGGCTTCGTTCAAAATATGTATTTTTCTATGATAGTCGTGCTGTTACCACCTGTTCACTTCCATACCAAGGGATGTCTTCTGTACTGTCAGACTAATGTCAGGAGCTTAGACATAAATCAGTAGAATGTCAGGTTTCCCAATAAGATTTTAAACCTGTTTTCAAAACCTAACCTCGTATCGTTAGTGTTTATTTACTGTTTATTTGAAAAAAATCAGGTCTTCATGCCTTTCGCGTGGGATTGGCGTTCCTCCGTGCATCTCTCTCTCTCTCTCTCTTCTAAGCCCGTCTGTCTTTTAGGTTAACGTAGTGTGTATAATGACATTAATGCTAGTATTATATCTAGGTCATTATGCAGTGTGCCTATCAAGGTCGTCTAAGAAATACAGTACCAGTTTTATTTTTAGAAACGCGTGTATGATGCTGTAGGCTTTTACTGTCGTACGTGGAAGCGTTACAGTTATGCAGACGAAGTAGAAAAAGGGGATCTCTGGTTCAGCCATTATGGCGTTCTACCACACAGGCGTACGCTATTGTGAAAGCACTGGTCTTACACCATTCTTCTTTCTTTCTATTGAATTACTTCGTTAGGCTTTACATTTATTTTCTAATTTATATATGTGGATTAGAATTTTTCACCACACTCCCGCATCCTCCATACTCACCCGATCTTGCTCCGTGTGACTTTTTCTTGTTCCCGCAACTTAAGAAAACAATGAAAGGTCGTAGATTCGATGACATTGAGCAGATTCAAGCCAGCGCGACGAGACAAATGAGGGGTATTCCGCAAAGTGACTACCAGAGGTGCTTCCTTCAGTGGCAGGAACGTTGGGATAAGTGTGTACACTCACAAGGGATCTACTTTGAAGGAGATAGAACCAACTAGTATGTAAGTCTACTTATTCAATTCCAAAAAAAATTAGTCCCGGAACTTTGTGAACAGGGGAGTATAAGGTCCAGAGTAATTATCGTCCGAATTGGGCCCCAATCCCTCCTTTCAATAATTAAATTTTATAAGGGGAACGCCTAATTTGGTGGTTGATTTCCTGGATACACAATGTCACCTTGGATAGTTAATGCCGAGACTCTCTGAGATCTGGTGTTCACCGTAAACAGTAGGAACACATCTGATTGCTAAAAAAAGGTTAATTATTGTTACTTTATGACGATGGTAAATCCTATCGGCTGGCTCTTGTGAGTGCCGATTCTGAAATAGCGTAACTCTTCTGGATAAATATCCACTTGGAAACGACTATCAAATGTCGGGAGAATTGTTATATCTTTTACACCCCAGTGGGCTGATAAAATGCGAAAAATATATATCTGGGTATTTGTAAGTCCAGTTAAAATTTACTATTAAAATGTTCGTTAGTCTCTGTGGCTCGTCCTGTTCTCAACTGGACTGGGAGACGCGTAAGCCAAGAGAAGACAACTTTAATCCAATCAGTAAAATGGAGACAAGGCCCAAGATAAAGCCAAATAAAAAAGCCGCTGGTCGCCGTTTATCAGGTCATGCCTAAATGATATAGGAACATTATGAAAAAATTACTGCTAATAATATCTACATATAAGCACACGTAAAAATAGCTACGCGTTATTTAATTCACTAGTTCTAGCACCTAGAAAATCACAGTGAATTTAAGATGCTAAAACTTTTAACACTTTAATACGCTTAACAACAAATTTATATATTACCAGAAATCCAGAAAGAAAACACCACGAAACTATTAACACATCTATTCCCAATGGTTCTAGGTAACGTGTTTAGACTCTCCGAAAAAATTCTGAGCGACACTGATAACAGATTTGAGAAAGAAGCAGTTTATATACGATCATATTCTTATGATCTCTAGAAGATGTGAATTTTCACACTCCGTTTCCCAGCAGAGAAATCTGAAACTACGTTTCCCAGATAAAAGGTCAACGGTCGCTTCTATCGGCCGTTGCTGACCGACAACAGAGGCTTAACCCGTGTAGTGGGCTTCCGTCCGAGATTTTCCCTCTTTCTCGAGATCACAGAGTTATTTTTCCCTGTAGGTACGAACATCAAAGGATTAGCTCCCCTTATAGAGAATCTTCAAAGGCCGTTACTCTTCCACGTGTTTTTCCACGTGCGATCTGCCAGTTATCGTAATATTGACAGATCAGCTCGCGTGAGAAACTTGCGTAAACGAACGTGGTTCGCCCCCTGCTATGAATGACAGGTTGCGAAAGTTTGTAAACAAGCTCGTTTGTTATGGTCAGTAAAAAGAGGCGTGGATTAAAAGGTGAGTCAGACAGGCAGAGAAATGCGTGACTTAGTTAGCGAATCTTAAAACTACGCCGAGGTCACGAAAGGCTGTAGGATACAGGAGGCTATATTTCCGTTATACGTCACAACGACGTACCAGATGGAGTGGTAGTCATATTCTTTCTTGGTCTTATCAGAGACCCCCCGGTAACTTCACGGTGTAAAAAGATACGCCTATGAGAACAAACATTATGTTATAAACATATAATAGTTTTAACCTGGCTGAAGAATATTTTTTAGCGCTACAAGTCTTATGTGCAACAAATAAGTTTATATTTTAAATATATGTTGCTCATTACACTTGTCAGACAGACAGACATCAGGCAGGCAGACAGCTAGACAGACAGAACGAACGAACGAACGAACGAACGAACTTTATTTTCAAAGGGTTAAGAATTGGGCACGCAGGCCCGTCTGACATTCTGCCCTTCCTCTCTCTCTCATCATGTATACTAATATCCTTTCATCCTCACATTTACTTTAAGCATTATTAAGGCATTTATCATTATAAAAGTAATATTACATTTGCAATAATCATCATAATTAAAGTGTTTTTAAAATAAAATAAAATAATTATTAAAAAAAAAAAAAAAAAAAAAAAAAATAATAGTAATAATGAATTTGAAAAATAAATAAATAAATAAAAAATAAATAAATTTAAAAAAAAAAAAAAAAAAAAAAAAGAATCGAATTCTTCGTACTGTAAATTAGTGATTTGAGACATATTCAGAGGTATGTTATGAGAACTTGTAAAATGTTCATACGGTGTTCAACTGAATGACTCAGGGACTTTTTTTTTTTTCTTTTTTTTTTTTTTTTAGGTTCATCAAGATGAGGTGGGTAGACAGTTACTTTCCATTTTCCTTTCCATTTCCTTTGCGTCCCAAACTCAAGACCAGAATCAGACTAGGTAGATAGTTAGATAGACATATACGAAAGCAATTAATTTGCCAAGGGTTGAAAATCGGACACAGTCCCCTCTTGCATTCTTCCATCCTCTTGCTCATCTTTTATTACTGTTACTCAACATTCTCCAGCGTACTGAAAGTATTAATTTAAGGACAGTGCAACATTACAAGGAAGTATAACAGCACACATTAACAGTACCTGATCATAAAATTAAGAATATAAGTTATTAAGAATATAATATTAAGAATAAGTATATTGTAATGAAAACTAGATCATCAGAGCCTCCATACAGTATATTAGATAAAAATACCAATACAGACAGACAGGCAGACAGACAGCAGACAGACATACTAGCAATGCACAAAGGCAGTCACACAGACAGACAGACGGACTAGTAATGCATAACGTCAGCAATCAATACAGATAGACAGACAGAAAAACAGACTAGTTATGCACTAAGCCAGCCAGGAGGCAGACAGACAAGCCAGACAAAATAAAAGATAGGCTAGTTATGCACATAGCCAGTGAGCCAGATAAACAGACAGACAGATTAGTAATGTACAAAATTAGCCAGTTAGACAGACTGTCTTATATCGGGCAAGACACCCTGGAATTGCCAAGTAAACTAGTGTCTTTATGACAAATTATGAATTGCACAACATAAATTCTGCTGTAACTTTATGGTTAATGCCCTGAACAGGATATTTCTTCTGGGATTTGAACTGCAACTACAAATACATGTAATTATGGTATTGGTAAATCATTATTTTTGGTATTTGGGGAGGAAATTATGAATTTGTCGGTAAATTGGCACAACAGCATTGAAATCCCGCGAAAGTTTACTAGAGAACAAGTGAACTCAGGTGCTGACCTGCGAGAAAACAAGGGTTAGACCTGAGATTAGGGATATAAGCCCCGTCTCAAAAACAGTTCCTTACCTTCCGAAATCATTTCAAGATCTGACAGAGCTGAGAAGATATCCAGAGGGCTAGCTCTTATAGTTAGAAGTCTTAACACACAAAACAACAAAATTGCTGAGAAGAAGTCACAACTAACTGCTACTGTGAGCGATTCGTTAATGAAAGCTTCAAACAGCCGCAGATTTTGAAGTACTTCTGTGTATGAGGGTGTGTCTGAAAATCTAGATCTTTAAGCGTGCAAAATATCTTAGTGAATTAATGTACATTTAAAATTGATGAATATTTAAAATTAACGTTATACTTAACAGAAATCCTCATGTCTATATCTTGCCTTGTGCCAGAAAGAAGATGGCTTCCACCACTATATAACCTCAATCCTGGACAGCATTGGCTCAGCTAGAAGTCCTTGTTGGGACTGACCAACACTAGCAATAAAAGCTTACAGTCCTTTTTATGCCTTTGCTTTTGGGTGCTGTGCTCAAAGATTTCGCCTTCTCCTTTTATTTCTGTACATTTTGTCGATGTATTGTAGGGAAAACAATTTTGCTAACTTTGGCATATCGCTAAGCCAATGGGGAGCAATCGTGGCTGCGATTGGAAAATGTCTTTAATTGATGTCAAAATTCTTGAATGTAATGTATGGTCATTGTGGTAAAGTGGGATGATATAAATATTTATAGGGGGCTTAGTGTGCTGACTGAGATCAGCTGTGAAGGTATCTGTATCTAATAAGTGTGATGTATTACAGGTGACCTTACTTGCTACCACATTTATATCTCAGTCAGAATTATTCTGGAATATTGTGATGACTACGTTGAATGTCTAGGGTTATGCAAATGATGAAGTGTAAGTCACAACAACAACAGACACATAAACAATTTAATTTATTTCACAGCACTTTACAACACTGTGACAATCACACACATGTAACACTCTATAAGACCATCTTAACTGAGTCAGTTTTAAAAGTCAAATATATCTATGTATTAATTCCTTTACATAGAGATATCCTGATTCAACTACACAGTGAACCAGGAATCACAATCAATATAATTACAAGTAGTATGTACACAGTTTATCAATATAATCTTGGTATTGACATATTTTATTATTCTTATCTTATGTGTGTAAGTTGTGAAGTAGTAATATGAGTTAATACTGGTTTTGTTTTTCAAGCTAGAGTGTTGTTTGTCATCATGACTTCAAGTGTTTGATCCTTGTGGAAATATTATTGGGAAAAATTCACAGTTCCTGTTAATTTAAACAGTTTATAGGCCCTCTTTATTTACTGTCAATTTTAGAAGGGGGGGGGGGGGGGGGTCATATTGTTGAGCTCCTTTGTCCACAAATTCTTAACTTTCGTGATGACTGCAGGAAAAGACTCCTCTGCTTGATTACTTCAATGAGTTCTGGAGCCACCTCACTGGTCGCTATCTGGACCAAGGAGTATGCTGTCAGCCTCAGGATTCAGCACACCTCAGGCCAAATGCTGCCTCAATGACTTAGGACCACCGTCCCTGAAACAAGAAGGTGGTACCTCCTATTTCAAAACTAATTTACACTCTATTTCCACACTGAACACAATACATAACAAACACTTGCGTTCAGTGCTGTAGGCCACTGCTAGCTTCATCTGAAACAATTTACACCAGTATACTCCTCCCTAATGGTTACTACGCCTCTGCAATTCCAGCATTATTTCTTTCTAGTCCATAAGATAGGTGTCAGTGTACTGTTTGGCAATCCCATGCAGTTTTACTTTTTTCCGACACCTCCTATTCAGGTTGGAGCAATATTTAGGCTATTCTCATGTTGGCCAATGAACCACACACATAGACAGACATAAATTATCAATTCACATTCAATTTTCATTAAAAAGATATCAAATATTTCAAGCTTACCACAATTCATGGAAAAATAAACAGTTTCGTTGACTGGCAATGAATAGGCACAACTTCCGATCTGCCTCTGTCCCAGGCTTTTATTTAGAAAAAATATGCACTGGTGCTCAACGCACTGTTTCTTAGTAGGTTTATTACAAGATGTGGCCCGGAACAGACGCCATGAATTGAGTATATTGGCAGCTCTAACCAATCATGCCATGTTTACCTACTTTTCAAAAAATATTACCCTTCTCACGTTTCCCCTAACAACTAAACTAGTATTTGCAGTCCAACTAATCGTGTTTAGTCTTACATCTCATTCCCGCCAATCAAATAGGAGTTAACATGGTAGGCTATTTCCGTAACGTAATGTTTTTCAAACACGTTATAAAAAAATTTTATGAGCAGAAATGATTCCATGCTGTCAGGCACCCCCACTATTGTATTTTGGCCATAACTATTTTATTAACAGACTAAAGGCGTAACACATAACATATTCTTGGTTAGCAAGTCCGGCCGTACAATAATATATAAGTTAAAGTGAGCTACATGGCGACGTTCAAAATATGTGTTTTCCAAAGATAGTCGTATATTTGTTCTTTATTCCTTTTCGTTGTTTAGAACCGCCACCTGTCCTGCCTTTTCCACTGTTATGTCATACTAAAGTCAGGAGCTTAGATGTAAATCAGTAGAATTTCATATTTCCTAATAAGCATTTTTCATGTTTTTAAACCTGATTCTTGTAGTAGTAGTGTTTTTTTATCACTGACTATTTGAAAAAAAGTTAGTGCTTCATGCCTTACGCATGGGTTTTGCGTTCACTTTTGATCGCGAAACGCGTGTTAGTGTTGCATGCTTCCTGCCTTCAGTCGTCCTTCTCTCTCTATCCTACTTTCATCTGTCTTTTAGTTACGCCGTGTATAAAATGGAATGAATGAAATATTAAATCTAGGTCATCACTCAGCGCCTATCTCAAGGTTTTTCTAAGAAATGCAGTACACGTTTTATTTTTTGAAACGCGTGTAGTGATGCAGTAGGCTTTTACTATCAACGTGAAAACGTTACGATTTGCAGACGAAGCAGAAAAAGGGGGATTTTTGTACGCCATTGTGACAGCACTGTTCTCTTTTACCTTTTCTCTTTCCTGTTATTGAAGTAATTCGTTAGGGGTTTCATTTACTTTTTAATTTATATATGGGTATTTAGAATGTCTCACGATAGTCATACGACGTGCCCTCTTTTGACTGACTTAACCATACTCTCAAGACAATGTTGTCGAAAGAAGGAGTCGATCAACAGTGTGGCTGGTCAGCATCAGAGGGACATCTTGGTTATAAACCACAGATACCACAAACTGGTCATGTTTTGCAGGTTCAACTAGTGGTGACAAACGTGACACAATTTTGCAAATTGTGAACTGGTTAACAGTGAACCAACACTGTTCTTGGCATAAGCATTGCATCTTCAATGTTCAGATATTTTAACGTCCGAGGGAAGACAGCTACTACAGCGTGTCAAGCAAGTTAAGTACAAATTATCGTGAAAACAAAAACCAAGGCACCCAAGCCAATAACACGATGAAGAAGACCAAACATTGACAATATACTTTTTTGTGTGAAATCATTGTAAGATATTGATATACCAGGGTGCTAAATTTTACTATACATCATTAATCATTAAAGTGCATTGATTTGTTTATAACTGCAGTTACAGAATTATTTAAATTTCCAGTTATATTTTGTTGTGTGGTCAAAGAAATATTAATAATTTAAAATTTGGTGAGCTTCACTCACATATTTATATATACACCCCTGGAGCATAGGATAGGTCTAGCGAGAAGGTAACTTACCTATCTGTTCCCTTCTACAGCTATCATTAAGAACTGTGCAGTTAACTACCGTGACAGAGTATGAAAATCGAACATCTCGATCAGTCGTTTTACTCCAGTCACCCCTCATTTTTTTTGCTAGCAAATCGTCCAACGTGGGTTTCCCTCGCTTCCTAATTAGCATGTACGTTGGTTACGTGTAAGCCATGCCTCTCTCGCTATCAGCATTACTTATAGTTAGCCACACCTACCTGTCTTCTTTTCACGCGTTATCTAAAGCAGATATTTAGATTCATAACTGTCATTCCTTCAAAAGGGGGCGGGCCAGGGCGTCTGTCCACTGTACAACAAACACGTGTAAGTAGAATTGTTTGAAGTTCATTACACGTCCGGAATTTCGCCGAGATCTGAAAACCTTTGTTGTTGATTAACACCAGGTAACAGAGCAGACGGAGAACCCCGTTGCCTGGGGAAGAGATCTCCGCTGGAACGACGATGTCGTCGGCAAAGGTGTGTAAAAAATCTTTCATTCAGGAAGTGACCGTAGAATTTGCTCTACGTGCGAATTTACGCATTACGGAGGGAAAATACGGCATTTCTAAATATATAGTCATTCTCATCAAACTCGGTTATCAGTTGCTACAGAATTTCTTGAATATTCTAGCTCGCTATTATAAGAGCCATATTACAAATTGGATACTTTAATACGTGGAGATAATTTCAGTTTCCTGATTTGCGGTAGTAATATTATTAGCATTTGAGTGTTTTAACGTGTTTAAGTTTCATTATATTTCACTGGGATTTTTGTGTTAATTGAAACGTATTAAATAAACATATAGCAAATTTCTCCAGCTGTAAACGTAAATTTAATAACCCGCTATTTCCCCAGTGAGAGATGCTTCAAATAATTATAAACCGCTAGGCGATTGATAATTGACGAAATACCATTTAATTCTATTCATATGTGTGTAATTTTATAAACGACTAGTGTTCATATCTCGAGTTAAAACCGTTAAGATAAACTAGACACTCGTGGGTTTTAAAAAAAATATATATAATTAAATACCGGAGTGATTAACAGGTCTTACCTAAACGCGTAGTGTGTTAGGATATGATTTATATTATGATTACATGTTTATCTATTTTCTACATCTAGGCTGGTCATACCCTTGCAATCTAGCGGTCTTACGGTATTACGGTCTTATGTTCTTAAACATCCAGACATTGTTGTGAAATCTGTTTATTGTGACCCTGTGCGGTCCACCTTCTCCCTCCATGAGAGTAATCAAAAACCAGAACAAATAACAATAACATTTAAAGTATAACTAAAACAGAACTATATACCAGAAAATCTTTCCATATATATATAAATATTACTGGCCTGCTGTGGAAGAATTTATAGCACTGTTTCTAAACACATATGACAGTAAAGTTTCTTACCACGGAATTATACGCGAAAGAACTCACTGGTCATACTCGGCTATTTCCCTCAGAGAACAGCCGAGGAGTAACATTCTTTCTGTTTAAACATTTCATCACGTCAGAGAGTGTCACAGCCACCTAAGGCTAGACCACACTGGGACAATATATTTACCTATTAATTCCCATGACGGTGCCACCACATAGAAAACTTATCCCAAGCCAATACCTGCAGTGAAAGGAGGAATATCCAGGAAAAATACTAACGCATCAATTTCAGCGACTCCCGGGAAATAGCAGTCAGGAAACCGGATAGTCTGGGGCTGCAATTGACAACGAATCTGACTGAATAGTCATAATATCTGTTAGTGTTTAAATTCCATGGAATGTATGCTGCGTCAACATTTTGGTAAGCAAATCTGAAAGTGGCCACTGTATTCGTGTAGTGAGTGATTGGATAGAAAGAAACTTATTTCTTATGTTACCACTAACATACCAATTCTCTTTAGTTATCTCTCACTAATCTGAGTGTTCACGGGATAGGTTAAATTAAGGACTTATTCTTTACCCGTCCTGACTATTCCCCTCTCCCACTGTTAATTGTTGATCTCTTTGGGTTAACTACCTTTGTTGGGATTTTCCTTGTTTTCCTTTATAAGAGGGAGGACCTATTAGATTAGATTTCATTCTTGTCTGTAAACTATAATTCATTGATGTAAATGTTTTCTTGATGTTGTGATATTTCTAGTGAAAATAAACATAATAAACCTTAAGCTATAGTGTTGGTCAAACCCCTGCCCTTATATACATATATATATATATATATATATATATATATATATATATATATATATATATATATATATATATATATATATATGTTATCCATAGTTATTTTTTCACGTCTGTACGTATTTCTGTCACAAAATTGTGTGTACGTGAGTGTAGTATAACCTGTATTTTGTACAGGGAGAGAAAGTGCGTCTAACTTAAAATATAGTCGTAAGATAGGCTGGATTAGAGCAATTACTCAATCCAAGACTGTTCTTCCCCTTACAATATCACCCTCGTGAAAAATAACATATTTCTTACACCTTACTCTAACATAGTTATCACTATCACCTCTGCTCGGACGGGACCACAAATATCTAGACCTATCTTATCAAAAATTACGACTACTACCTGACTTGTATTGTGCCCTCCCTACCTCTAGTTCACCGGTTCTCTTCTCCATTTCTGGAAACTTTTTTTTAGTTTTCTATCCAACGTCCATATCGCCACACAGACTAATTATGCACAAAGCCAGTCACAGACAGACAGACAAACAGACAGACTAGCACTGCACACGACCGGCCAACAAGAGACACACAGATTGACATCAAATGTAAATTGTACATAGAAGTGTACGTAAAGTCCCACTTTACACAAACCTCGTCAGATAGCAAACTTCTTTAGCTGGCTTAGACACGATGAAGAAGTTGGCGGCAAACGCCAGACAGATCCCAACCAGCAAGATATAACTCAGTTCTCTGGTCGAAGCTTTTACAACAGGCGTGTTGTGATACCGGATGAAGATCGCAAACACCCACAGGGTGGCACAAATTCCGAGGCTTCCTAAAGTAATGCTCACAATGGCTTCTGTGTCGCTCCAATGGATGGAATCTATAGGGATCTCCTCGCAGTCTAAAGGGACAAATAGAAAATAACCAGAAAACAAATTTGACATTTATGAAATCTTAGCGTTATGACATGTTGAACATAAAATTCAGACTAATAAGTGACAGAAACTCTTTACTCTTTCTGGGTCATCAAACAGTTTGTGCGATGACATTTACCAGCCAAAGATTTACGACAAGGTATTTTATTTCGACATGCGCCCTAATATAACCGATGGAAATTTTGTCAAGTTTGAACGGAGTACGCCTCGCCAAAACGAGGCTAAACTCCTTAAACCAAAATACAAAATAAAAAAAATTACTTGAAAAAAAATTATATATATATATATAATTAATGATATAGTTTAAGTGCATGTAAAGTATTATTTCGGTAATTGGACATGAAACAATTTTTAAAACACGTAGTTCACAAACAAATGAAACAATACAATTAAAAAACAAACACTCAAGCATCCTTCCTTTAGTATTGCACACACGAAATAAGATTTAAAAAATGCTACGGAAGTGGGAAGAAACTAACTGAAATAACAATGAAATATAAAAACGTTGAGATAGAGAAACGAGAATGTGAGAATGAACCGATAATGTAAGCCTAAAAGGGAACTTACAGGCTGAGACAATAATGAGAGGTTGAAATGATAATGAGATTGAATCGGTAATGAAATCGAATCAATAATGAGAGACCAAAATGAAAACGTGAAGTTGAAACGATCAAGAGAAATTGAAACGATAAAGACAGGCTGAAATAATAATGAGAAAGCCAAACAATGATGATAAAATGAAACAATAACAAAAGATGGAATACTAATGAAAAACTGAAACAATAATGATAATCAATAGATTTTGGTAGTGAATTAATACTAACACATGCAGACGAGAACTGGATCCACAAATGACAGGGATAAGAATGACGTGTATTATGATGCTGTTTTGCGCGGCAAATAGGAGATTCTATTTGAAAAAATATATTTGTCGCACAGAAAGGCATCCATCTGTACGTGCATGTGTTGTGAAGTGATGACGTGTCTTTGTTTTGTGTGGATAAGAGTGGAGTCTGTGTCGTGGCTTGACTGCGATTAGGTGTGTTAATGTATGTGGTGTCAACCACTTGGATTATGTGGCGTTGTCCAATAATGTGTTCTTCAAAAGTGTGGCTTTAACAAATGATATATGTGTGGCTCTGGCTACTGGATTTAAAGAGTCTGTGTTAATTGTGTCCACGGGACAGATATATTATTTATTACGGATGGAAACCTATTCAATATATTTATAAATCAAACGTATCTACGATAATGACTCAGCGAATCTCTTTGGATTATGTAGACACGGTGTCTAAACATATCTTGGAAATTATTAAATGAAGCGTTCTATGTCGTGTGGCCTGAGGAGAATTTATTTGATCGTTGGATTGCTATGTATGTCAGAAATATATTGCATTCATGAACAGCGTGCACACGTGAAGCCATAAATATATATATAAATTTATGGATCAGACACAAAGATTTCTGGATATTTGTTGCGGTGTTCTGTTTACCCCTAGAAGGTAGAGATATTTTATCTAAATTCATGTGATCATGAAGAATATACTGCATTTAAGATTCCCACAAACAAGCACTAACAAAACAACAGTCCCGCAACAAAACATGGAAAGACGTTGACCTGATGGTCCAGAACAGGACGACATGACATGAGTTTGTTGGAGGCCTATATTCGATGGGGTGTTAAATGGTAATGAATGAATGAAGATTAAAGATGATGGTGATATTGATAGCCTACAAATAAAATCATTTAAGACACTGAACAAAATGATCAATCAAATTAAAATCACCACGAGAGAAACGGAGATCATGCTCTGTCGTCAATACCTTCGGCAGATGGAAAGAGAAAATATGGATACAGAAAGTGAGGTAATCAGCAATCATACCCTTCTACACTTTACGTCGCCATTGTACTGCTTTATTCCATCTACACTTCAGCTTGTTTTGAGAAAAACACGTTCAAACTTTTTTGGGTTACTCGTTGATAAAAGAAGGACATTTCACATTAAAATGGGATTTTTAGGACGATACAAACTAGTTACAGTAAAATATTGTGTAAGATGATAGATTAAACTATGTTATGTCGATTTATGACCTCAGATCAATTTTGGCCAAAAGTGGAAATAGAATAACGCAATACTAAAGCCACAATTGCTGTGGGTGTCTGAGCACCAATCGGTTAACCCTGAGTGCAATTATATCGATTCTGAGCCACAATGGCATTGAACAAGAAGTTGAGAGATTGTACTAAAGCCAGAAATAGCTACGTGAAGTTCAGTGTACACAATAACCTTACCCGTCTTGTTATGGTTTGGCCACTTGCCGAGGTCGCAAGGCGTACAGTCTGTGTTATTGTCCACTAATATTTCGTTTTCTAGGCATGGGGTACATATCCAACAACAGGGCACTCCCTTCACTTTCTGCTGGTGAATATATTTATATGTTTCAGTGAGAGCTATTCAATCAATGGATTAAATAAAAGTTCAGTAAAAGACATTATTTTATCGAAGTAGATCTTCGGGGAGCTCAATTTTTCTAAGTAGATTCCCGCAGCTCCTGGTTTGCCTGCCGCTTATTTAGTTCACGTGATTTATCGAGAACGTATGGTTCTTTTTACTTGAAGAACAGATCTTCTGCAGTCATGATAATATTGAATTTATAGGCGATAAATGGAAGTGATTGGAATGGGCCTTCATGTCTTACTCTATATTTTGGAGGAAACCACTCGGAAAGACCTACCTGTGTTCTTAAAAACTTTTGTAACCTTTATATATTCCAGAAGCTGTCAATTGATTCCGTATTCTTTTATCACCTTCCATAATTTTTTTCCGTTCATTAGGCCAAAAGCTTCTTCTTGATTTGTCATGTCGCTGTTTAGCTCTTTTTGGGGATTCTAATGTATTATAATCTAATTCCGTACCAGTCTTCATGACTGCCGTAACGAGGCCAGATTATACAACACTTTTTATTTAGGAAAAATGACTCTAGATTTTGAATTTTTTTTAAACTTCCCAGAAAGAATGTTAGTCATCAGTCTCAACCTGTTGTGAAGAACACAACACTTGATAGCTACACTTTATAAACATGGCAATGAAGAAATAGAACTACTGCTCCATCAGGCATGTCGTAAGTGGCTACTAATACGACGTAGTGTGGGAAGCTGGCATCCTTACTAACTTACTTATTCGTTCCTCTTCTACCGTGAGTTGTAGAGGTTTGTAAGAGAGAGCGCCATACTATTATATCGGCTGTCTTCCTCCTTTGTTTGGTTCCACTCTAGTCCTCGGTCCTTCAAAGACTGTCTAATGTTGTCCTCCTAGCGGACACCGGGTCGTCCTGGAGGTCTGGATCCCTAGCTCTTAGTTTCCCATGCTTGTCGTGGTAGCCGATCTTCTCCCATTCTGCAGACATGGCCAAACCATCTCAGTTGGGACTGTTCTACTTGGGTCTGTAGGGGTTGGGTTTTTAGGCCTTGACGTATTGTCTGGTTGCGGACCATGTCTCTTCTTGTTACTTCAACCACCTTCCTCAGATACCTCATTTCTGAGGTTTGGCTGGCATCCTTATAATACAAAACATATTGTTACAGAAACCACCAGTGCAAGAGTATAAGAAGGCTTGGTGAAGAATAATCCAACCTTCAAGGGGACCAGCTGCGGGTGATACCAATGCTACATCATCATCATCTCAGCCCGTAACACGTCATGGGTCGTAGGGGTGCCATGGTGGAAGCATGAGCAGACAGGGTCCTCCACTGCTCTCTATCCTCAGCAATGCGTACAAGTGTGGAAAAACCGTGTCCTGCCCATTCTTTGAGGTTATCAGCCCAGGATTTTCTCTGCCTTCCTCTTCTCCGTTTACCTTCGACTGTTCCCTGAAGGATCGTTTTCGAAAGGGAGTCATGACGAGTTACATGCCCAAACCAGGCAAGCTTTCGACGTTTCACTGTTGACAAAAGTGGTTCTTGGTGGCCTGCATAGGTGTTTATCTTCTCTCTAACATAGACATTTGTTTTGTGCTCTTTATAGCAAATGCGCAAAATTCTTCTATAACATTTATGCTCGAAAGCCTGAATCCTTCGCTCCGTATCTGCAGTGAGTGTCCAGCTCTCACACCCATACAAGAGAATAGATAATACAAGTGATTTGTATAATTTGATCTTCACAGGAAAACTGATGTTACTTTTCCAGATCACATTCAACCTTGTCATGGCAGCTGAGGCCATCTCAAGTCTTGTCTTGATTTCTTTAATTGATCTTCCATCACTGCATATAGTGGACCCGAGATATTTAAAGGTGTTAACTTCTTCTAACGTTTGCCCATTTAACGTAATGTTGGTCGGAACATGTTTCTTATGGCTATTCACCAATATCTTGCTTTTTTCTATATTAATTTCCATCCCATACGTTCTTGTTACTTTCTCCAGTCTAGAGGTAAGGTCTTGAAGTTCTGATTCTGATCCAGCTATCAGATCAATATCATCAGCAAAACGTAGGTTGCACAGAGGTCGGCCTCCAATCGATATGGTTGATTTATAATCGTAGAGAGCCTCCTGCATTATATGTTCTAGATAAATATTAAAGAGCACTGGGGACAGGATACATCCCTGCCGAACTCCTACAGTTGTTTTGAAAAATTCTCCAATGTCGTTGCTTGCAAAAACAGCACTGCTTGCGTCCTTGTATAGTGCTTCAATGATATCTATGATGTTGGTATCAAAATTGAATTTTCTCATTACTTGCCATAAGCCTTCATGCCAGACTCGATCGAAGGCTTTTGTGAAATCGATGAAGTTATGGTATAAATCGTGTTGATGTTGGAGATGTTTTTCGATAAGTAATCTAATATTGAAGATTTGTTCTGAGGTACTTCTTTTTGGTCTAAAGCCAGCCTGTTCCTCTGACAAGATTTCTTCTGATTTCTGTTTTATTCTGTTCAAAAGTATCCTTAACATCACCTTACTTGGATGACTAATAAGGCTAATGGTTCTGTAGTTCTTGCACATTTTTAGATTTCCTTTCTTTGGAAGCGGTATTACTAATGACTGCGTCCATTCTTTTGGCCATTTTTTTGTACTCCATATCTTCTGGCAAATTGTTGTCATGATTTTTACTATATCTGGTCCTCCATATTTCAAGAGCTTTGCTGGGATATTATCCACACCCGGTGACTTCCCTCCTTTCATCGAACATATAGCCTCTTCCACTTCTTCCCGTAATATTGCTGCATTTCCGAGTTCCCTGTTTTCGCACTTAATGTTGTTTAATATGCCTAAGTCAGTGTCAAGTTTACAGTTATATAATTCTTTACAATATTCTGTCCATCTTCTCATTACAGCTGTTTTTTCATTGAGCAGAGCCCCATTGCTATCTTCTATGACAGTTACCCTGGGCTGTTGGGGTTTTGATAGTTTTCTTAATGTGTCAAAAGCTGCCTTGCTGTTACCTTTTATTAGCCCCGTATTAATGGACTCACATTGATCAGCTACCCATTTTTCTTTGGCCTGTTTCATTTTCTTCCTAATATTTTTATTCACCATACTGTATTGCCATGCTGCTTCAGGAACCTCTTTCTTAACCTTTTTTCATTTCCCGCCGTGTATCACATAACTTCAGAATGTCATCTGTAACCCATGGTTTGTTTATTTTCTTTCTTTTACCAAGTATTTCTGTTGCTGATTCAATGAGCACGTCTTTCATGTTCTCTGTGATTGAGTTGATATCATCCTCCAAAAAGTTGAGAGCTGCGAATTTTCCTCCAACAGTTGCCTCAAAGATTCCCGCGATTTCTGGATCTTTCAGTTTGTCTAAATTGAATCTTAACTGAGAACATCTGTTTTGATTATAGTTCTTTTTAAGTTTAAGCTTGAGCGTCATCAATACCATTTCGTGATCACTACCAATGTCGGCGCCAGGAAAAGTCCTAGTCTTGGCTTTATTAATACTGGACTTGAATCTTTTGGATACAAGAATAAAATCAATTTGGCCATGTATCTCAGTTTTTGGGGCATGCCACGTTGTTCTTCTTGATAACTTATGAGGAAATAGTGTATTTGCAATGGTTAGTTTATAGTTGCTGGCAAATTCTAGTAGCCTTAGTCCTCGATCGTTAGTTTCACCTGTCCCAAATCTCCCCACTGTACCAGCCCAGTGACCGTATGCATCTGGCCCTATTTTAGCATTCCAATCACCTAACACGATGAGAAGATCTTTCTTTGGAATTTTCTTAATTGCTTCATCCAGATTGTCATAAAATGTATCAATTGCCTCATCCTCATAGTCAGTAGTGGGGGCATATACCTGTATGATGGAGATGTTCTTTGGATGTGCTGCAATACGAATGGTGATAAGCCTGCTATTTATTGGGGTGCAGCTGATGACAGAGTTCAATCTATCTTTATGTACGATAAAACCTACTCCATGCTGATGTTTAGACTCATCTCCACTAAACCAAATTTTGTGACCATCATCCGTTATTGATTCACCTAATCCTGTCCATCTGACTTCTGCTAGGCCCAGGATGTCCCACGAGTATCTAACAAGTTCATGTGTTAGTTCTTTGACTTTTCCACACGCATATAGCGTGCGTACATTCCAAGTTCCAACAACAAAACTTTCTCTTGGAAGTTTCAAAACAGGTGTTTTTACCCCATTCGCTGACTTATCACTCTCAAGGGGCAATGAGAGCGGCAAATTATTACTGAGGTGACTTTCCATCATAGCATTTCAGTGGGCAAGAGGTTTGCTTGGCGGTGCCCATCTCCTCTCCAAGTATCCTTGCAGGTACATACAAAAATGTACCTGGAGCAGTAACAATAGCCCTCAATAAATCTGTAATGTTTTGAAACACTGTCCGATCGACACATCACAAAACCGCCATCTTGGCTACTTGTATCAACACAAACAGCGAACTCACATGATAGGCAAACTTGATGTTTTCATCTTTAAAATACTTAGCAACATAATCCAGAAAAAGCCAAACACACTACAAACTCATACAGCCTTAATAAGGGCTGTTACCACTGATGCAGACTCCAAAACGACGACATGAAATGCACAACACAAAAGTGCGGCCTACCACGCCGCCATCTTGACCTACATCTACATATTGGGAGGAAATGAGAAATGAGTTAGTTAACCTTGGTTCACCGACATTTTTCACCATAAACTTTACAGTCTAATTAATGTTCTAACAAAGATCAGCACTTTTATTATCGATACTTTCATTTCAAAATATGGATACAAATAAGATACCTTTGCCTCATTCCAGCTGCAGGGTTCGCTACAAACTGACGTAACGATGCCTGCCAACACGCTGTTTGTAGCATGAGGACCCTGAGGCCAGTAAATTCTGGGTAAATCAAGTGTTAGATTTCCGGACGTCCAGTGTCCGATGGTCACATAATCGTACGTGGTACTCCCATTGGCGCTGAGTTTTGGTTGGTAGTTGAGAATTTCATATCTGCAACAGGAATTATGAAATGGTTACCTTAATTAAGGGAAAACAAATAATTTAGCAGGTTAATATTCAACTTTTTCCTTGTGTTCTCTCTCACATAGCCACGCCTGAAAATCTCTCATAAAACGAACGGTATGTCTAACGTTTCTAACATCGCCGATGAGTTTCTCCTTCAGTGGTGTTGGAGATGTTGTCAGTCCGCTTCCGTCGTGAAGCAAGTGTTCCTGGAAGACATACAGTGTTCTGTTTTATTGTTTTCTTCACTGGGCAAGTGTCTGTTTATCCATGAAAAAAAAATACTGAGTAGGAGGCATTATAATCTGCAGTAGGCGGTTCTATAAGAATTATTACCTTTGCTTTCGTCCGGAGTGATTGAAAAGTCAAGTCCTATTTTTAAACATTTATTTCTTCACATCTATCCAATTCATTTATATGAAACAATGTCAAGATAAAGAGAATCAAATGCCATTTCATTACATAAAATGTATGTGATATTATTTGTTAAATGGCGAGAGCTATTCAGGGTCAATTTTTCCAGGCGCTAGTGACGGAAGGCCAGTTTTCGATGTCAGTATATTTTAACTTAGTTTGGGTGCTCTTTTTGCCCCCTTTTTGATGAAACTATTTTAAAATCTAGTTTTAACCTTTTTGTACGTTGTGTCCTGTTTTTAACTTTAGTTCTTTATTCATTTATTTACTTTTGTTGTTGTTGCAAGTCTTATCTCCTGCCTCGTTTCGTTGTATCACGCAGCTGAAATACATTTGTATTTCTTTCCTGTCGTTGAGTTTATAACTTGCATTCATAAATTCTTCCGAAATGTTGTCCAGTTCGTTGTGTTTATATCTTGTATTCATAAATTCTTCGGAAATGTTGTCCAGTTCGTTGTGTTTATAACTTGCATTCATAAATTCTTCCGAAATGTTGTCCAGTTCGTTGTGTTTATAACTTGTATTCATAAATTGTTCCGAAATGTTGTCCAGTTTGTTGTGTTTATAACTTCTTAGGGCAGTGCAGGTTGTTATCTTTGTTGTACTCCTTCCTTTAACTTTCCTCTTCGCACTTCTGCACCATTCAGAGCTTGTCCGTTCAACGAGATTCCCCAATCCATACTGTCCGCGGCCATTTACTCCAGCTCTTTACTTCTCTTCTTTGTCATTATCTCTTATTCGACTTTGGGTCTTCCTTTATTTCTTTTACCATGATGGTTCTAAATAAAAGACTGCCTTGTGATGTTTGCTTTCGTTAAGTATGCTCTTTCAGCACACCTTTCATTCATTCATTACATTCAGCTCTCCATAGGAACAAAGACCTTTGACAAACGTATGCCAAATCCTCCTGTCACGTGCCATCAGCTCAAGGTCGTTTAATGTCTTCATTATCATGTTAATTTATGTCACCAGTTTTCTTCTCCGTGTGTTTTTTGGCCTACCCTCTATTTCTCTTACTAATACGCCGTTACAGCCCCATTAACTCTTCTATCAATAAATAAATTAGTAAATAAATAAATAAAGGAAATTAACAGGAACTCGTTGGACATAAAGGATGACACTAGACAACATAAAAGAGTGTCATCTTTTATGCCCAACGAGTTAGTACCTGTTAATTACCTTTATTTATTTATTATCTTTGTGTGTTGTCTAGTGTCATCCTTTATGTCGAGTACCTGTTAATTTCCTTTATTTATTTATTTATTTCCTAATTTATTTACTGTTCACAGGACTCAAGGTTTCCTCCATTATTTAACTCTTCTATCACCGCTTTCCGGCACCAGTAACGGTATCTAGGTCAGACGGATGAGTTGAGTGCTCAGAGAATCAATGGAAAGTGGAAATGTGATCAGCTTATTTATTGTGTCATGACATTTACAGATTCAGTAGAATTAATGAAACCCATGGTGACATTTGGAAGAGCTGTACTTTTTATTTAATTTCGCATTATTTCTAATGCGGATAAAAGCAAATGTGGTTTAAAAAAACCCAGACCGAAGGATCTTTTGTGTTTGGACATGCGCCCTAATATAACCGACTAGGTTGAACGGGACGCGCCTCACCAAAAAGAGGCAAAAGTTTTACAAAAAAAAAAAAAAAAAAATTTGGTCAAAATAAACAAGCTGAGAAAAATACTTGGACTACACATGAACACCACTAGAAGTAACGCATACGCTGCTACACAAAACATATTTAAACATAGATACACACACCGACACACAACAGACACACAACAGACACACAACAGACACACACCGACACACCGACACACAACAGACACACACCAACACACAGCAGACACACACCGACACACAACAGACACACACCGACACACAACGACACACAACAGACACACACCGACACACAACAGACACACAACAGACATACACACACACCGACACACACACACCGACACACACACACACCGACACACACACCAACACACACACACCGACACACACACCGACACACATACACCGACACACACACACCGACACACATACACCGACACCCCCCACCCATATATATATATATATATATATATATATATATATATACCATCTTCCATGCGGCGAACATGGCCAAGCCAGCGAAGTCTGCGCTGTCTAAGCAGTGTATACATACTTTGAAGGCCAGCACGTGACAACACCTCGACATTTGTCACTTTATCTTTCCACGAAATGCCGAGGATGCAGCGTAGACACCGTAAGTGGAAGGTATTGAGCCTTCTTTCTTGCTTAGCATAGGTCGTCTAGGTCTCGCTGCCATATAGGAGTGTGCTGGTGACGCAGGCATTATATACCGCAGCTTTGGTCTTCATTGTGAGTTTGGAGTTTCCCCAAACACGCTGTGCTGTTTCCATTCCCGGATGAGCAGATAGAAGTACATTCTTAGAGTGTTTTCGGTTTCATTCCATTATTCAGTGTAATCAAACTGTTCATGAACACCGTCATTTGAACGCTTTTCTTTGTTGATTGTAACTATTTTCGGGAGAGTATTTATAATGGAAACAATACAATTTTTCAACACAGTTGCATTCCTCAGCTGTGACCAACGTACACACGGCTAGAATTATGTTATTTTAGATTCAATTTAAAAGTTCTTTGATGACAACATTTCGTGTGAAAGTGCGTGGATTGTTTTCGAAGAGTGTTCCCTGATAATAAGTGGTTTTAACAAAAACTTTCAAGTTTTCATGATTTGTACATCGGGTGAGGGCTCATGCCCACCAATTTTTACGCACTTTTTCTTTGTCGAGTGCTACTAATTTCGTAAAAGAATAAAAAAATATTTAAAAAAAACCAAAGTATTTGTTTTATATAACACATAAGTATTTAAACCAATAAAACGGTATTCAATCAGTTTTACAAATAACGGTTTTATATAACACCCGCGCCGCGCAAGTTGCACACCGTGCGTTGCGCACTTTTTTTTTCTGGCGCGAGTTACTATTTTGAGTATGACCGACCGACAAACATACATCGGTAATTATGTTAGTTGGGATGGGATATATATATATATATATATATATATATATATATATATATATATATATATATATATATATATATATATATATATATATATATATATATATATATCAAGAAGTACAAAGACTTATTTTACTGGTCTGTCCCCACCGTAAAGATGAGTGGACGATCTTTAATATTGCCGAATGGAAGCAAAATGGAAAATGGTCACATACATCATCACACACACGCTGTGTTATGCGAGATAAAGTTGGATATTAATTAAAATATAGGAACAGATAATCATGGCGAAATGCGTACCATTTTTATTAATTTTAATGTGTTTAACTTAGTTCTTATTTTTTTTCTCTTTTTGTTCGTTTATTCCTGATGAAGGCCTGATGGCCGTAACGTAGGCATTGTCTTTGTCCTTTGACCGATTATAGATTCATTACCTATGTTATTTTCTCCCGCCGTTACTGCAACCACTACTACCAGTAACACAAAAAATGTTACTACACTACAACCACCACAGTTGTTATAATACTATTACCCAAATGAGCAAGTAATCCGCCAAAATTTGATGGGGGAAATAATTAGATTGTGCTCTTTGGTCTGTATGTCCTGGTGGCGGCACTAATACTCCTGTTGTTGTTTCTTTTCTTTTCATTCCATTTCACGATCACAGGATTTTTTTGGTCAAACTTATGTTGACTTATGGTCAATGGATTGTGGTAGGGTGGGCGAGATGATGATGATGATTATATTGTGATATTTGATCTCTCTCTTTTCACACTCGCAACCGACCCTAATCAACAATAAAACCCTTGATTCTAAAGGCAGGGGCTGTATTTATTTTTACAACCCATTCAGTGATTAAGCAAACATTAAACAAATAAACCAACGAACATAACAAAACAAAACAAAACACCCAGCATGTGCCCGATTGCTAGTCTGAAGAAACAAACAAAGCAACGAATAGTTAAAATCATAGTAGTTAAATAATGATACTCTCACCTGCGAAACTGTCCTTCCACGTGTACTACCTGACACCCTCAACTATCACACACGCACACACTCATGCGTGTCATCCAGTGCGACTAGTATGGTGTTGTGCATGAGGCTGGCAATCTCACCATGTAACACAGATTGCTACCGAAACCACTACTGCAAGAGCACACACTCAGCTATCAAACACACACACACACACTCATGCATGTCGTCCAATGAGACTAGTAAGGTGTTGTGCACGAGGCTGGCAATCTCACCGTGTAACACAGATTGCTACCGAAACCACTACTGCAAGAGCACACACTCAGCTATCCCACACACACACACACTCATGCATGTCGTCCAATGAGACTAGTATGGTGTTGTGCATGGGGCTGGCAATCTCACCATGTAACACAGATTGCTGTCGTGAATTATTCTAATCCCCATATATAAATTAAAACGTAAATGCAAAGCCTAACAAATAAATTTAATAAAAGGAAAGAAGAATGGTAAAGAACAGTGCTGTCACAATGACTGTACTCGAAATCCCCCTTGTTTTCTACTTCGTCGGCAAATTGTAACGCTTTCACGTTGATAGTAAAAGCCTACTGTATTATTACCCGCTTTCTTCAATGAAACGTGTACTGTATCACGCAGGCTGATCAATGACCTAGATTTAATATTTCATTCATTCCATACACGGCGTAACTAAAGACAGATGGACTAAAGGATAGAGAGAAGGGAGAGGCAGAAAGCCGAACACGTGCAACATTAAACACGCGTCGCGCGATACACAATTGCTGCCATCACGCGTGTAAGGCCACATGCACTAACTTTATTTCAAATCGACAGTGATAAAATTCACTACCCTTCCCAGAGTTAGGTTTTAAAATCCTGAAAAACGCTTATTAGGAATTATGACATTATACCGGTTTACGTTTGAAAACATTACAGTACCCAGACAGCACATCTTCGAAACAGGAGGTAGAAGAAATTGCATATTTTGAACGCAGCATATTAGCTCTATTAAATATATATATTTGGGTTCCTTAGGGTTTGCTGACAAAGAATATGAAAAACGTTACGCAAATAGTCTAGGAATTACCAAGTTATGGCCAAAATAAAATAGTGGGGGTGCCTGACAGCATGAAATCATTTCTGCTCATAAAATTTTTTTATAACGTGTTTAAAAAAACATTACGTACGGAAATAGCCTACCATGTTAACTCCTATGTGATTGGAGCGCAACAAATGAAAGACTAAACACGATTGGTCGGACTATAAATACTATCTTGTGTTGTCAGGGGAAACGTGAGAAAGGGGTACTTTTTTGAAAAGATGTGTAGACATGGTTTCATTGGTTAGAGCTGCGAATATACACCATTCAGAGCGTCTGTTCATTGCCACATCTTGTAATAAACCTACTAAGAAGCAGTGCGTTGAGCACCAGTGTATATTTTTTTATAAAATAAAGCCTGGAACATCGGCAGATCGGAGTTGTGCTATATTCATTGCCATTCAACGTCACTGTGTAATATTTCCATGAATTGTGGTAAGCTTGTAATATTCAATATCTTTTAATGAAAATTGAATGTAAATGGATAATTTATGTCTGTATATATGTGTGGTTCAGTAGCGAACATGATGTAAAGCCTATAGGCTCCAGCCTGAACAGAAGGTGTCGGAGGAAAGTAAAACTGCATGGAATGGCCAAACAGTACACTGACACCTAGATTATTAACTAGAAAGAAATAATGCTGGAATTGCAGAGGCGTAGTAACCATTAGGGAGGGAAATACTGGTATAAAGTGTTTCAGATGAAGCTGACAGTTGGCCTAACGCTCTGAACTCAATGTTTGTGATGTATTGTGCTCAGTGTAAAAATAGAGTATAAATTAGTTCTGACGTAGAAGGTACAACCTTCTTGTTTCAGGGACCGTGGTCTTAAAGTTATTGAGCAGCACCTGGTCAGAGCTTTGCTGAAGCCAGAAGTGGACAGCATACTCCTTGGTCAATATAGCAACCAGTGGGGTGGCTCCAGAACTCAGTACAGTTATCGAGCAGAGGAGTCCTTTACTGCAGTCATCACGCAAGATAAGAGAGTGTGGCCATGGAGCTCAACATTATGTACCCCATCTTACAATGACAATATAAACTAAAATTAAGAGGGGAATTAAATTGTTTTAATACCAGGAACTGAGAACATCTCCAATACTAGTTCCCATAGAAACAAACTATTGAAGTCATGATGACAAATACCAACAGAGCTTGAACAAAACAAAACCAGTATTACCTCATATTACCACTACACAACTGACACACATAGGATACCATTTATAATATATGTCACTACAAGAATCATATTAATAAATTCTGTACATATAACTTGTAATTAAAATTGATTTTGATTCCTGGTTCCCTTTGTATTTGAATCTGGACACATATACATTCATGACAGCACTGAATACATATTGTTATTTGAAAAGTTATCAGTGACTCCTTTAAGATATCCTCTTAGAGTGTTATATGTATGTGAGTGTCACAGTGTTGTCAAGTGTGGTGGAATAAATTAAATTGTTTATCTGTCTGTTGTTGTTATGACTTACACTTCATCATACACATACCCTAGACATATAACGTAGTCATCACACTACTCCAGAATAATTCTGACTGAGATATATATATATATGTGGCAGCAAGTAAGGTTATCTATAATACACTACTCTTATTAGATATAGATACCTTCACAGCTGATCTCAGTCAGTACACTAAGTCCCCTATAAATATTTATAACATCCCATTTTACCATAATTGCTACCGAAACCACTACTGCACGAGCATATGAATACTTCATGCGGAGGCAAACCACACTGGTGGCCTCATGCTCCCTCAGGAGCGGAGAAGAGAAATATATATCTTCAAGTGAGCCCACGTGCTCTCACAAACCATCCTACACATAACCATAATTAAATAATAATAACATGGACATAAAATAATATTCTTCAACTACATGTACATCAAATACTCTCAATAATAAGAGTAAACCACCACCTCGAACTGATCCATCTCAATATTCGTCACTGCCCTCTGAACATGTCGTAAGTGACGACTGGTGCGCCTGGTAACAAGCGTGTCGTATACGACCCCTGATGAGATTGGGAACTCATCACATGAAACACATCGTTACCGTCACCGAAACAACCACAGCAATAGCATCAAAATGCTTATTGTGGGCCTGCAATGGACACCAGCTGCATTGGTGTTTCCATGCTCCGCCGGGAGCAAACAGAGAAACAGCTGTCTCAACGTGCCTTACGCCTTACGCACACTCTCCAGAAATCTAAATATATATTCTCACCTCAAAGTAACCCACCAAAGATATACAGTAGAATAATCAATAATCGTGAAAAACACTCAATTACTTTTACATCAAAGAATAAAATTATTCTTAACTTTAACAAAACTGGAATTAAATACATCACTCAAAGGAAATTTACCACGAAAACTCTCTCTTCTACTACTGGGGAAAATTACATTTAACCTACGTATCGATTCACGCGATATAAAACTGCGTAACATTAAGTGATAACTAAGAGTGTTAAATGCAGACTCCTTGGCGTCTTCTTTTACGCACGGTCATCAACACGTGGTCCTTCCGGTTGCCATCTTCCCAACTAGTTAATATTATCTAAATTGCAGTTTCTGATAACATTTCTGTCCAGTTTCATGTACAAAATACTTTCATACTATCTTCGCCTTTCTTGCCCGGTCTGATGACTGAAATAATCGCTCTTACTGCCGCAATCTGGACTTAGCATGCCTAATAAAACCTATCAAACATTATTTTCACTCATCTATCATTTCGAGACTAAATCATAATGCCCTAAAAAGACATTTCCTTTGGGAACACATCTATCTATTTATTTCACTAAACATTAAAATAGCCACATCGATATAATTTCAGAATTATAGAAAACTAATTCTAATTTAAATTAACTCACGTGCTCAAGGCATTTACAGCTTGGCTCTGTGTGTCTTACTTCGTCTGTTCTCTCTGGGCGGCTGATACCAGGAAAGGTCGCTGCTGGCTCGCTATTTCTTTTATAAGCCCAGGTCGAATCACTCAATTTACTGCGCGCTAGGCGTATTGATTTGGCCGCATACATAACACTCACTATATTTACTTTAGAAGGGCCGACAACAGAAATATACACAACTATTTCTAGAGCAAAAACACAATTCTACACCACAACTTAATTTTTAAGGCATTATTATGGCTTTTTCATCAATCCTGAAGACTTTTTGCATACGAGCGTGCTGCGCGCACTTCTAAAATATGGGCGATAAATGTGCCACTCACAATGAAGGGGGAAGCTGGGGTGTCTTCCCGTGAAGGGGTAAGCCGGGTGTCTTTCCGGCCCTATCACAGGACAATGAAAAAAATTTAAAGATCTGCGTAATATTTTAATGGGTGATCAAATTATATTTCACATTGCAATTCGCACCGTTTCCGTATGTTGCGGAAAATGCATAGTGCAAAGATTGCAAAGTATGTGCGTACTTTTAATTGATGTTCAATTTAGCTTTCACGGCGCAATGATCACCTTTTCTGTACTTTACCGAATAGCAGGCGGAATGTTTTCACTGTTGGTTACAAGACGTTTAAGTAGTGTGGGGGTGATTTTGAAAGAGAGGTATGACAGATTGGATGAATGAAAGAATAAAAGATATAGATATCTATATGATATGTCTACGAGTTTGAAGGAACTGCCTCTCCTCGGGAAATAGTCTACTAGAAATCCCTAATGCAAAGAGAATTATGGCAACTAAACATGATATTTTCTGGACGATAAATTCTTTCTCGGGAATCCTACAAAAGGACTATTTAAAGCACATAAGGTTGAGAAAGGAAATTTGGTGTGCAGCCACATTGAATAAAATATCACGACCCACTGTAAGTTAGTTTAATTATGGCTCAGCCCCCAGGGTGTAGATTTATGTTTAAAAACAAAATACAGCCCAATTAAAAGTAACAAGAAAAATAACAACGGACTCTGTTAAGTTAAATTTAGAAAAAGAAATAAATTCTCACAAGATTTAAAAATTGAACAAAAATATGTACTCTTAGGTTTAAAAAAAAACAACTGCTATGGTCATCATATGGACTATTAGATTTTTTCTATGGTAGTTTTGCTGGTAGGTGTTATACTCAACTCTTCAAGGTCTTTAGTAGTTGCTGAGGTGATTTTTGGTCGGACTCTCTTGGTTTGGTCTATCCCAGCACTGAGGTACAGTTAAGCAGTTCTATGGTTTCAGAGGGTGGCACAGTTTGCGTCCCTGGACTAAGTGCACATCACAATCACGGATGGAGTAAGTCAGCCCTGCTGAATACCTTTTCTGCTTACTGGACTAAGGGAGCCGCGGTAGCATAGTGGTTAGTGCATTGGCTTCCTAGCTTAGTGGTCTATGGTTCGATCCCCAGATGAGGTGGGATTTTTTTAGGCCGCAAACGGCTCCTGGGTCGACCCAGCCCCAATTGGGTATCAGAGCAACTCTGGGAAGGTTAAGGCGGCCGGCGTGATGCTGACCACATCACCCCTAGTGTAGCCGTGAGTCGTATTGCAAGATTCGGACCACTGCCTTTTTCGGTAGATAGTGTGTTGTAAAGTAAACACTAGAAACTTCCTTCACTCAGACTGACTCTACTTTTTCTTCATACCCACTGTTTATCAATCGATACCACTCAAAACAGCAGTGAAAATATCAATGGTAGAACTTTATTAACATACGTTGATAACTGAGTAAAAATGGTATGCCCGACCTTTCTCTTCCAGGTTGGCAGTCTTGCAAAATACAATCTTCAGTTTCAAACAATCTCAGTATCCATTTTTCACATACATTTGCTTGTCTTCTTACTATTACTTGTCCCAGCTATAGAACCTGTCATATATTTATTCAGACAGAACTTCCTGTCGTTCTTCTGTTTATGTTTCTTTTCCCATGTTTCTTGTTATATCTCTATACGAGAAACTGGCCTTAACCGCCAGGGCTGTCACTTTTACCAAGATTTCATCTGTTTACTGTCCTCTGCTCAGACCTGGTCTGCTGAGCCACATACGCTAGTTATAAATCAAAATGTCAAAACGTACCTGTTTTGTTTCTTCATTTGAAATACACTTTTTCTTACACACACACTTTAGTGCTCCGAATATATCTTATACAACAATAAAATCTTACGCTGTACGTTCAATATCTAACTACACACTTGAGAGCAACACCTTTCCCTGCCTAAACTTAGCGCGTCTCTAACCAGACTCCTTCAAAACCCCGTTCTAACATTCTTCGTTCACGCCTAACATGTGTTTACGCATCTCGACTTTCTCGTGCAATACTTTTTTTTCACTCACTCAAACCTGTAAGGGACTTAATTCTAAGTTACTTCCCTTAAGACAAAGCCTAAGCTTACACATCTTATCTCCCTTCATTAACGACAAATAATCTGCAACCAAACCTATCCATATCTCTCAAACCATTTTTTCTACCTTCTTTCTCTCTATCAAAACCAAACCACCGTTCACACATCTCCCCCCCCCTTAAAAAAATTTCTCTCACAGAGAAAATTTCCCGAAAAATCTCCACGCACTCTCTTCCTTCCCTCTTCTACTACCAATTCCATCCCTCTCTTCACCAACCTCTGTCCCAATGAGCCCAAACACCAACTGATCTTAATGCGACCCGGCATTTTCCACTTCCAATCAACCTCACACATCTTCTTGTTTACAATTTCCATTTCATAGTATACATTTTCCATCATGGAATTGTTTTCATATTATACATTTTACTGAATACAACTCTTTTCGTGTTACAACTTGTACATAATGGAACTCATTTCATAGTACACCTTGTCGTTTGCTCCTTTACGACTCTTACTAGACCTTTCTAACTTCATTAGCCATTTACCATCCCTTTTATCTCTACTCCCAAGTTTATTATCCCGCCTACGAGAATTATCTTGAATTTCTGCCTATCTCATTAATCGTTCTACTTAGCTGCATATCTTTCCTACGTTATCTACATTTCATTTCCATCTTCCCTTGTGGTTAAAAGAAACCCGTAACCATATACAATGTGTACTGTTTCCTCAACATAATTATTCTCTCCTCTATTCTCATTTCCTTAGTCTTTCTTGTCTTATTATTCTTTCTTATTTGTCTCCCTATAACTCTCTATTTCTTATAACTTGGAGAATCCTCGCTTCCCACAAAGTCTTCACCAGACTCTGGCAACTGCCGAAAAACAAAAATCTGCATCCTCCTCAACTCCGTTGTCAGCTCCCTCTAGATTATCACTTCTAATTATCCAATTTTCTCTATATCTTCGCCATTTCCCTATGGCCCTCATCTACCGCCATATTCTCTATAGTTTCTCCAATACTCCTTTAGTTGTCTCGTAATTCCCTTTCGTCTCCTCTCTGTGACTTCTCCATTCCTCCCATCTACGTCTCTCTCCCTTAATCTATGGCTTCCCTGCCTCTTTGCTCTTCTCTTCCACCACTGCAGTAGTCCATCGTTCGGACCTACTCAGCTTACTTTATGTTCAGTGTAGAACGATTGCATCTAGTTTCCAAACAACTAGACTCCCGCTGCAATTTCTACTTCTCTCCTCTCCCTCATAACCGCTACTCTCGTTCCCTCTCTGGAACTGTGCTGTCCAATTTCTCAACCACAACTCCGTCCATCTCCCAACACCCCTCACCATCACTGCCGTCCTCCTCTACGGTCTCACAAAATCTCTAAATCTCTATCATTCATTCCGTCTTCCTCTACGACTGCTCAAAATATATAACTCCATATTTCTCCCATTTCACCATAATAATCCATGTTTCTGCCATCCTCCTGCACGGCCTCCTCAAAATCTCCACCCCCATATTACTCCTTACCTCCATACCTCATATTGCTCCATAACTGCCGTCCTCCTCCACGGCCTCACCAACATGTCAGTCTGCACTATTCTTGCCGTCGTCACCACGGCGTTTCACATAATTTCCGCCATACTACCATGGCCTCTAATCTACTTCTTACATCTCCTTTCCTCCTCTCCTCTACTGCAGTACCCTATTGGTCCGGTGTACCCAGTTTACTTCTTAAGTGCGGTATGGACCAATCATACTTGTCTTTTTTAAGACTAGCAACCGCCGCCATCTTGTTATGTATACCATATGCTATGCGTCCTCTCCTCTCATAGTCTCTATCTCCCCCTATTTCCTCACTACTTCATCTCCAAAAATTTCATGATCATGGCCTCTTTCGCCTTAAACTTCTCCAACTCAATCTGTTTATCAATATCTTGTGTTTCTTCTAGTCGTCTAACCTCGTCAACACTTTGCTTCCTCTCTACCTCTGTATCTCCCGAGTTTCTCTCAACCTCCTTACTTCTTACTTCATCCACCGTTTGCCTCGGTTTTTCTCTATCTTCCATTTCTTCCCTTCTCGTACTCCCTGGGTTCCTCTCAGATTCTTTACTCTTTAATTTGTCGCTACCTCGACTTGTACTCCTAGTATCTCTCATACTACTACTCCTATTTCTATCTCCCTTTCTAGCCTCTCGGCTCTTGGATCGGTACTCCCTTTGATCCGTATTTCCTCTCTCTTCCTCCTTTCTAGCCTCCCGGCTCTTAGATCGGTAATTCCCTCGATCTGTATGTGTTCTATTTCTCTGTGTATCTAATCCCTCTGGACTCTTGGATAGGTATTCCCGTCGACCCGTATCTCTTCTATCCTCACTTCTATTTCTCAGCCTATCTCGGCTCTTGGATCGGAAATCCCTTCTATCCGTATCCCTCCTTCTTTCTCTACTATTATCTCTCCTATTCTCCTCGCTCTCTCTAGTCCTGAATCGGTATTCTCCTCGATTCGTATGTCTCCTATTACTAGCCTCTCTGCTCTTGGATCGGTATTCTCTTCGACCCGTATCCCTACTTGCCTCCTCAGTATCTCTACTCTTAGATCGGTATTCTCGTCGATCTGCACTTCTACTACTTTCATGTTTCTGAACTTCTTCCTCTTTCTGCTTCGCCTTCTCTGTGGCTTTCTTTATATCATCACCTGCCCCAGGTGCTGTGACATCTTCCTTTTTCTCTGATGCATCTCTATTCATTTCCTGTCTCTTTTCTAACTCTTCCAACTTCTTCTCTAAATCTGCGCAAAGTGCAGTTAACTGTTCTATTTTTGTTCTATCTTTATTTCCTTCTTCCTCTTTGTTTTTCTTCGACCTTCCCTGGTCGACACTGTCTATTTCCCATTGACCCGTTCCCTTGGTCTTTCTATCTAGTTCCTTTTGCACTTCTCTATGACTATATTTCTCCTTTTCCAATTCTTCAAATTTCCTGTCCATATATTGAACAATTGCCCGTATGTCCTTCATCTCCGCTACACTACTATTTCTTACTTTATTCTTCCTCTTTAGTCTGACCTCTTCTACATGTCTCAACTTTGCTAGACGCCTTCTGTAATCCTCTGAATCGTCTGATGATGACGACCGCTGTCTCTTCATCCCTCTTATATTTTCTTCCTCCATCTCTTCCTGCGTATCTGAATCTTTAGCTGATGTGTCCTCTATGTTCTGAGTTTGACTTGCACCACTTTGTTGTTTAGTATCTATCTGTTGTTCCTTTTGTTTCAATAGCTGCTGCTCCTGTGCTCTGTTTCTTTGTTCTGCAGCTCTCGTATGTTTGTACGGTGCATCTATTTCTGTTTCAATATTATTCCATTGTTCCCTTATTCCTGTCGTATCTTCTAGAATCTCATTGTACTGTTTACTCTCTGTATCCTGCCATACTTGTATCCTGTCTTCCTCTGGCCTATATGTGCCCATCTCCTCTTGTTCCCTGTTTAAGATTTCTGGCCTATATGTGCCCATCTCCTCTTGTTCGCTGTGTAAGATTTCTGGCCTATATGTGCCCATCTCCTCTTGTTCGCTGTATAAGATTTCTGGCCTATATGTGCCCATCTCCTCTTGTTCGCTGTGTAAGATTTCTGGCCTATATGTGCCCATCTCCTCTTGTTCGCTGTATAAAATTTGGGGGGTTGGGGTTAACCGATCAGATGTTGTTTCTGGTTCTGCATGGACGTGTGTTCTTCCTGCCATTTTGCGACTCTGACTACCTGTTGATGTTTCTCCATAGTCATCTTCCCATCCTACTCTCCAGTTGTCTCCTATCCTGTTAGACTCCTTCCAGTCACTATCCTTTTGTGCTGCTTCAATTCTACGAGTTCCTATCCTATCATGTGTATTGTTATGTTGTTTATGTCCTTCCGTGTAGTGTGGTGTGTTATTGGGAATTCGTGTACATCTTTCTTGAACACTGCCTCTCATACTATACATACTATGGCTCCTTATATAGCCTCTTATATCCATCGGTCTATCTTCCTCTATTTCGTCTACGACAAGCTTGTAGATTTCTTCCTTTCTTTGTGATAAGTCTATATCAAACTTTTCTTCCAGAATTTTCTGCACCTCCTTTAGTACCACGATGTCTGGTTTAGTTCTTCCAAGGATGGCTTTTATTTCTTTCCTCAGCTGCTCTATACTTGGTTGAGGTATTTTGATCCTTTCCATCTTTTCTGTTACACCGTTAACTCTCTGTATTCCATTCTCTTTTGTGTGCTTTTTCTCTCCTAACACTGCATTGAGTCTGAATGGTGTGCATCTTCTTCTTCTTCCATCCTTAGCCAAAGACCGACCAAGCAGTCAGAGGCCATCACGCCTTGTGGCGTCTTAAGGGCAACAGCAGATTGATTTTCTCTGTTGTAGTTTCCCATCACGCCTGTGCATACATCTTCCTTGATTCCTACCTTGTCCTGCTTCCTTGTTTCCACTTTCTTCTGCTCTCTGTATATCTTGTTGTTAACTCTATGTTGTGGTACCACCACTGTTTGTGGTTTCCGATTTTGTCTCTGACGCGCGTTGTTATTGTTCATAGTTTCTTGTATTTGGTGCTTTTCTTGGTATTCCATATTTCCTTCCTGACCTTCCATCAGTTGTACCCTTCCTAATACAAATCCTCTTGGTATTCTAACTGTTTTTCCCGTGGTGTTTATAATCATCGTTGGAAATTGTTGTCTTTTTCCAATTTGTACTATTCCTTCTACCATTTCTAGTCCGGGTTCATCTAGTATATCTCCATCTTCCCAGTCGAGTGTTAAGACCGTTTGTCCTTGGTTGAAATATGGGGATCTTTTCAACTTGCCTTGAACAATACCGACTTCATTCGGTCGCAGCGTAACTGTTGTTCTGTTTCGGATTATGGACGCTATATATACGTCGTCCTGTAACCTGATACATTCGCCATGTATCTTCAGTTGGTGAGTATCAAAATGTACTTGAGCCTTATGTTTTAGCAGAAAATCACGTCCTAGTATGATATTTCTCGTCATCCCCTTCACAATGGTGAACGTGTGTTCCACGATCATATTGCCAATTCTCATTTGCACCATAGCTGTTCCCATCACTTTCAGGTTTTCTCCTGACACCGAGGTAAGTGTATTTTGTGACTTTCTGTATTGAGCTACGCCTCGTATCTGTTTATAAAGTCCAAACCTAATAAGGCTTACGGTAGCCCCTGAGTCTACCAATGCTCTATATCTCCTTCCGTGTATTTCGACAATACATGAGCAAGGGTCTGGTTTATGAGCTAGCTCGATTGCTGTTGCTACTTGTCTTCTTTTAGGGATACGTTGTTTTCTTTCTTGTTTTTCAATTTCATTTATTTGTATTTTCTTGTCTTTGACTCCTCTCCTGATGTCTCCAACAAAATTCCTCAAATCTATTCTAGTTTTTCTCCTATTCACGCTGTCCCAATGTCCTGATCCATAGTTGCTGTTGAAAGTCGGGAGTGTCCTGTCCCTGTTATTCCATGTTCTATTATGTCCCTGTTTATATTGATATTGGTTACATTTCCATTTCCCAATTTCGCGATCTGTACATATATTTCTCCTTTCATATTTGTTCCTGTTTATAACTGAACCATCCCAATTCATCTTCCTATTCCTGTATTCTTGACATATCTTTTGTAGCCATCCTTTCTTGTCAAACCAACTTGCAGGATGGTGTACTCTGGCCCATTGTCTATGGTATGGTTGTTGGTTATACCTAACATGTGTCCTTCCTATCATGTTCACTTGTGGTTGCCTTCCATTTATTGTATCAATATATCCTTTCTCCGTCTTGTCATGTGGTTGTACTATCTCCCTGATGAGTCTCCCTCTGTTGGTGTTTACTTCATTCTCTTGTCTATTCTTTTCGGACTGGTTATAATATTGTTGTCTATTGTGTTGTCTACTACGTCTCGGGTTAAAGGTCTCAACTCTCCTTACTGAGTGTTGTGGCTCTAGTGGCCTATAATTACACGCAAAGGCTTTATGTCCCAGCCTATTGCAAGCATAACACACGATTGGCTCGCGGTCTACCTGTCTTGACCTATAAAACGTTTCCATTCCTCTCCCTCGTCTTGATATTCTTCTTTGTTGACAATGTCCTATCTCCATAGGTTCTTCCTGTGTTTCTTCGCATGGAACTACCCTACCAAGCCTGAGGTCCAATCTTCTTCTAAGGTTCTCTTCGGCTGTAGCAAGTGTAATGGCCTGTGACAAGTTTTGTGGGTCCTTCCTAAGGAGATGTAATTTAATTGGTATACCATTCAACCCATCGACGAATATGCCCACTAACTGTTTTTCCACCTCTTGCTGGTTAATTTGTTGCCCCAAGAAAACTTCTTCCGCTAGGTTTAACAACCTGTCGCTGAACATTTGAACGGGTTCCTCTGTTTGTTGTTGTATGCTCCTCAGCATCGTCCACGCGTAAGATGCATCCGTAATTTGTGCATACCTTCTTATTAGTTCTTTCTTAAAATCTTCCCATGTCTCATCTGGGACAGTGTCAAACCTGCGTCTTATAAAATCTACTACTAACCCGCATGAGGAAAGATATGCAACTTGTTTGTACTCACCTTGGTCCATATTGACCGAAGTGCAATATCTTTGTATCTCGAGCAACCATTTTCTACATAAAGTAGGATTCCCTGCATATGGTGTTATACTGTTCCGGATATTCTGGAACTTACTTTCATTTCTAATGGATGTCATAGCCTTAGCTACCTGCTCCAGAGCAGCCACATTGGGATCTAAACCCGCCGTAAGTTGTTGTTGTTGTTGCATCTTGTCTTGACCTGTAAGTGTTAGTATTAATAGAAACACCTGTAAAAAAATTAATATAAATCTCTTGGTTGACCTGTAAGAGAATTATTAACCAATATCTGTGTACAATACTTATAATTCTTATGAGTTACAAAACAATTATCAATCTAATTCTCATAATTTAACTGACTACACTAATAATTAACTTAATTTGTTTCTAAATGTTTATGTGTTACATAATCTGTTTTCCTTGATTGGGATACACACTTGCTCCTCCAGTATTTCAGAATTAATCAACACAATTTTTGTCTTATACGGCTGTATATTATTATTTTTGCGCGTTGGGCCTGTTGATCATTCAGATTGTTATCTCATGCATGTACCTGTATTCTGACGGTTGTCGGATGATGTAGACTGTTTTGTTCTTTATATTCTTCTTGTGCACTTGTCCTTCGTGATGTCTTGACTTCTGTGTTGTCTTGCTTTGTTTCTTCAGCTCGCAGGATTCCTTCGATTTGTATCTTCTTAATGAACTTGACCTTCGTGATGCTTTGGGTAGACTTCGTTGTTTTTGATGTCGCTTCACTTTACTTGACTTCTGTTTTATCTTGATTTGTTTTTTCGCTCGCAGGATTCTTTCTTTCTGTGTAATCTCTTCTTAGTGAACTTGACCTTCTTTCTGTCTGCAGTCTTTTAAATCTCTATCTTGTATAGGGCTGGTCAGGTGCATCAAAATACTCTGTGACCGTTTTAGTGCTAGATACGAAAATATTTGACGCAATCGTACCTAATATGTGATGCCGAAACTGACATCTGAGTGGAGTCTGTCTTTCTTTATAAAAGTTTCTTGAACTATCATTGAGTTATAAAAGTTTCTTGAGCTATTCTAGTGTAGGGCTGTTTACTCGCACCATTAGTTACCCTGTTATCTGTTGTCTTTGCTACTGCCTACTGTAGGGCTGGTCACGGGAACCATGAATCTCTGTCGACGTGGATGGGATTCGAATCGTGTAGGGCTACTGCCCTTTCCCAGTTGTTTGGTGTAAGAAGTGGGATACTAGAAAACTTCCTTCACTCAGACTGACTCTACTTTTTCTTCATACCCACTGTTTATCAATCGATACCACTCAAAACAGCAGTGAAAATATCAATGGTAGAACTTTATTAACATAAGTTGATAACTGAGTAAAAATGGTATGCCCGACCTTTCTCTTCAAGGTTGGCAGTCTTGCAAAATACAATCTTCAGTTTCAAACAATCTCAGTATCCATTTTTCACATACATTTGCTTGTCTTCTTACTATTACTTGTCCCAGCTATAGAACCTGTCATATATTTATTCAGACAGAACTTCCTGTCGTTCTTCTGTTTATGTTTCTTTTCCCATGTTTCTTGTTATATCTCTATACGAGAAACTGGCCTTAACCGCCAGGGCTGTCACTTTTACCAAGATTTCATCTGTTTACTGTCCTCTGCTCAGACCTGGTCTGCTGAGCCACATACGCTAGTTATAAATCAAAATGTCAAAACGTACCTGTTTTGTTTCTTCATTTGAAATACACTTTTTCTTACACACACACTTTAGTGTTCCGAATATATCTTATACAACAATAAAATCTTACGCTGTACGTTCAATATCTAACTACACACTTGAGAGCAACACCTTTCCCTGCCTACACTTAGCGCGTCTCTAACCAGACTCCTTCAAAACCCCGTTCTAACATTCTTCGTTCACGCCTAACATGTGTTTACGCATCTCGACTTTCTCGTGCAATACTTTTTTTTCACTCACTCAAACCTGTAAGGGACTTAATTCTAAGTTACTTCCCTTAAGACAAAGCCTAAGCTTACACATCTTATCTCCCTTCATTAACGACAAATAATCTGCAACCAAACCTATCCATATCTCTCAAACCATTTTTTCTACCTTCTTTCTCTCTATCAAAACCAAACCACCGTTCACACTAGTGTGCCGATGGTCAAGAAAATATGGGCCTAACACCATATTCCCAATATGCCTCAATGGGCGTGTAGCGGGATCCTTTACCTTTTTTTTACTGCACTAAGACTCAGAGACACCTGGTATGACAGCCCAGAGTTGTACTCCGGTATGGGATGATTTGGTATGGTAACCTGGTTGATAGGTATGGTTGGTAGGGTAAACTGGTTGATAGGGTTTAGCTGGTAGGGTTAACTGGTTTTGTACCCTCAATCTGGTTTGTACCCTGTACCCGTAACCTAGTTGGATCGCTCAAGGATTCACTACGGATTTGGCAACCATAAGCTAGCCTCGGTTGAAACTCATAGCATGTTACTTGCTGGACAGATACCGATTGAATGCCTTAAAACTTCTCAACAATTTCCTGATGGGGTCTCCCCTTTTGACCTCTCGGTGGCATCATAGTAAATTCTTCTTGAGTCCCAGGGGAATCAGGTTCTCTTCATTTTAAACTGGTCCGAGTTTTAAAGTTGTCCACACAAAAGGGGCGAGTCCAGGTGAGTTATCCAGTTCCATTATTGTGTCTCACCCACTCTTGATTTACACGCGTCCAGTCAAGAGTTACAAAAGTATTCACTTCCGGGCTGGTCGATTCTCGGCAAGAAATGTAATCCAAAGAAATGTCACTCCCATGACCGTGTGGATAGTTTATCTGCCTTGGCCGTGAGAACTCGCAGGTAGCAAGAACAATTTAACAGGAACTTGTAGAGGAGAGTTTTCTCATTATAAGAAAATTAAAAAGATGTGAAGAGAAATGGTTTTCATTACCAGCTTTAGCGAGAAGTTTGGAGAGGAATAAAATAATAGACAAATAAAAACAGTCGGTGAGAAAGTGGAACACTACAAGTAGGACAATTAGTGTATAGGGAAAAACGCATGAAACTAAAAACAACGAGTCCCAAAGGAAACTTTTGTCGTACACAGTGTCAAGATACGATCCATTTACCCCAAACATCTCAAGAACGCTTCCTACAATGACTATAGCTTAACAATGTAATTAACAACCACATCTGGGCGCTTCGATATATGCAGCGTCCTCGAAATATCGAAGAATGTCTTCATAAAAATATTACTAGGCTCCGAGTACAAAGAGGTCTTATTCACGGAACTCGTCTGGTCTAGTTCCGACGCATATCTCTCCCACCTCTTAACTTCATCTCAATCACTTTCTTAGCGAGTCTTAGATATTGAATAGAGTGGCTAGATAAGGATCGTAATTTTGAAGCGGAATTTCCGAAATAATTAAAATAAGTACTTAAGTCACATTCCTGTTACTGTCTGAAACTGTACTAAAGTTAACAGTAACATATTAATTACTGCACGTTTTTAAAAGTAGCAGAGACATAGTAAAGGTAATCTATAGCAGATATGGCCGTAGCGAAGTGAAGTGTTACAGACTCGCCATGCTAGGTCTCAGATTTACGAGGGTGAGCGATTTTATATTCTTCACTGCCTTTGCCTTTCCTAAGTCATGAGCAGTCAAGTATTCCTTAACAGGTGGGTAGACTGGAGAGTGAAACTACATGTTACAAGCAAAAGTAACAGTAAGATTTGACAGCTAAATAATGTCTCAGGACAACAGAACTCTATCTGCCTGTCTGTCTGTCCATCCGTCTGTTCGTCAGTGTTGAGGACTGCTGCATGGTTTTGCCAGCATCTCCGTTTGGTTTTATTTGAGATGGTCGCGCCATGCAGCATTGCCTCTAGTCAGACTCATAACGCGATGCGTACGTTACTTGCTAACGTGTTAGACTTGGTTACGCAGAGTCGACATGTGGCCTTAGGGCATAAAGCAGTGTTTTTAGATTATGTGTGGTTAGCCCACTAAAAGATATAAGTGTAGGCTTGAATAGCGAATGGCAAATGTAAGGTATAAGGACGTTCGAGTCCAGAATATATGGTACGCGTTTTATCGGTGGATAACGCATAAATTAATATAATACGGTGTGTGTAGATTAAGGTTAACAGGTTCAGTTATGGCAGGCTATGATGGCGTGAGCAGCCAAATTAAATATGAGAAACTAGCCAGAGATTTAATAAATAATAGGACTCCTAAAGAGAAGCTAAAGGTATGGTAACCTATTGAAATACGTTCACTGCGTAATTATTCTAAAGAATCTAACAGTGCTAGATATTACAACTCTGAAGAGTTAATGTACTAAAGTAACGGTGTGTTCGCTACTGCCTACGTGATATATGAACCTTATGTTTTGTCGTCAATTATCATACGATGTTGTATTCATGGATAATAAATGCAAAAGTCGTCATTCAGGCATTCCTGTCGATTGCTTGTGAGTTGCAGAAGTTTGTGCTGCATACTTAAGCATTTCTTCGTTCAAGAGTTCTGATCGACCATGTTGGGTTGATTACACACACACACCGAAGAGATATCAAGAAACTTAGACGACAGACTAATGGGCAAAAATATAATGAGAAATAATATGATTGAATATCCGGAATCCATTATTACTGCAGAAACCCACAGTTACGGCAATACACTAACTTTACTGCAGTAAAACGACAGTCCAGTCAGAGGTGAAATTGAAGGCAAGAGAAATATGCCCACAAATCAAAATAAAGCCCGTAACAGTCAGTCCGTCCGCCTGCATGTCTCTTTGTCTGTCTGTCTTTCTATCTATCTATCTAGCAGATGAAATCTCTATCCATCCGTCACTACCAACAACTAGACAATTAAAGTAGACAAAATCAAAACGCCAGTCAGCCAACTTGACATCACTGTCACTGTAATGAGAACTCACTCAGCAGCGACGTAGTCGCAGACGCCAGTCTTCAAGCCAGATATATTGCAGCTAAGAAAATGTATGAAGAAAAACTACAGTTTTTAAAACTGAAACATTTCTTGCTTCCTAAATCTTAGCAGCTTCAACATGCTTCTCACGGGTCTGTTTTAGTAGCAGACATCAGTCTTCAAGCTATATACGAGGTGTGTTCAAATGAAACCCGTCCCAGTGGCTTTATAACAAATATATGTAAGGTACATCAGCAGGAGTAGTAGAATTAAATACAGCAATTGTTATGAAGCAAGTACTCACTGCGGTTCTTTAGAAATAGTCACTATAGGCATCCAGACACGCATCCCACTGCTTGGGTAGACGGCGGATGCCGTCCGAGAAAAATGACTTTGGTTGCTTATTGAACCATTTGGTCACCGAGGCCCTGACGTCTGTATTGGAGTCGAATCGTTGCCCCTTTAGAGATTTTTTTAAGGGTCCGAACAAATGAAAGTCACATGGTGACAGATCGGGGCTGTAGGCTGGGTGTGGCAGAACTTCCCACATTTTCCTTGCTAACGCTTCCAGTACAATGTTCGCAACATGTGCACGAGCATTGTCGTGCAACATAATCACATCACGCGAAAGCATGCCGGGTCGTTTATTCTTGATGGCTGTATGCAGGTTGTCTAGTGTGTCTTTGTAGCGGATGGCATTGATGTTCACGCCAGGCTCTTTAAAGTCTACCAATAGAAGCCCTTCATGGTGAAAAAATGCGGTCAGCATAACCTTACCGGCGGAAATCTGTGACTTGAATTTTTTTGGGTTTTGGTGATCCGGGACGTTTCCATTGCATGCTCGCTGATTTGCTGCACGGCTCAAAGTGGTGGCACCACGACTCATCGCCTGCCACTATGCGCAACAGAAATGCATCACCCTCCTCTTCGTAACGCAGCAAGCGGTTCAAACTCCACCCCATGCGTTCTTCCTTATGGTGATCGACCTTGGACGGATTCCTTATCACACCGGCCATTATTTTAACAGTCTGCAGCACAAACAATGAATACTAGGGGAATGAACACTTACACACTTGTACATTCGTATGTGCTTATTACGTCAGATGTGACGTCATCATGCTCCACCTACGAATGTCCACTTGGCGCTGCACGGTCGGGTTTCATTTGAACACGCCTCGTACATTGCAGCTAATAAAATTTCTGAAAAAAAGAAACTATTCTGCTTTTTGTAAACTGGAACTATACTCGCTCCCAAAATCGTTTCACATTCCACACGCTCCATTTGTTTCTGTTGTCGTTCATGATGGCAAGTATATAGCTTCATTAAAAACAGCTGTCTGATCCATTACTGCGAATGTATTGTTGTAGTTGCTGTTCGTTGTTCTTCATCATGTTATATTTACTACAGCTATTTCTATGAGGTTTATCAAAGACGTTCGTGATTTTGTCAGGCGTGGCCTGTAATGCTTACACGTTCACTATTCAATCATGTGCTTATATAAAATTCATAAACGCACCACTGAGATTTGGTGTCTCACTCACCCACTCACTCACTCACTCACTCACTCACTCACTCACTCACTCACTCACTCACTCACTCACTCACTCACTCACTCACTCACTCACTCACTCACTCACTCACTCACTCACTCACTCACTCACTCATTCATTCAAACCCACCCATCCACATTCACACGCACGCACGCACACACCCTCTCACTCACTCGAACCAAACACACGCACACACCAACCCATTCACTCACCCACCCACATTGCACCCACTCACTCAATCACTCACTAATTTAATACAAAAAATACGCGAGCTGAATGTTTAGGGTACGACTACGGCCAATTAACAAAGTCACCAGATCTTGCACAAGAAAGGAAAATGCAGCTACCTGCTTCGCTTACGGGCGTAACAAGAAGGAAAAAACTGTAGTTAAACACTTGACAACCTAAAGAGGCTGATTAAAGCTCTGAAAATAAAAAATCCACTCGACAGTGCAATACCATTGTGTAACTCTGCTAAGGATGCTTTAACGCAACCTGATACAAAAATGAAAGGATCTAAGTAATAATATCTTTCTAGGTATGTTCTCTAACGAATGCCACCCTGCGCTGACAGAGGGAGGCAACATTAAACAATCCAAATTCAAACAAAGGCAAACAATGACATCCCTTGATCCAATAGAAGTCAGTGATAAATATTCTCCTTTTTCTTCAAGCACGCTCAGACGTCAACTTGCATGTGTTTCAGAAGGCAGTGGTTTCAGTCGAATGTTGTTCTAATTTTTTTTGTAAGAAGGATGCATTGATCAATGTGTTTCGGCATTTTTTTTTAAAGAAAAATAAAATATTTCAATGACCACGTAATTGTGACTCTAAGAATACAGTCATCTTGCTCGCTTCTATTAGGCATTACATAGTTATAGATTTTAAAAGAAATATTCACACCTAGGCGCGTCGGGGTATTAACAGTTAGAATGGTTGCCTTCCAAACAAACATTCTGCGGTCGATTCCCGGGAGAGGTACACATTAAAAAAAAAGAATATATTTATCTGTTATTAGTTTTTATTAGTGAGTTATTGTTAATTATATAATTCTGTGCTGTAATTTCCTGACGAGGAAGAAGAAGGCTCAATACCTTCCATCTACAGTGTCTACACCACATCCTTGATATTTCGTGGAAGGAAAAAGTGACAGATGTTGAGGTCCTGTCACGTGCTGGCCTTCAGAGCATGTTAACACTGCTTAAACAGCGCAGACTACGCTGGCTTAGCCGTGTCCGGCGTATGAAGATTGGTCGCACACATAAAGATATCTTATACGGACAACTAGCAGATGGCAAAAGAACAGTTGGGCGACCGCAGCTGAGGTTCAAAGATGTGCGCAAGAAAGACATGAAGGTACTAGACATAAATTCAGCAACCTTGGAGGATAAAGCTGCCAATCGCACCAAGTGGCGATGCTCCCACCTCAGATTTGGCGAACATAGGCTCTCACAACAAGCAGGGGGAGAAAAGAACACGCCGAAAGGAACATCAGGAAAAAAGCATCTGAGGGCTGTCACATCAGGGGCGTATTCCCAAAGCAAGTCATTACTAAAGGGGCTACTATACTACACTGTCAAGAACTATATTATGGGTCTGTCGTGAGTAGATGGTAAACAACACTAGGGGTATGAATTAACACGACGCCACTTGTACAGCTCCATGACATTTAATTGAACATTTACATAAGTTATGAACATCAATAATATCGTCACGCATGCTGACATCACACTCAGGCTGACACTGCCTGTAGGAAATAACTCTTAACTATATTTCCAAGGACTGGCTGCCGGCCACACACTAACAATACACACAACAAGTTTCTATATGCGGCATTCAATCCTCGCACTAATCCATTCACCATCCAGGTGTAAATCACTTATCCCAAGTGATTGGCGGCATGCAACATCGCCATATAAATTCTGCTCCAATATAGCTACAAGGCGGATGTGACGGACAACTCAGCTGACCTGAATTATTGGATGACAGGGTATTCCCCTTCGTATAACATCAGAACCCCTGAACATTGTTGTAATTTTATCGCCAACCTGAAACTCTTCTTCAACGTGGTATGCACGAGCGCAGAGTAGAATCTTCACCACGTTTGCTCATTAAATATGTAGACGACTTCATGCGTGCATCCTGGAATCTTGCTTCGTCGTAGAGCAGGTTAAACTACGCCCACGGCTATTTCTAAGAGCGATTATATGCAAGCATTTAGCTACAACCTTCGTTAGTACCTGCCTTATGGGTGTCGCCAGAGCCTAGCGGGGAAGCGGCTTAACCTCAAAGACACTGAGGATTTCTTTGAACAGAAGATGAAGTCTCCTGCTGCTGAGATGACACGGCAGTGCGAACCAGAGTGGACGAAGCAAGCTTCTCGCATACTTCGCACCTCTGTGTCAACCGGCAGACTTGCCCGAAAGACTGAGAAACGGGAGAAACCCGAGCGACCAGGGAATGGAGTAACAGGCCATGTCGGGCGGCGTAGAATCTCATTTTTTCCTCAAGATGAAGAAAAGTGTGAAATTCTCACACGACCCCTTTAAGTTACATTCCAGTTAGTATAAATAAAGACTCTGAAAAACTGCATTTTATCATTCGTTTTGCCAGATTTTAAGAAGCACTACCTATAGCGGAATCCTGCTAGATTCCATCTGGATCTTTCGGATATATATTATAGTGAATTCTTTTCTGTGCAGACGGTAATATATACATTAGCTTCGAGTGATCAGTGGTCTAGTTATTTCATTTTATTTCACTGGATTGTGGTGTAAATTTAAACTTATTAAATATACCCATTTTCAAAGTTCTAGTGCAAACTAAATGTTAAATCTATAAGTTAATTTCCAAATATAATAGACGCGTAAATTAATTTTTCAGCCGTTAAGGGAATTATAACTGTAAATTTATTGCGCGTCAGATTATAATATGATTTGTATTGCATTTCATGTTTTTTCTATCTTTCATCCAGAATGATCATTCAACCTTGCATCCCAGCAATTAAATTATATACAGAGTCCTGCCGACTCAATTCGATAACTCCAGTGACGTATGAACTTTTTTAAAGCTAAACTTGTGGCGACCTGTTGCGGGTCTCGCTCCTCTGAATTTAACTGAGAATAAAGCCACCCAAGAAACACTTTTAAAATACTAATTCATATAGTCCTTAAAGTAAACTGGAGAAGAACATTTGCCAGTAGCCACTTTTATTTACTGCTTTATTAGTGGAAGAGAACACAGATTTATCTGAACATTGTCTGCCTAGTATTTTTCATCGGGTTCTCCCCCCCCCCCCTCCCCCCCCCCCCCGAAGAAGAACTTACCTCAGGGTTTTTTAGTCTGGGACATTACGCCATAAGAGTTTCACCACTAGCGGTGCGAATCTAAGAGACCACACCATTCCCCACACCAAGCCAAGTGCCTGTGCCATTCATTAGGAACTTTATCTAGAACCAACATTAACACTTACGCTTCATCGTCTAGCGATTTTCGAGACTATTTGCTACCAGCCAACCTCGATAAATATGGGGCTTGACACAGAAGTAACAAGACATTTTCCATTGGTCTAGTGTTTTTATGCTGTTGTAAAATTTCTATGAAGTGCCAGAATCCACGATTCGGTAAGTGTGTGAGCGTGACTGTGTGCGGGCCTTCACAAGCGTGTTTTTTTTTAAGGAAAGGAGATTTAATCTTTCTACCATTTTAATTAGTTCAACCTAGTATTAATTTTGTACTGTATTCATTGTATGGGATTTCTCCAAGTGGGATTTATTAACTGTGTTTTTCCCCCTCCCGTAAATCTGTTGAATACAGGGGAAACATTTGAGAACCATAGGATTTTTTCTACCCCACACTAGTTACTGTAAACCCTCGTCTCAGAGTAATAAATTTACCGTTGGGTTAAATTGCCTATCTCTGATCATCATCTCTCTCCCCCCCCCCCCCCTGTCTTTGGGACCGGGCCTTTTTCTTTGTTAAATACAAACGGGAAGGGTGTATTGAATACTTCTCCTAAAATAAACCCTCCTCACCTTGTCATTTGTGGTTTTGTAACCTTTGATTTCTGCATGTAAATTGATAATTGTTTGTGACTTGATTTTAAGCTAAATAAAAGTAATAAAACTTTTTAGCATTTGTGTTGGCAGGCCCAAACCCAAACTTACCCATATTCGTTATCGTAGTCTGTATTCACGTACTTTGTGTGTTTGAATCACCAAATTGGTGTGTGCACCTGAGTGTCTGGAAACTGGCAAACAATTGTTTGTTCAGAAGAGTGGTAGGAGTAGTGTTGAGAGACAAATATTGTCGTAAAAGAGACTGTCCTTACTCTTCCCAGCACTTGTGAATCAACGATCCTTCTTTCCTAAATCCTTATTCTCACAGAGCCTTCACTATCATTCTACACTCTAACGGGACCACTATCCACCAGAATTCTCTCAGGAAAATTTACGACGGCGGACAATACACAACGCCTTACTCCATAGTAGCTCCAAAGGCGGGACCAACTCATCGCCTTAATAAGTTGATTCACAAGTGCTGGGAAGAGTAAGGACAGTCTCTTTTACGACAATATTTGTCTCTCAACACTACTCCTACCACTCTTCTGAACAAACAATTGTTTGCCAGTTTCCAGACACTCAGGTGCACACACCAATTTGGTGATTCAAACACACAACGTACGTGAATACAGACTACGATAACGAATATGGGTAAGTTTGGGTTTGGGCCTGCCAACACAAATGCTAAAAGTTTTATTACTTTTATTTAGCATAAAATCAAGTCACAAACAATTATCAATTTACATGCAGAAATCAAAGGTTACAAAACTAAAAATGACAAGGTGAGGAGGGTTTATTTTAGGAGAAGTATTCAATACACCCTTCCCGCTTGTATTTAACAAAGAAAAAGGCCCGGTCCCAAAGACAAGGGGGGGGGGGATGATGATCAGAGATAGGTAATTTAACCCAACGGTAAATTTATTACTCTGAGACGAGGGTTTACAGTAATTAGCGTGGGGTAGAAAAAATCCTATGGCTCTCAAATGTTTCCCCTGTATTCAACAGTCTTACGGGAGGGGAAAAAAACACAGTTAATAAATCCCACTTGGAGAAATCCCATACAATGAATACAGTACAAAATTAATACTAGGCTGAACTAATTAAAATGGTAGAAAGATTAAATCTCCTTTCCTTAAAAAAAAAACACGCTTGTGAAGGCCCGCACACAGTCACGCTCACACACTTACCGAATCGTGGATTCTGGCACTTCATAGAAATTTTACAACAGCATAAAAACACTAGACCAATGGAAAATGTCTTGTTACTTCTGTGTCAAGCCCCATATTTATCGAGGTTGGCTGGTAGCAAATAGTCTCGAAAATCGCTAGACGATGAAGCGTAAGTGTTAATGTTGGTTCTAGATAAAGTTCCTAATGAATGGCACAGGCACTTGGCTTGGTGTGGGGAATGGTGTGGTCTCTTAGATTCGCACCGCTAGTGGTGAAAACTCTTATGGCGTAATGTCACAGACTAAAAAAACCTGAGGTAAGTTCTTCTTCTTCGGGGGGGGGGGGGGGGGGGGTTAAAATCCGAGGAAAAAAACTAGGCGAACAGTTTTACGATAAATCTGTTTTTCTTTCCACTAATAAAGCAGTAAATAAAAGTGGCTACTGGCAAATGTTCTTCTCCAGTTTACTTTAAGGACTATATGAATTAGTATTTTAAAAGTGTTTCTTGGGTGGCTTTATTCTCAGTTAAATTCAGAGGAGCGAGACCCGCAACAGGTCGCCACAAGTTTAGCTTTAAAAAAGTTCATACGTCACTGGAGTTATCGAATTGAGTCGGCAGGACTCTGTATATAATTTAATTGCTGGGATGCAAGGTTGAATGATCATTCTGGATGAAAGATAGAAAAAAAACATGAAATGCAATACAAATCATATTATAATCTGACGCGCGATAAATTTACAGTTATAATTCCCTTAACGGCTGAAAAATTAATTTACGCGTCTATTATATTTGGAAATTAACTTATAGATGTAACATTTAGTTTGCACTAGAACTTTGAAAATGGGTTTATTTAATAAGTTTAAATTTACACCACAATCCAGTGAAATAAAATGAAATAACTAGACCACTGATCACTCGAAGCTAATGTATATATTACCGTCTGCACAGAAAAGAATTCACTATAATATATATCCGAAAGATCCAGATGGAATCTAGCAGGATTCTGCTATAGGTAGTGCTTCTTAAAATCTGGCAAAAACGAATGATAAAATGCAGTTTTTCAGAGTCTTTATTTATACTAACTGGAATGTAACTTAAAGGGGTCGTGTGAGAATTTCACACTTTTCTTCATCTTGAGGAAAAAATGAGATTCTACGCCGCCCGACATGGCCTGTTACTCCATTCCCTGGTCGCTCGGGTTTCTCCCGTTTCTCAGTCTTTCGGGCAAGTCTGCCGGTTGACACAGAGGTGCGAAGTCTGCGAGAAGCTTGCTTCGTCCACTCTGGTTCGCACTGCCGTGTCATCTCAGCAGCAGGAGACTTCATCTTCTGTTCAAAGAAATCCTCAGTGTCTTTGAGGTTAAGCCGCTTCCCCGCTAGGCTCTGGCGACACCCATAAGGCAGGTACTAACGAAGGTTGTAGCTAAATGCTTGCATATAATCGCTCTTAGAAATAGCCGTGGGCGTAGTTTAACCTGCTCTACGACGAAGCAAGATTCCAGGATGCACGCATGAAGTCGTCTACATATTTAATGAGCAAACGTGGTGAAGATTCTACTCTGCGCTCGTGCATACCACGTTGAAGAAGAGTTTCAGGTTGGCGATAAAATTACAACAATGTTCAGGGGTTCTGATGTTATACGAAGGGGAATACCCTGTCATCCAATAATTCAGGTCAGCTGAGTTTGTCCGTCACATCCGCCTTGTAGCTATATTGGAGCAGAATTTATATGGCGATGTTGCATGCCGCCAAATCACTTGGGATAAGTGATTTACACCTGGTTGACAGTGTAGTATAGTAGCCCCTTTAGTAATGACTTGCTTTGGGAATACGCCCCTGATGTGACAGCCCTCAGATGCTTTTTTCCTGATGTTCCTTTCGGCGTGTTCTTTTCTCCCCCTGCTTGTTGTGAGAGCCTATGTTCGCCAAATCTGAGGTGGGAGCATCGCCACTTGGTGCGATTGGCAGCTTTATCCTCCTTTTTAGGTTGCTGAATTTATGTTCAGTACCTTCATATCTCTCTTGCACACATCTTTCAACCTCAGCTGCGGTCGCCCAACTGTTCTTTTGCAATCTGCTAGTTGTCCGTATAAATATATCTTTATGTGTGCGACCAATCTTCATACGCCGGACACGGCTAAGCCAGCGTAGTCTGCGCTGTTTAAGCAGTGTTAACATGCTCTGAAGGCCAGCACGTGACAGGACCTCAACATCTGTCACTTTTTCCTTCCACGAAATATCAAGGATGTGGTGTAGACACTGTAGATGGAAGGTATTGAGCCTTCTTCTTCCTCGTCAGGAAATTACAGCACAGAATTATATAATTAACAATAACTCACTAATAAAAAAACTAATAACAGATAAATATATTCTTTTTTTTTTTAATGTGTACCTCTCCCGGGAATCGACCGCAGAATGTTTGTTTGGAAGGCAACCATTCTAACTGTTAATACCCCGACGCGCCTAGGTGTGAATATTTCTTTTAAAATCTATAACTATGTAATGCCTAATAGAAGCGAGCAAGATGACTGTATTCTTAGAGTCACAATTACGTGGTCATTGAAATATTTTATTTTTCTTTAAAAAAAAATGCCGAAACACATTGATCAATGCATCCTTCTTACAAAAAAAAAATTAGAACAACATTCGACTGAAACCACTGCCTTCTGAAACACATGCAAGTTGACGTCTGAGCGTGCTTGAAGAAAAAGGAGAATATTTATCACTGACTTCTATTGGATCAAGGGATGTCATTGTTTGCCTTTGTTTGAATTTGGATTGTTTAATGTTGCCTCCCTCTGTCAGCGCAGGGTGGCATTCGTTAGAGAACATACCTAGAAAGATATTATTACTTAGATCCTTTCATTTTTGTATCAGGTTGCGTTATCTTGTTACGCCCGTAAGCGAAGCAGGTAGCTGCATTTTCCTTTCTTGTGCAAGATCTGGTGACTTTGTTAATTGGCCGTAGTCGTACCCTAAACATTCAGCTCGCGTATTTTTTGTATTAAATTAGTGAGTGATTGAGTGAGTGGGTGCAATGTGGGTGGGTGAGTGAATGGGTTGGTGTGTGCGTGTGTTTGGTTCGAGTGAGTGAGAGGGTGTGTGCGTGCGTGCGTGTGAATGTGGATGGGTGGGTTTGAATGAATGAGTGAGTGAGTGAGTGAGTGAGTGAGTGAGTGAGTGAGTGAGTGAGTGAGTGAGTGAGTGAGTGAGTGAGTGAGTGAGTGAGTGAGTGAGTGGGTGAGTGAGACACCAAATCTCAGTGGTGCGTTTATGAATTTTATATAAGCACATGATTGAATAGTGAACGTGTAAGCATTACAGGCCACGCCTGACAAAATCACGAACGTCTTTGATAAACCTCATAGAAATAGCTGTAGTAAATATAACATGATGAAGAACAACGAACAGCAACTACAACAATACATTCGCAGTAATGGATCTGCATCGACAGCTGTTTTTAATGAAGCTATATACTTGCCATCATGAACGACAACAGAAACAAATGGAGCGTGTGGAATGTGAAACGATTTTGGGAGCGAGTATAGTTCCAGTTTACAAAAAGCAGAATAGTTTCTTTTTTTCAGAAATTTTATTAGCTGCAATGTACGAGGCGTGTTCAAATGAAACCCGACCGTGCAGCGCCAAGTGGACATTCGTAGGTGGAGCATGATGACGTCACATCTGACGTAATAAGCACATACGAATGTACAAGTGTGTAAGTGTTCATTCCCCTAGTATTCATTGTTTGTGCTGCAGACTGTTAAAATAATGGCCGGTGTGATAAGGAATCCGTCCAAGGTCGATCACCATAAGGAAGAAAGCATGGGGTGGAGTTTGAACCGCTTGCTGCGTTACGAAGAGGAGGGTGATGCATTTCTGTTGCGCATAGTGGCAGGCGATGAGTCGTGGTGCCACCACTTTGAGCCGTGCAGCAAATCAGCGAGCATGCAATGGAAACGTCCCGGATCACCAAAACCCAAAAAAATTCAAGTCACAGATTTCCGCCGGTAAGGTTATGCTGACCGCATTTTTTCACCATGAAGGGCTTCTATTGGTAGACTTTAAAGAGCCTGGCGTGAACATCAATGCCATCCGCTACAAAGACACACTAGACAACCTGCATACAGCCATCAAGAATAAACGACCCGGCATGCTTTCGCGTGATGTGATTATGTTGCACGACAATGCTCGTGCACATGTTGCGAACATTGTACTGGAAGCGTTAGCAAGGAAAATGTGGGAAGTTTCTGCCCTACACCCAGCCTACAGCCCCCGATCTGTCACCATGTGACTTTCATTTGTTCGGACCCTTAAAAAAATCTCTAAAGGGGCAACGATTCGACTCCAATACAGACGTCAGGGCCTCGGTGACCAAATGGTTCAATAAGCAACCAAAGTCATTTTTCTCGGACGGCATCCGCCCGTCTACCCAAGCAGTGGGATGCGTGTCTGGATGCCTATAGTGACTATTTCTAAAGAACCGCAGTGAGGAGTACTTGCTTCATAACAATTGCTGTATTTAATTCTACTACTCCTGCTGATGTACCTTACATATATTTGTTATAAAGCCACTGGGACGGGTTTCATTTGAACACACCTCGTATATAGCTTGAAGACTGATGTCTGCTACTAAAACAGACCCGTGAGAAGCATGTTGAAGCTGCTAAGATTTAGGAAGCAAGAAATGTTTCAGTTTTAAAAACTGTAGTTTTTCTTCATACATTTTCTTAGCTGCAATATATCTGGCTTGAAGACTGGCGTCTGCGACTACGTCGCTGCTGAGTGAGTTCTCATTACAGTGACAGTGATGTCAAGTTGGCTGACTGGCGTTTTGATTTTGTCTACTTTAATTGTCTAGTTGTTGGTAGTGACGGATGGATAGAGATTTCATCTGCTAGATAGATAGATAGAAAGACAGACAGACAAAGAGACATGCAGGCGGACGGACTGACTGTTACGGGCTTTATTTTGATTTGTGGGCATATTTCTCTTGCCTTCAATTTCACCTCTGACTGGACTGTCGTTTTACTGCAGTAAAGTTAGTGTATTGCCGTAACTGTGGGTTTCTGCAGTAATAATGGATTCCGGATATTCAATCATATTATTTCTCATTATATTTTTGCCCATTAGTCTGTCGTCTAAGTTTCTTGATATCTCTTCGGTGTGTGTGTGTAATCAACCCAACATGGTCAATCAGAACTCTTGAACGAAGAACAGAAGTGCTTAAGTATGCAGCACAAACTTCTGCAACTCACAAGCAATCGACAGGAATGCCTGAATGACGACTTTTGCATTTATTATCCATGAATACAACATCGTATGATAATTGACGACAAAACATAAGGTTCATATATCACGTAGGCAGTAGCGAACACACCGTTACTTTAGTACATTAACTCTTCAGAGTTGTAATATCTAGCACTGTTAGATTCTTTAGAATAATTACGCAGTGAACGTATTTCAATAGGTTACCATACCTTTAGCTTCTCTTTAGGAGTCCTATTATTTATTAAATCTCTGGCTAGTTTCTCATATTTAATTTGGCTGCTCACGCCATCATAGCCTGCCATAACTGAACCTGTTAACCTTAATCTACACACACCGTATTATATTAATTTATGCGTTATCCACCGATAAAACGCGTACCATATATTCTGGACTCGAACGTCCTTATACCTTACATTTGCCATTCGCTATTCAAGCCTACACTTATATCTTTTAGTGGGCTAACCACACATAATCTAAAAACACTGCTTTATGCCCTAAGGCCACATGTCGACTCTGCGTAACCAAGTCTAACACGTTAGCAAGTAACGTACGCATCGCGTTATGAGTCTGACTAGAGGCAATGCTGCATGGCGCGACCATCTCAAATAAAACCAAACGGAGATGCTGGCAAAACCATGCAGCAGTCCTCAACACTGACGAACAGACGGATGGACAGACAGACAGGCAGATAGAGTTCTGTTGTCCTGAGACATTATTTAGCTGTCAAATCTTACTGTTACTTTTGCTTGTAACATGTAGTTTCACTCTCCAGTCTACCCACCTGTTAAGGAATACTTGACTGCTCATGACTTAGGAAAGGCAAAGGCAGTGAAGAATATAAAATCGCTCACCCTCGTAAATCTGAGACCTAGCATGGCGAGTCTGTAACACTTCACTTCGCTACGGCCATATCTGCTATAGATTACCTTTACTATGTCTCTGCTACTTTTAAAAACGTGCAGTAATTAATATGTTACTGTTAACTTTAGTACAGTTTCAGACAGTAACAGGAATGTGACTTAAGTACTTATTTTAATTATTTCGGAAATTCCGCTTCAAAATTACGATCCTTATCTAGCCACTCTATTCAATATCTAAGACTCGCTAAGAAAGTGATTGAGATGAAGTTAAGAGGTGGGAGAGATATGCGTCGGAACTAGACCAGACGAGTTCCGTGAATAAGACCTCTTTGTACTCGGAGCCTAGTAATATTTTTATGAAGACATTCTTCGATATTTCGAGGACGCTGCATATATCGAAGCGCCCAGATGTGGTTGTTAATTACATTGTTAAGCTATAGTCATTGTAGGAAGCGTTCTTGAGATGTTTGGGGTAAATGGATCGTATCTTGACACTGTGTACGACAAAAGTTTCCTTTGGGACTCGTTGTTTTTAGTTTCATGCGTTTTTCCCTATACACTAATTGTCCTACTTGTAGTGTTCCACTTTCTCACCGACTGTTTTTATTTGTCTATTATTTTATTCCTCTCCAAACTTCTCGCTAAAGCTGGTAATGAAAACCATTTCTCTTCACATCTTTTTAATTTTCTTATAATGAGAAAACTCTCCTCTACAAGTTCCTGTTAAATTGTTCTTGCTACCTGCGAGTTCTCACGGCCAAGGCAGATAAACTATCCACACGGTCATGGGAGTGACATTTCTTTGGATTACATTTCTTGCCGAGAATCGACCAGCCCGGAAGTGAATACTTTTGTAACTCTTGACTGGACGCGTGTAAATCAAGAGTGGGTGAGACACAATAATGGAACTGGATAACTCACCTGGACTCGCCCCTTTTGTGTGGACAACTTTAAAACTCGGACCAGTTTAAAATGAAGAGAACCTGATTCCCCTGGGACTCAAGAAGAATTTACTATGATGCCACCGAGAGGTCAAAAGGGGAGACCCCATCAGGAAATTGTTGAGAAGTTTTAAGGCATTCAATCGGTATCTGTCCAGCAAGTAACATGCTATGAGTTTCAACCGAGGCTAGCTTATGGTTGCCAAATCCGTAGTGAATCCTTGAGCGATCCAACTAGGTTACGGGTACAGGGTACAAACCAGATTGAGGGTACAAAACCAGTTAACCCTACCAGCTAAACCCTATCAATGGTTTGGTTTTGATAGAGAGAAAGAAGGTAGAAAAAAATGGTTGGAGAGATATGGATGGGTTTGGTTGCAGATTATTTGTCGTTAATGAAGGGAGATAAGATGTGTAAGATTAGGCTTTGTCTTAAGGGAAGTAACTTAGAATTAAGTCCATTACAGGTTTGAGTGAGTGAAAAAAAAAAAGTATTGCACGAGAAAGTCGAGATGCGTAAACACATGTTAGGCGTGAACGAAGAATGTTAGAACGGGGTTTTGAAGGAGTCTGGTGAGAGACGCGCTAAGTGTAGGCAGGGAAAGGTGTTGCTCTCAAGTGTGTAGTTAGATATTGAACGTACAGCGTAAGATTTTATATTGTTGTATAAGATATATTCGGAGCACCAAAGTGTGTGTGTAAGAAAAAGTGTATTTCAAATGAAGAAACAAAACAGGTACGTTTTGACATTTTGATTATTTACTGCGTATGTGGCTCAGCAGACCAGGTCTGAGCAGAGGACAGTAAACAGATGAAATCTTGGTAAAAGTGACAGCCCTGGCGGTTAAGGCCAGTTTCTCGTATAGAGATATAACAAGAAACATGGGAAAAGAAACATAAACAGAAGAACGACAGGAAGTTCTGTCTGAATAAATATATGACATGTTCTATAGCTGAGACAAGTAATAGTAAGAAGACAAGCAAATGTATGTGAAAAATGGATACTGAGATTGTTTGAAACTGAAGATTGTATTTTGCAAGACTGCCAACCTTGAAGAGAAAGGTTGGGCATACCATTTTTACTCAGTTATCAACTTATGTTAATAAAGTTCTACCATTGATATTTTCACTGCGGTTTTGAGTGGTATCGATTGATCAACAGTGGGTATGAAGAAAAAGTAGAGTCAGTCTGAGTGAAGGAAGTTTTCTAGTATCCCACTTCTTACACCAAACTACTGGGAAAGGGCAGTAGCCCTACACGATTCGAATCCCATCCACGTCGACAGAGATGCATGGTGCTCGTGACCAGCCCTACAGTAGGCAGTAGCAAAGACAACAGATAACAGGGTAACTAATGGTGCGAGTAAACAGCCCTACACTAGAATAACTCAAGAAACTTTTATAACTCAATGATAGTTCAAGAAACTTTTATAAAGAAAGACAGACTCCATTCAGATGTCAGTTTCGGCATCACATATTAGGTACGATTGCGTCAAATATTTTCGTATCTAGCACTAAAACGGTCACAGAGTATTTTGATGCACCTGACCAGCCCTATACAAGATAGAGATTTAAAAGACTGCAGACAGAAAGAAGGTCAAGTTCACTAAGAAGAGATTACACAGAAAGAAAGAATCCTGCGAGCGAAAAAACAAATCAAGACAAAACAGAAGTCAAGTAAAGTGAAGCGACATCAAAAACAACGAAGTCTACCCAAAGCATCACGAAGGTCAAGTTCATTAAGAAGATACAAATCGAAGGAATCCTGCGAGCTGAAGAAACAAAGCAAGACAACACAGAAGTCAAGACATCACGAAGGACAAGTGCACAAGAAGAATATAAAGAACAAAACAGTCTACATCATCCGACAACCGTCAGAATACAGGTACATGCATGAGATAACAATCTGAATGATCAACAGGCCCAACGCGCAAAAATAATAATATACAGCCGTATAAGACAAAAATTGTGTTGATTAATTCTGAAATACTGGAGGAGCAAGTGTGTATCCCAATCAAGGAAAACAGATTATGTAACACATAAACATTTAGAAACAAATTAAGTTAATTATTAGTGTAGTCAGTTAAATTATGAGAGATTAGATTGATAATTGTTTTGTAACTCATAAGAATTATAAGTATTGTACACAGATATTGGTTAATAATTCTCTTACAGGTCAACCAAGAGATTTATATTAATTTTTTTACAGGTGTTTCTATTAATACTAACACTTACAGGTCAAGACAAGATGCAACAACAACAACAACTTACGGCGGGTTTAGATCCCAATGTGGCTGCTCTGGAGCAGGTAGCTAAGGCTATGACATCCATTAGAAATGAAAGTAAGTTCCAGAATATCCGGAACAGTATAACACCATATGCAGGGAATCCTACTTTATGTAGAAAATGGTTGCTCGAGATACAAAGATATTGCACTTCGGTCAATATGGACCAAGGTGAGTACAAACAAGTTGCATATCTTTCCTCATGCGGGTTAGTAGTAGATTTTATAAGACGCAGGTTTGACACTGTCCCAGATGAGACATGGGAAGATTTTAAGAAAGAACTAATAAGAAGGTATGCACAAATTACGGATGCATCTTACGCGTGGACGATGCTGAGGAGCATACAACAACAAGCAGAGGAACCCGTTCAAATGTTCAGCGACAGGTTGTTAAACCTAGCGGAAGAAGTTTTCTTGGGGCAACAAATTAACCAGCAAGAGGTGGAAAAACAGTTAGTGGGCATATTCGTCGATGGGTTGAATGGTATACCAATTAAATTACATCTCCTTAGGAAGGACCCACAAAACTTGTCACAGGCCATTACACTTGCTACAGCCGAAGAGAACCTTAGAAGAAGATTGGACCTCAGGCTTGGTAGGGTAGTTCCATGCGAAGAAACACAGGAAGAACCTATGGAGATAGGACATTGTCAACAAAGAAGAATATCAAGACGAGGGAGAGGAATGGAAACGTTTTATAGGTCAAGACAGGTAGACCGCGAGCCAATCGTGTGTTATGCTTGCAATAGGCTGGGACATAAAGCCTTTGCGTGTAATTATAGGCCACTAGAGCCACAACACTCAGTAAGGAGAGCTGCGACCTTTAACCCGAGACGTAGTAGACAACACAATAGACAACAATATTACAACCAGTCCGAAAAGAATAGACAAGAGAATGAAGTAAACACCAACAGAGGGAGACTCATCAGGGAGATAGTACAACCACATGACAAGACGGAGAAAGGATATATTGATACAATAAGTGGAAGGCAACCACAAGTGAACATGATAGGAAGGGCACATGTTAGGTATAACCAACAACCATACCATAGACAATGGGCCAGAGTACACCATCCTGCAAGTTGGTTTGACAAGAAAGGATGGCTACAAAAGACATGTCAAGAATACAGGAATAGGAAGATGAATTGGGATGGTTCAGTTATAAACAGGAACAAATATGAAAGGAGAAATATATGTACAGATCGCGAAATTGGGAAATGGAAATGTAACCAATATCAATATAAACAGGGACATAATAGAACATGGAATAACAGGGACAGGACACTCCCGACTTTCAACAGCAACTATGGATCAGGACATTGGGACAGCGTGAATAGGAGAAAAACTAGAATAGATTTGAGGAATTTTGTTGGAGACATCAGGAGAGGAGTCAAAGACAAGAAAATACAAATAAATGAAATTGAAAAACAAGAAAGAAAACAACGTATCCCTAAAAGAAGACAAGTAGCAACAGCAATCGAGCTAGCTCATAAACCAGACCCTTGCTCATGTATTGTCGAAATACACGGAAGGAGATATAGAGCATTGGTAGACTCAGGGGCTACTGTAAGCCTTATTAGGTTTGGACTTTATAAACAGATACGAGGCGTAGCTCAATACAGAAAGTCACAAAATACACTTACCTCGGTGTCAGGAGAAAACCTGAAAGTGATGGGAACAGCTATGGTGCAAATGAGAATTGGCAATATGATCGTGGAACACACGTTCACCATTGTGAAGGGGATGACGAGAAATATCATACTAGGACGTGATTTTCTGCTAAAACATAAGGCTCAAGTACATTTTGATACTCACCAACTGAAGATACATGGCGAATGTATCAGGTTACAGGACGACGTATATATAGCGTCCATAATCCGAAACAGAACAACAGTTACGCTGCGACCGAATGAAGTCGGTATTGTTCAAGGCAAGTTGAAAAGATCCCCATATTTCAACCAAGGACAAACGGTCTTAACACTCGACTGGGAAGATGGAGATATACTAGATGAACCCGGACTAGAAATGGTAGAAGGAATAGTACAAATTGGAAAAAGACAACAATTTCCAACGATGATTATAAACACCACGGGAAAAACAGTTAGAATACCAAGAGGATTTGTATTAGGAAGGGTACAACTGATGGAAGGTCAGGAAGGAAATATGGAATACCAAGAAAAGCACCAAATACAAGAAACTATGAACAATAACAACGCGCGTCAGAGACAAAATCGGAAACCACAAACAGTGGTGGTACCACAACATAGAGTTAACAACAAGATATACAGAGAGCAGAAGAAAGTGGAAACAAGGAAGCAGGACAAGGTAGGAATCAAGGAAGATGTATGCACACCATTCAGACTCAATGCAGTGTTAGGAGAGAAAAAGCACACAAAAAAAAAATGGAATACAGAGAGTTAACGGTGTAACAGAAAAGATGGAAAGGATCAAAATACCTCAACCAAGTATAGAGCAGCTGAGGAAAGAAATAAAAGCCATCCTTGGAAGAACTAAACCAGACATCGTGGTACTAAAGGAGGTGCAGAAAATTCTGGAAGAAAAGTTTGATATAGACTTATCACAAAGAAAGGAAGAAATCTACAAGCTTGTCGTAGACGAAATAGAGGAAGATAGACCGATGGATATAAGAGGCTATATAAGGAGCCATAGTATGTATAGTATGAGAGGCAGTGTTCAAGAAAGATGTACACGGATTCCCAATAACACACCACACTACACGGAAGGACATAAACAACATAACAATACACATGATAGGATAGGAACACGTAGAATTGAAGCAACACAAAAGGATAGTGACTGGAAGGAGTCTAACAGGATAGGAGACAACTGGAGAGTAGGATGGGAAGATGACTATGGAGAAACATCAACAGGTAGTCAGAGTCGCACAATGGCAGGAAGAACACACGTCCATGCAGAACCAGAAACAACATCTGATCGGTTAACCCCAACCCCCCAAATTTTATACAGCGAACAAGAGGAGATGGGCACATATAGGCCAGAAATCTTACACAGCGAACAAGAGGAGATGGGCACATATAGGCCAGAAATCTTACACAGCGAACAAGAGGAGATGGGCACATATAGGCCAGAAATCTTACACAGCGAACAAGAGGAGATGGGCACATATAGGCCAGAAATCTTAAACAGGGAACAAGAGGAGATGGGCACATATAGGCCAGAGGAAGACAGGATACAAGTATGGCAGGATACAGAGAGTAAACAGTACAATGAGATTCTAGAAGATACGACAGGAATAAGGAAACAATGGAATAATATTGAAACAGAAATAGATGCACCGTACAAACATACGAGAGCTGCAGAACAAAGAAACAGAGCACAGGAGCAGCAGCTATTGAAACAAAAGGAACAACAGATAGATACTAAACAACAAAGTGGTGCAAGTCAAACTCAGAACATAGAGGACACATCAGCTAAAGATTCAGATACGCAGGAAGAGATGGAAGAAGAAAATATAAGAGGGATGAAGAGACAGCGGTCGTCATCATCAGACGATTCAGAGGATTACAGAAGGCGTCTAGCAAAGTTGAGACATGTAGAAGAGGTCAGACTAAAGAGGAAGAATAAAGTAAGAAATAGTAGTGTAGCGGAGATGAAGGACATACGGGCAATTGTTCAATATATGGACAGGAAATTTGAAGAATTGGAAAAGGAGAAATATAGTCATAGAGAAGTGCAAAAGGAACTAGATAGAAAGACCAAGGGAACGGGTCAATGGGAAATAGACAGTGTCGACCAGGGAAGGTCGAAGAAAAACAAAGAGGAAGAAGGAAATAAAGATAGAACAAAAATAGAACAGTTAACTGCACTTTGCGCAGATTTAGAGAAGAAGTTGGAAGAGTTAGAAAAGAGACAGGAAATGAATAGAGATGCATCAGAGAAAAAGGAAGATGTCACAGCACCTGGGGCAGGTGATGATATAAAGAAAGCCACAGAGAAGGCGAAGCAGAAAGAGGAAGAAGTTCAGAAACATGAAAGTAGTAGAAGTGCAGATCGACGAGAATACCGATCTAAGAGTAGAGATACTGAGGAGGCAAGTAGGGATACGGGTCGAAGAGAATACCGATCCAAGAGCAGAGAGGCTAGTAATAGGAGACATACGAATCGAGGAGAATACCGATTCAGGACTAGAGAGAGCGAGGAGAATAGGAGAGATAATAGTAGAGAAAGAAGGAGGGATACGGATAGAAGGGATTTCCGATCCAAGAGCCGAGATAGGCTGAGAAATAGAAGTGAGGATAGAAGAGATACGGGTCGACGGGAATACCTATCCAAGAGTCCAGAGGGACTAGATACACAGAGAAACAGAACACATACGGATCGACGTGGTTACCGATCTAAGAGCCGGGAGGCTAGGAAAGACGAAGATAGAAGAAATACGGATCGAAGGGAGTACCGATCCAAGAGCCGAGAGGCTAGAAAGGGAGATAGAAATAGGAGTAGTAGTATGAGAGATACTAGGAGTACAAGTCGAGGTAGCGACAAATTAAAGAGTAAAGAATCTGAGAGGAACCCAGGGAGTACGAGAAGGGAAGAAATGGAAGATAGAGAAAAACCGAGGCAAACGGTGGATGAAGTAAGAAGTAAGGAGGTTGAGAGAAACTCGGGAGATACAGAGGTAGAGAGGAAGCAAAGTGTTGACGAGGTTAGACGACTAGAAGAAACACAAGATATTGATAAACAGATTGAGTTGGAGAAGTTTAAGGCGAAAGAGGCCATGATCATGAAATTTTTGGAGATGAAGTAGTGAGGAAATAGGGGGAGATAGAGACTATGAGAGGAGAGGACGCATAGCATATGGTATACATAACAAGATGGCGGCGGTTGCTAGTCTTAAAAAAGACAAGTATGATTGGTCCATACCGCACTTAAGAAGTAAACTGGGTACACCGGACCAATAGGGTACTGCAGTAGAGGAGAGGAGGAAAGGAGATGTAAGAAGTAGATTAGAGGCCATGGTAGTATGGCGGAAATTATGTGAAACGCCGTGGTGACGACGGCAAGAATAGTGCAGACTGACATGTTGGTGAGGCCGTGGAGGAGGACGGCAGTTATGGAGCAATATGAGGTATGGAGGTAAGGAGTAATATGGGGGTGGAGATTTTGAGGAGGCCGTGCAGGAGGATGGCAGAAACATGGATTATTATGGTGAAATGGGAGAAATATGGAGTTATATATTTTGAGCAGTCGTAGAGGAAGACGGAATGAATAATAGAGATTTAGAGATTTTGTGAGACCGTAGAGGAGGACGGCAGTGATGGTGAGAGGTGTTGGGAGATGGACGGAGTTGTGGTTGAGAAATTGGACAGCACAGTTCCAGAGAGGGAACGAGAGTAGCGGTTATGAGGGAGAGGAGAGAAGTAGAAATTGCAGCGGGAGTCTAGTTGTTTGGAAACTAGATGCAATCGTTCTACACTGAACATAAAGTAAGCTGAGTAGGTCCGAACGATGGACTACTGCAGTGGTGGAAGAGAAGAGCAAAGAGGCAGGGAAGCCATAGATTAAGGGAGAGAGACGTAGATGGGAGGAATGGAGAAGTCACAGAGAGGAGACGAAAGGGAATTACGAGACAACTAAAGGAGTATTGGAGAAACTATAGAGAATATGGCGGTAGATGAGGGCCATAGGGAAATGGCGAAGATATAGAGAAAATTGGATAATTAGAAGTGATAATCTAGAGGGAGATGACAACGGAGTTGAGGAAGATGCAGATTTTTTTTTCGGCAGTTGCCAGAGTCTGGTGAAGACTTTGTGGGAAGCGAGGCTTCTCCAAGTTATAAGAAATAGAGAGTTATAGGGAGACAAATAAGAAAGAATAATAAGACAAGAAAGACTAAGGAAATGAGAATAGAGGAGAGAATAATTATGTTGAGGAAACAGTACACATTGTATATGGTTACGGGTTTCTTTTAACCACAAGGGAAGATGGAAATGAAATGTAGATAACGTAGGAAAGATATGCAACTAAGTAGAACGATTAATGAGATAGGCAGAAATTCAAGATAATTCGCGTAGGCGGGATAATAAACTTGGGAGTAGAGATAAAAGGGATGGTAAATGGCTAATGAAGTTAGAAAGGTCTAGTAAGAGTCGTAAAGGAGCAAACGACAAGGTGTACTATGAAATGAGTTCCATTATGTACAAGTTGTAACACGAAAAGAGTTGTATTCAGTAAAATGTATAATATGAAAACAATTCCATGATGGAAAATGTATACTATGAAATGGAAATTGTAAACAAGAAGATGTGAAAGGTTGATTGGAAGGGGAAAATGCCGGGTCGCATTAAGATCAGTTGGTGTTTGGGCTCATTGGGACAGAGGTTGGTGAAGAGAGGGATGGAATTGGTAGTAGAAGAGGGAAGGAAGAGAGTGCGTGGAGATTTTTCGGGAAATTTTCTCTGTGAGAGAAATTTTTTTAAGGGGGGGGGAGATGTGTGAACGGTGGTTTGGTTTTGATAGAGAGAAAGAAGGTAGAAAAAAATGGTTTGAGAGATATGGATAGGTTTGGTTGCAGATTATTTGTCGTTAATGAAGGGAGATAAGATGTGTAAGCTTAGGCTTTGTCTTAAGGGAAGTAACTTAGAATTAAGTCCCTTACAGGTTTGAGTGAGTGAAAAAAAAGTATTGCACGAGAAAGTCGAGATGCGTAAACACATGTTAGGCGTGAACGAAGAATGTTAGAACGGGGTTTTGACAGAGTCTGGTTTGAGACGCGCTAAGTGTAGGCAGGGAAAGGTGTTGCTCTCAAGTGTGTAGTTAGATATTGAACGTACAGCGTAAGATTTTATATTGTTGTATAAGATATATTCGGAGCACTAAAGTGTGTGTGTAAGAAAAAGTGTATTTCAAATGAAGAAACAAAACAGGTACGTTTTGACATTTTGATTATTTACTGCGTATGTGGCTCAGCAGACCAGGTCTGAGCAGAGGACAGTAAACAGATGAAATCTTGGTAAAAGTGACAGCCCTGGCGGTTAAGGCCAGTTTCTCGTATAGAGATATAACAAGAAACATGGGAAAAGAAACATAAACAGAAGAACGACAGGAAGTTCTGTCTGAATAAATATATGACATGTTCTATAGCTGGGACAAGTAATAGTAAGAAGACAAGCAAATGTATGTGAAAAATGGATACTGAGATTGTTTGAAACTGAAGATTGTATTTTGCAAGACTGCCAACCTTGAAGAGAAAGGTCGGGCATACCATTTTTTCTCAGTTATCAACGTATGTTAATAAAGTTCTACCATTGATATTTTCACTGCTGTTTTGAGTGGTATCGATTGATAAACAGTGGGTATGAAGAAAAAGTAGAGTCAGTCTGAGTGAAGGAAGTTTCTAGTGTTTACTTTACAACACACTATCTACTGAAAAGGGCAGCGGTCCGAATCTTGCAATACGAGTCCAGTAAGCAGAAAAGGTATTCAGCAGGGCTGACTTACTCCATCCGTGATTGTGATGTGCACTTAGTCCAGGGACGCAAACTGTGCCACCCTCTGAAACCATAGAGCGGCTGAACTGTACCTCAGTGCTGGGATAGACAGAACCAGGAGGGTCCCACCAAAAATCACCTCAGCAACTACTAAAGACCTTGAAGAGTTGAGTATAACACCTACCAGCAAAACTACCATAGAAAAAATCTAATAGTCCATATGATGACCATAGCAGTTGTTTTTTTTTAAACCTAAGAGTACATATTTTTGTTCAATTTTTAAATCTTGTGAGAATTTTTTTCTTTTTCTCAATTTAACTTAACAGAGTCCGATGTTATTTTTCTTGTTACTTTTAATTGGGCTGTGTTTTGTTTTTAAACATAAAAATCTACACCTGGGGGCTGAGCCATAATTAAACTAACTTACAGTGGGTCGTGATATTTTATTCAATGTGGCTGCACACCAAATTTCCTTTCTCAACCTTATGTGCTTTAAATAGTCCTTTTGTAGGATTCCCGAGAAAGAATTTTATCGTCCAGAAAAATATCAGTTTAGTTTTGCCATAATTCTCTTTGCATTAGGGGATTTTCTAGTAGACTATTTCCCGAGGAGAGGCAGTTCCTTCAAACTCGTAGACATATCATATAGATATCTATATCTTTTATTCTTTCATTCATCCAATCTGTCATACCTCTCTTTCAAAATCACCCCCACACTACTTAAACGTCTTGTAACCAACAGTGAAAACATTCCGCCTGCTATTCGGTAAAGTACAGAAAAGGTGATCATTGCGCCGTGAAAGCTAAATTGAACAATCAATTAAAAGTACGCACATACTTTGCAATCTTTGCACTATGCATTTTCCGCAACATACGGAAACGGTGCGAATTGCAATGTGAAATATAATTTGATCACCCATTAAAATATTACGCAGGTCTTTAAATTTTTTTCATTGTCCTGTGATAGGGCCGGAAAGACACCCGGCTTACCCCTTCACGGGAAGACACCCCAGCTTCCCCCTTCATTGTGAGTGGCACATTTATCGCCCATATTTTAGAAGTGCGCGCAGCACGCTCGTATGCAAAAAGTCTTCAGGATTGATGAAAAAGCCATAATAATGCCTTAAAAATTAAGTTGTGGTGTAGAATTGTGTTTTTGCTCTAGAAATAGTTGTGTATATTTCTGTTGTCGGCCCTTCTAAAGTAAATATAGTGAGTGTTATGTATGCGGCCAAATCAATACGCCTAGCGCGCAGTAAATTGAGTGATTCGACCTGGGCTTATAAAAGAAATAGCGAGCCAGCAGCGACCTTTCCTGGTATCAGCCGCCCAGAGAGAACAGACGAAGTAAGACACACAGAGCCAAGCTGTAAATGCCTTGAGCACGTGAGTTAATTTAAATTAGAATTAGTTTTCTATAACTCTGAAATTATTCAACGTGAGGCTGTTTTAATGTTTAGTGAAATAAATAGATAGATGTGTTCCCAAAGGAAATGTCTTTTTAGGGCATTATGATTTAGTCTCGAAATGATAGATGAGTGAAAATAATGTTTGATAGGTTTTATTAGGCATGCTAAGTCCAGATTGCGGCGGTAAGAGCGATTATTTCAGTCATCAGACCGGGCAAGAAAGGCGAAGATAGTATGAAAGTATTTTGTACATGAAACTGGACAGAAATGTTATCAGAAACTGCAATTTAGATAATATTAACTAGTTGGGAAGATGGCAACCGGAAGGACCACGTGTTGATGACCGTGCGTAAAAGAAGACGCCAAGGAGTCTGCATTTAACACTCTTAGTTATCACTTAATGTGACGCTGAGTTTTATATCGCGTGAATCGATACGTAGGTTAAATGTAATTTTCCCCAGTAGTAGAATGAGAGAGTTTTCCGTGGTAAATTTTCCTTTGAGTTGATGTATTTAATTCCAGTTTTGTTAAAGTTAAGAATAATTTTATTCTTTGATGTAAAAGTAATTAGAGTGTTTTTCACACACACACGATTATTGATTATTTAACTGTATATCTTTGGTGGGTTACTTTGAGGTGAGAATATATATTTAGATTTCCTGAGAGTGGTGGCGTAAGGCGTAAGGCACGTTGAGACAGCTGTTTCTCTGTTTGCTCCCGGCGGGAGCATGGAAACACAATGCAGCTGGTGTCCATTGCAGGCCCGCAATAAGCATTTTGATGCTATTGCTACGTGGTTGTTTCGGTGACGGTAACGATGTGTTTCATGTGATGAGTTCCCAATCTCATCAGGGGGTCGTATACGACACGACTTGTTACCAGGGCGCCACCAGTCGGGTCACTTTCGACATGTTCATGAGGGACAGTGACGAATATTGAGCTGGATCAGTTTCAAGTGTGGTGGTTTACTCTTATTAATTTAGAGTTATTTGTTGTACATGTCGTTGAAAGAATATTATTTTAATGGTCCATGTAATTATTATTTAATTATGGGTTTTGGTGTAGGCTGGGTTTGTGAGGAGCACGTTGGCCTCACTTGAAGATTATATATTTTCTCTTCTCCCGCTCCTGAGGGAGCATGAGGCCACCAGGTGATGGTTTGTTGCCTCCGCATGAAGTATGAAGTATTCATATGCTTCGTGCATTAGTGTGTATTTCGGTACCAAATTATGGTTAAAATGGGATGTTATAAATATTTATAGGGGACTTAGTGTACTGACTGAGATCAGCTGTGAAGGTATCTATATCTAATAAGAGTAGTGTATTATAGATAACCTTACTTGCTGCCACATATGTATACATCAGTCAGAATTATTCTGGAATAGTGTGATGACTACGTTATATGTCTAGGGTATGTGTATGATGAAGTGTAAGTCATAACAACAACAGACAGATAAACAATTTAATTTATTCCACCACACTTGACAACACTGTGACACTCACATACATATAACACTCTAAGAGGATATCTTAAAGGAGTCACTGATAACTTTTCAAATAACAATATGTATTCAGTGCTGTCATGAATGTATATGTGTCCTGATTCAAATACAAAGGGAACCAGGAATCACAATCAATTTTAATTACAAGTTATATGTACAGAATTTATTAATATGATTCTTGTAGTGACATATATTATTAATGGTATCCTATGTGTGTCAGTTGTGTAGTGGTAATATGAGGTAATACTGGTTTTGTTTTGTTCAAGCTCTGTTGGTATTTGTCATCATGACTTCAATAGTTTGTTTTTTATTGGAACTAGTATTGGAGATGTTCTCAGTTCCTGGTATTAAAACAATTTAATTCCCCTCTTAATTTTATGTTACAATGTTATTTTAAGATGGGGGTACATAATGTTGAGCTCCATGGCCACACTCTCTTATCTTGCGTGATGACTGCAGTAAAAGACTCCTCTGCTCGATAACTGTAATCTGAGTTCTGGAGCCACCCCACTGGTTGCTATATGGACCAAGGAGTATGCTGTCCACCTCTGGCTTCAGCAAAGCTCTGACCAGGTGCTGCTCAATAACTTTAAGACCACTGCCCCTGAAAACAAGAAGGATTTACCTTCTACGTCATAACTAATTTATACTCTCTTACTACACTGAGCACAATACATCACAAACATTGAGTTCAGAGCGTTAGGCCAACTGTCAGCTTCATCTGAAATACTTTATACCAGTATTTCCCTCCCTAATGGTTACTACGCCTCTGCAATTCCAGCATTATTTCTTTCTAGTTAGTAATCTAGGTGTCAGTGTACTGTTTGGCCATTCCATGCAGTTTTACTTTCCTCCGACACCTTCTGTTCAGGCTGGAGCATTATAGGCTTTACATCATGTCTGCTACTGAACTACACATATATACAGGCATAAATTAACAATTCACATTCAATTTTCATTAAAAGATACTGAATGTTTCAAGCTTACCACAATTCATGGAATAATACACAGTTACGTTGAAATGGCAATGAATATAGCACAACTCCGATCTGCCGATGTCCCAGGCTTTATTTTATAAAAAAATATACACTGGTGCTCAACGCACTGCTTCTTAGTAGGTTTATTACAAGATGTGGCAATGAACAGACGCCTCTGAATGGTTGTATTTTCGCAGCTCTAACCAATGAAACCATGTCTACACACATCTTTTCAAAAAAGTACCCCTTTCTCACGTTTCCCCTGACAACACAAGATAGTATTTATAGTCCGACCAATCGTGTTTAGTCTTTCATTTGTTGCGCTCCAAATCACATAGGGAGTTAACATGGTAGGATAGGCTATTTCCGACGAATGTTTTTTTTAAAACACGTTATAAAAAAAATTTTATGAGCAGAAATGATTTCATGCTGTCAGGCACCCCCACTATTTTATTTTGGCATTAACTTGGTAATTCCTAGACTATTTGCGTAACGTTTTACATATTCTTTGTCAGGGGGGGGGCAAAAAAAAACCTAAGGAAACCAAAATATATATATTTAAATAGAG